>CM052896.1:125160598-125186099 GCA_028534135.1 Potos flavus
GTGCAGTGCGCCTGCACCCCCCACCCCTCCCACCATCGGCCTTTCTAGCAAGTTCCCAGCTCGTGCCAGTGCTGCCGGTCTCAGACCACATTTTGGGAGTCCCCGAAGTCGGCGTTCTTCCTGTCGTGTCCGCCGCGGTGGAAGGGAAGGGTGTCGGTGTAGCTGGCCGCGGCAAGGGGAGACCTGCCGGCAAGCTCAAATTGTTTTTACTTTCGTCCTGTGAGGAAAAGGGAGTTTGAGGAAGAGGGTTGTATAACTCTCTTAGAAGAAGTTCACCAGCCACTTAAATAACAAGAATTAAGTGTGTCGGTGTGATTTGGTTTGATTTTTTCCTTTGTTCTTGAGTAGTGCTGTGGAGAGAGAACGTGTTCAGAGTTCTAGCAACACGTAGAATTCGTCGGGTTGTCGTGTTCGTGTTTGTCCTGGCTCAGGCATTTTGGGGGTGAGTTTTACTTGAGGTTAAGTGAGCTAAGGTCTTTGCTTTTGGCGTAGCTCATTCAGTGAGAGCTTGGTAAGTACCTGCCGTTTGCCGGACGCCGTGCCCGTGGTGCTGGCAGGCCCTCGGGCGGTGACCGGGGCCCTGGCGCCCGTTCTCCATGCGGCGACGTGTCGGCTTGTGCTGACCTTCACATGTGTGCCTCAGCGTCGCCGCGCGCCCGCGCCTCACAGAGCAAATACCCGTGTGTACCGCCTGTGTTGTACGTAGTTTGTTGTTGCAGACATTTAAAAATAATCCTTAATACCAGCTATTTTGTCTTATCTTTAAAAGCTAAGGTGGTTCTCTGTTTGAGGGCATCCCTGGTGGCGGTAAGCAGTAATGGTAACTTCATGACTGTCCACTTAAGTTCAGGTTTTAGGTTATTTGCAGGATATTTCATCAAGTATTTTAAAGATGTCAAGTGAGAAAAAAAGTAAATACACTTTTTTTTTAAATACACATTTGAAATCACTAGATTTCCTTGAAGGTAAAGTCATGAAATTTGTTTTAAATTTTGATTTCTAAGCAGAGAAATCCTAGCTTCTGAGTTTATTTGGCTAATAAAAAAATTATTTTTCCTTTTAATATAAAAATGCATAAAGTACACGAACATATATATATATTATCACATCTTAATACTGAGCTTCGAGGGGTCTCTCTTTTACGTGGTCACTTCGGGTAAGTGGTGGGTTTTAGAGGAGGCTCCAGACTCACTTCTTAAAACTGATCCGACGTGCCCTGCAGACGCAGGCCCAGCCAGCGGGAGGGCTGCCCGGGCAGAGCTGCTCGGCTCCTCCACGAGCCAGGCATCCGGTGGGGAGCGTATGTCACACGTGGAATTCACACGTAGTATTTCAGACAGATACTTTGCTGAGACAGATGCAGGGAATCTGTGCTTTTTCTCTACTGGGCTTTACATGTGGATAGACCTGGGGCGTCCGTGTTAAGAGCCGGGCAGACACCCCAGTCCGAGTGAGATAAAGGCCCACTCTCCGCGAGGGACGGCTCCAGGGACTCCCCCGCGGCGACAGAGGCCTTGGAGGGGTGTCTTTGCTCTGTTTGTTGCTCCCGGTTGACTGACACGCTGGTTTGTCCTTTTGCATGTCCACTGCCCTGTTCGCAGCATGAAGCGTGCCAGTTCCCTGAATGTCCTTAACGTGGGCGGCAAGGCCGCTGAAGACCACTTCCAAGTAAGGAGCCCTGCCCCACTCCGTGCCCTTGACTGTCCGGTCTTAGGCTAGCCGGGCGGCCGCAGGCCCTTCCCGGGCACCACTGCCGCCTCCAACAGCCTTGGGGACACTTAACTATCTCTGGGTCTTAGAGAAAGAGGCATCATAATGATATTTCCAGGTTCTGTATTAGTTCGATTATGTGAACTGTGGGAATGTGCATATCGTGAACCTTCTCAGTATATTCATGATCTTTAAATAGTTTAAGCTCATTAAAATTTAAATATTCTGATAAAGTAGTATCAGAACCTGGCCACTTAATGAGTATTATTAATTTGTATGATTTTTAGCCTCTGGTCAGTTTGTAACTAATTCCTTGTTCATTTAAGCTCTTGTTAAGTGTTTTAAAACTATTAGACCTTCACTAATGTAACTGACATATTGTCACTTTTACACCCAATCTTGAGGACTGTTTTTGGTGTCCCAAGGCTTGCATGAACCTGTCACCTTCACATTTAAAACTGTTAGCGCCTTCTTTTCTGATTTTCCGTTTCTTTTCAACGTCTGATGTGGCTGTCGGGGTGCGGCCAAGGGTGCCGAGCGGACCGGGCAGCTGAACCGGCCGCCGAACTTACGGGAGGGAGAGCCTTCTGACGGAGCAGTTACTGCCCGTCTGCCAGTGACCAGACTTCCTGGCTGTTGCCCCTCTTCCAGCCCGGTCCCCCTGCTCACCTCTTGGACTCTCGATGGCGGTCGCAGGCCTCCCCCCGCAGCCCCCAGCACCTTAGGAGCTGGCTGTTCCCAGGTGCCTTCTGCCAGGCCTCCGGGGAGACGGGAGGTGCTGGTGGCGCTGGGCCGTGTGCCGGAGTGCGCCTGCTCGGGAAAGCGGCGTGCTTGTCCCGAAAGGTCTGGGGTCGACGCCATCCCGCACTCATGTCTCGGTGCTGGCCTGTGGCCGGGAGCGTCAGGATGCCTGACCGCTGACTCACGAGGTGTCCCGCTGTGATGGTTAGTGCTCAGACCCCGTGACGCCGGCATCCTCTGGAGTACGGGTCAAGTGTAATTTTTCCATTTTGTTTTTTCACGCAGGAACGAAATACTTGTGTGGCAGACTTGCGAGCTCTGAGTGCCAGCCACACTGACCTGGCCCACTGAGGGTCGAGGCAGAGCTAGATAGAACCCCCGAGACTAACGAAGCACTGAGCCCTGCCGGGCTTTGCCACACCCCTCCCCACTTGGCCGGGGACCCACGTCCTGGGTTGCTTCCTTTTCTAGATAGTGCCATCCACCACCTTGTGGAGGTTTGCCCCGAACTCTGTTAAGCTGTCTGCGGTGCTAGCGGCCAGGAGGGGCCGAAGCGTGAGCGTGAGACCGGCCGGGCGCGGCGGCCCACGAGGCCCACGGCGGCCCACGGCGGCCCCGGCAGCTGGCTGCAGCACATCTGGCATCGGCCGCTGCTCACGGACGCTTGTGCTTTCTGCCGCTACGCCGGAACCGATTGTAAATTTTACTCCACTGTATTGAGGCTTGCACCGCACCCTTCTACACTAAGCATCTGATGACCTCTGGCAGCGCTGCCCGGAATTTAGGGAGTGGGTGCTTGGGAGCGGGAGAGACGGGGGACTTGCCGGTGGGCCTGGGTCTCTGCCGAGTCCCGGCTCCAGCAGCGCGGCCTCTCCGCGTGCTCTGCCCGCCTGTCCACCCGCCCCTGTGGAGCCTCTTCTCCCTCTGCCGGCCCCTGAGTGCCCAGCACGTGGGGATGTGGGCTTATTTTTAAAAAGCTTTTCTTTGTAGCGTTAAGTAACACGGGGTAGGTTTTGACGGGAACGTTTCCCAGTCCACTCCGCGGCCTTCCCCGTGAGGGGCTGCGCGAGGCTCACTGGGAGGTTCAGAACATCCTGAGCAGATGACAAGGGGTTTGCGACAAGGAGTCAGCGGTGGTGAGAAGGGGCACGTCCAGGCCAGCGGGCGGGAGCGGGGAGATGCAGCCTGTAGGTGAGGGGGTCTGGGAAACGAGGCGCATCCCCATGACGTGCTGCAGGTTGGGACTTTGTTAGGTGGTGTCACCACCGAGACACGTGCTTTTGCCTGTCCCCAGCCACCTCTTCCTCCTGAATTGCACTCTGCGGGGGTAGTGTGAGGGGTCTCCCTGGGGGCCCCCCACATACTGCACGTGTTCTTCGGGGGCTGCGGGCTGGAAACTGTTCCAGAGTATCCCATCATTTAAAACCGTGCGGCCTTGCCCACTGGTGTTTGTGGCCGCGTGCTTGTTCCCGCCCAGAGATCGGTGCTCTGTCCTGCCTGTAGGTGCCCGTGGGTCTGGCCCGGGGCTTCCGCGGCCGCACCCCTTTCTGCAGCGCCTGACTGCCCTGGCGTTGCAGCTTCTGATGGGCTGGGAGCTCTGTAAACACGCTCCCCGGCTGGTTTACCCTTGGGATGGGTTGTGAGAACACGCAGAGTCGTGTCCCCGCTTCCCCTCGAGGCGCGGGGGCATGATGTGGCCGGCGGGGAGGGCCCCTCGAGCTGCCCCGTCCCCTCTGTCCCAAGTGCTCTTCTCAGGCCACGAAGCTGATCCGGTGCATCGAAGGCTCCCCGGTTTCCCGTAGTGACACCCGTGTCCAGAGGACATGGGGCTGAGAACAAGATTTAACGTCCCGCTCTCAGCGGGCGGAAACAGGCCACTGTGCGGGGGAAGCTTTGTTGAACCTGCCACGCCTGTGTGCCCGCGGGCCTTGGTTCTCTGAGGGCCGAAGCTGCCTTGCAGGGCTGGGAGGATACGTAGCCGGGGTGAGAGAAGCCAGACGGCCTCCCGAAACCCAGGTCTTCAGAAACCGTCGTGTCTCGGACGCTGCTGCCTAGAAATCTGTGATGTCTGATTTCTGAACTTGTATCGAAACAGAATGAGCCCGGTTATCACTACTTCATGGATTCGAACATTCTCGGAGAGAGAAGCAGTGAGGGTGGCTGTCCCTCCTCCACAACGATTTTCTTTCCCGGTGAGGGGACCCTTAGAGCGCCAGCCAGCACCCACTGTACATGCTTCCTGGCCAGCTCGCGCCCCCGGCACAGGACAGACACGAGCCGGCCACATCTGCAGAGCCCCCTCCGCGGCCTGTCGTGGGGAGGCTGTGGGCGGCCTGGGCCTCCTGACCCCCCCCGACTCTTCTCCACGGCAGCCGGCCTGGCAGGATCGGAGGGAGTCTGTTATTTCCTGGAATTAAAAAATTCCTGTCATTTGTTCAGAAGGCTGCCAGGAATATCATGTAATGAGAAATTCGGCGTTTATGGTAACACAAATATTGCTAAAAAACCTCCTTTACAGTTCACGGAACAGATCGCCCGTCATCCTGACTTTAGAGAATGTTCTTGGGAGGCATGTTGCATAGACGAGGCTACATTCCGAGGGGTGTGTTTGTTCTTCTTCCCGAGCAGTGCAAACTCCCAAAAACTGTGCAGTGGCCAAGGGTGAGGTTCCTGTGAGTCTCGCCAGGGCATACCAGCATCCCGCGCGTGATGGGGGCAGGCATAAAGACGTGCACTATTCCACAACTGCCCCCGTCCTAGGGGAGAGCCCCCAGTCGGCAAGGCGGGCGTGGGGTGGAGGGGATGGTACAGGGCCCAGGCCGCGGAACTCCTTGCGGAGTCTGGGCCGTCTGTGTCATGGCTGCTGCGTCTGTGCTGCAGGGGCGTCCCTGGGATGGGTGGGCAGGGGGCCCCAGTACTGACGTGCGTGTGTGGGCGTGTGCCCCCCAGGGGGAGGCCCGTCTGGCATGCATACACGGTCTTGGATCGTAGTTTTGTCGCTGTTAGTGTGATTTGCCTAGAAAATAATTTGGGATTGTTTATATTTAATTACAAAAATAAAATGGTTTATTTCCTGCTGTGAAGTCCCTGCACTTGCGGAAAGGCTCTTTTATAAAATTGCAACCCTGAAAGATCTTTTTCCTATTATACCAGCTGTTCTTACCCTGTGGGGGCCACAGACTATTTTAAAAATGGGATAGAAATTACAAACGTTTGTGCTTTAGAAAACGTCCAAACAGAAAGAGTCTGCTCGGTTCAAGGGACCTCTGCCTCCACCCCCAGTGCTGGGTCAGGCTCTGGCCTGTCTTCCTAGCACCAGCCCGGGTGGGGTCAGTGTTTGCTCCTGGAGCTGCGGGAAGATGGCCAAGTCACTTGACTGTTCTGTGCCTCAGTGTCCCCAAGACCAAGGATGGTAACTCCATGCCCCGGGGCCGTGGAGACGACCCGCAGCAACGGGGAGGGCTTCCTACCCAGGGCAGAGCCTGGCAGAGAGCGAGCTGTGGCGAAGGGGTCCGGGGCCCGCCATGCCCGGCAGACCTGCACGTGGGGAGGCCTCGCCGGGCGGCTCCTCCGTGCGCACTGCCTCCCTGCCGCGAAGGTGCAGCCACCGCCCCGAGCATGGGGTGACCCGACGATGGGCGTGCCGAGTCCCCGCCAGGCCCCGGTGCCTGCAGAGTCGGGGCGGGGCGCCTCGGCCAGCGTCCGCGGTTGCCCTGGCCAGCCGCTCCACGGCCGCCGTGTCAGCGGGACTCGGTCCCGGGAGTCCCCCGCACTCCCTCCACGTTGACCGTGTAGGAGCAGGAGGAGGGGGGCAGGTGGGGGGCGAAGATCACCCTCAGGGTGCGGTCGGGGCAGCCGGGCGCGGCGGGCGCGGCCTCCTCTTCTGGGCGGCGCCGGCTCACCATCAGCCTCATCAAGAGCTGGTTGGACCAGGTCATCCCGAGAGCCGGGCAGACCCTCTCGTGCCCGGGACTGAGACAGAGGACAGGTCCAGCCGTTACTTACAGAACCACAGGGGTCCCCTCCCCCTGCCCCCGCGCTGCCCTCCTGCCCAGTCCCGCTCACCCCTGTGGCCCGGGTGCGGCGCCCCACTCCTCCGTGGCCTCTGTCACCTGGAACGTGCAGACCAGGGTCAGCTGCAGCAAGGACCCTACTGCTGCCCCCCGCAGCGTCTCCCCTAAACCATCAGCTGAGGCTGTCTGCAGTCTGGGGGGGCTGATGGGGGTGCCCACCTGGTTGATGCAGAGCACCGGGCTCTGGAAGGTGCAGCTCAGCCAGCGCAGGGCAGCGCCCAGCGCCTGCAGACGCCGGGCCCTGGGGACCGAGGCCGCGCCGTCAAACTCACAGCGGAACGGGGCCGCCACGGAGTCAATGACCACCAAACGGGCCATCCCCCGAGACAGCAGCACGGGCACCTTCTTCCTCACGCACTCCAGCAGGGCGTCCTGCAAGCCGAGGGGAGGTGGTGTCACCGCCTGTGCCGCCCACGTCTCCCCCTCTGCCCGGCCCCAAGGGACCCCTCACATCTGTCCCCTTTCACTTCTCCAGTCCCCAGTGGGGCCGACACCGTGACCGGCTTTTCTCCTCCTGTGGCCCCGTGCCAGGCACTGACCCTGGACGTGGCCCCACCGGAAGGCGGACTCATTACCACCGCGGTCCTGGGGCCACACTGCTGTCAGGCGGATGCGGGGGCGGCCCTGCCCCCTGCCCAGCCACCCCCCTGGGGGAGGGAAGAGGGAGACGGGGTGGGGCCAAGCAGGGGGCCGGGGGCCAATGGCCCCCCGCCAGCCCTGCCCGTCCGCCGGGGCCTCAGGCCCGCCCCTTGGGGCCATGTACCCTGCGGCTTGCGGTCGGGCCCTGGTGCCGGGTGACCACACGCTGGCTGTCCCACCCTGAGTGAAACCCCGTTCTGTGCTTCTGTCTCTAGGGCGTCCCCAGTAGAGCCTCTTTTTGTGGAAAATGACAGCAGCAGCAGTGGCCTTGAGGATGCCAGCGGTAACGTGAGTCCCCTCCCCCTCCTGTCCCTGTGGGCGGCTCTGGGGGTGCCTGGGGGCTGGGCTGCGTGTGCCCCGGCCTGTCCCCCCCCCCCAGCACCACCAGCCCCCCGCCCTCAGGCAACACAGGGTAAGACGGTGGGAGCCTTCTGCCCCCAGAGCTGTTTTTGGAACCACACTCAGGCCACCATGGGTCTCGGCGGCCCTGGCCCTGACCACGGTCTCCTCTCGCAGTGAAGCCACACCCAGCCTGGGAGACCCAGGACGACACTGCTCGTGTGCAGCCAGAGCCAGCCCTGTGACGGCCAGGGGACGGCCTCTGAGGCTGGAGGGCCCTGGAGCTGGGAGCCTGCAGCACTAACCTCGTCCTCTCCTGCGTCCCCGTACCACGGCGCACACAGTCCTACTAACCACCGCACCGCTCGGCGGGGTGCGCGGCGCTTGCAAAGCCATGGCCACGCTCGGCCCCTACAGGATGACAGGGTGGGCGCAGCCTCCCTCCTGGGCCACGGTTCTGGGGAGACCCGTAGGCCACGTGTCCTGGCCCCCCGTGGAGGAGGCCGCAGCTGTGGGCCCCGTGGGCCGCAGCTTACCGTGTTACTTCCCCAAGCTGTGTGTGATATCCTTTATTGTAAATTTTTTAAAAATTAAAAAGTTTATATGCCTTATCCTTTCCTGGCAATTTTTATAACAATCCTTAAATGGGGGGAAGGCCCATCGGGATCTGGGGGCTCCCTCCAGCCGGAGCGGATGTCCGGGGGTGCCGAGGGAGCCGTGCACTCAGGAAGCCGGGCTGCCTGGGGAGGCCCCGCTCCATGCAGAGGCTTTACTTACTCTTTCTTGGTGCTGGTTTATTCTTACTTCCCACATTTCCTCGCGATCCTTTCCATTCCTAGTCATCCTTCTACCAAATACTGCGCCGCGTGGAAGCTGGCCAGGCCCCAGCGCCACTCCCCCTGCCTGGGAACCTGCTCTGAGCTCCCAGCCCTCTGCCCTCTCCCGGAGGGTTCCCCCCACTGTTATCTGTCCACAGGCGGGGATGTGTCTCTTGGTGATGCTTTCGGATCTGTCCCCCGGGTGCTGTGGCCAGGTGGCCATCAGCCATCTGAGGGGCTTGTTGGGGCTGGGGGCCTGCTAGGCCCTGGCAAGGTTGGGGGGTTCCCGTGTCCTGACGGGGGGCTTTCCGCTTGGTCAGAGGCAGAACTGCTCTGGCTGAGACGGCTAATCTGGACAGCAGGTCCTGTCCTTCTCTGGGCAGTGGGCGTCACGGGTGGCCGGAGAGCAGGAGGCGGTGGGAGGGAGTCCCTTGCAGCGGCGGCCTTTCCAAGGGGACGGAGTGCCGGGGCCAGGGGCACGGGTCAGGGACAGGAGGTGGCGTGCTGGGCATCCTTGTGCTCACGGGGCTGCCCTGCCCCACTCCCTGCGGGTGGGGGAACAAGTCCTCCAGGATGTCCAGTCTGGCCTGAATTTCAGGTTCCGGGTCACGAGGATCTACGTGTGGCCCGTGGGCATGGGCCTCTCTGCTGACGGCTAGTAGGGGTGGCCTGGGTCTCGAGTGTGGCTCTCCCACCGGACTGACCTCCCCTCGGAACTCAGGGCCAGAGACACACTCACCACGTCAGCCACGTGCTCGATGAAGATGTGGTTGCCGAATTTTATCCCGTCGACCACGTCTCCCGGGACGTCTGTCCGCAGGCGCCGCTGCTGGGCGATGAGCTGCTGAAGACGCGGGTCGGGGAAGACGTCTTCTGTGCAGACGTACACGGCCCCTGGGGAGGCAGAGGGCCCCTCCTCTCGGACACCCTGCCTCCTGCTGATGGGATGCCACCCCACGGGATGCCCCCCGCCCGTCTCGAGTGGAAGCAAAGGCGGAGGGAGAAACGGCCTGAGCAACACGGTACCATCGAGAAAGAGCAGAGACGCCCACACCGAGGACAATACGGCCAATTCCGACGCGAGGAAGAGGCTAGCAGCCACGTCACACGAGGAGCTCTTCAACTCCAGCACAGAAGACAACCCGCCCAAGAAACCCGGCGAAGGACCCGAACAGCCCTTTCTCTGCAGGAGACGCGCGGACGGTCGACGGGCCCAGGAGCAGATGCAAACGTCCTCGGTCACCGGAAAAGCAAATCAGACCCACCGCGGGACGTCGCCGCCTGCCCACGAAGGTGGCTCAAATCCCCATGTCCGGCGTCGGCGAGGACAGCGCGCTGAGGGGGGTCTGGCAGCCCCTCCCCCGCAGGGACCCCGCGGTCCTGGGCGTGCGCGTGCTCCCGAGGGCCACGGATGCCGGCGCCCACAGCAGCACTGGCCACGGAAGCCACGTCCTGGGGGCTGGGCGGGCGGCGAACGTGCTCTGGACACAACGGATATCGTTCAGCCGTAAGCGGGAACGAAGTCCGACCCATTCCGACACGGAGAACCTCGCGGGCGTCACGCCGGCTGAGGGAGGCCGGAGAGGTCACGCCGCAGGAGTCCACTCCCAGGAGACGTCCAGAACGGGCGAGTCCCCGGAGCAGGGAGCCGAGCCGGGACTGCCGGGGGGCCGCGAGATGTTCCAGAACGACGCAGTAGTGACGGAAGCGCAGCTTCGTGAATACCCTAAAAAGCACTGATTGTTCGTGAATTGCATCTCCGTGTTTAAAAAAAGAAACGGCCGGTGTTCTGGTGGAGTGCGGACCTTCGTGTCCCTCACCCGCATCGGTCACCGCACAGCCTCGGCCAGGGGAACCGGACCAGCCGGAGGACCCACACCGCGACCGCACACGCACCCCGTTTGTGTGTGCCTGACTTCCAACTTTGATGTGACCGTGTTTCGGCGGAATTTCAAGCTTGCAGACGGATGCGTGGCGGGACGAGAACCAGCCAATCTGTCCATAGCGAGTGCCTGACCATCGGCCTCTCCTTAACCTTCCCAGGCACGTTCCCGGTTGTCCTTCAGGGGAAATGCTGCCTGGAGATGCAGCCGAGCCCCGACCCCGTCTGCCCTGGGGCAGCCGGGAGTGACGGCGCTGGCCCGTCCGGGGAGAGCGGGCTGGACGGGAGGTTCCGAGCGGAACCGAGCCTGCGTGTGCAGCCCCAAAGCCCCTTCAACCCCCTGGGCATGTGGCTGGGAAAGGCGTGGGGCCTCGCCGCGCCGCCCCCACCTGCCACAGGCCACGGTGGCTTCTCTGGGGTGGTCCCAGCAGACCGTGGCGGGCCAGGGGGCGAGGAGGCTCCGATGATAAGTGCCAGATTCAAAATAAATCCGGAGTATCTTCGCCATCCTTTACAAAATGAGGGCTTTCAGATCTCACTGGGTTAAAGGAGTTATTTTGTCAGGTAAACGGGCATCTTGGACCCAACACTTAATGTTGGTAACCTCGGGGCCATCTCGGGGGACGCACGTCTCTGAGACACCTGTGCGGGCGGCCCGCGGCCTGGCATCCGACAGATGTCCCCAGAGCCTCCTTGGCCACCCAGCAGCTCAGCTCCCCCAGCCTCACGCCCACCAGCTCCTGGTTCTTGGTGTGCTTGCTTCTGTCTGGCAGACGTGGGGGCTCCGTGCACCTCTGATCCCCAGTGCAGCCCACGTGACGTGACACGGCTGTCACCGAGAGGCCCTGGGTGGCACGGTGGTGGGGGAGTGAGAGCCCCCCCCCCCCCAGACCAGCAGTGGACGAGGCAGGCTTCTCCAGGGGCAGGGCTGCCTCGGGCCGGGGTCGGAGCGAGTGTGCAGGCCGCTGAGGGGCCACACTCGGCCTGCTGTGTCTCGGGATGGGGGCCAGCGGCTCTCCGCGGGATGTCTTCGGGGCTCTGGCACCAGGAGGGGTGCAGCTCCGAGGACCCGCCCTCGCGGTGCCCCTTCCCACTACCCCAGCCAGGCCTGCACCGAGTACGGACCCAGCCTGGACACAGATGCCAATGTAACTGCTCGTGTGAGCCGTCCAGGAGAAAACGGGTCTGCAGGGATCCCGCCAGGACCCCGCCGGGCCAGAGTGGCGCAGACCATCGCCGAGTCAAGGAGACCAGGCTGGGAGAGCGTCGGGATCCAGACCGGATGGCCAGCCCTGGCCTCCAGCCCCAGCCTGTCTGGGGCACAGCCCCCTACTGGGCCCCGTGGATGCGCTGGGGGGCCCCCAACTCGTTTCTGAGCCGACACAAGTCTGGCATCACCGTGGCGCTTTCGTGGGGTAAACAGACCCACTTCCGAGGCCACGTGCATCCACCCAGCACCGGGGCCAGGCGCCTGCCCCTTAGGCCCTCCCCGGCTGCGTCCTCGCCCAGAGACGTAGGGACGAGAGCGACACACAAACGCCCGCCTCTGGTGGGAGCAGCCGCCACACGTGGTCGGGAGCCCCTGCCCGTGGCCAGCGGACCCTGTCCCTCGGAGCTCACGGTGCTAACGGGAAACAGGAGAGACTGCAGACCGAGTGGACTGCTGCCAGCTCCCCGTGGTGGGCCCACAGGCCTGGCCTCGGCCGTGTCCCCAGCCCGCTACATGGCCCAGCCTGTCAGGGCAGCAGGGGGAGCGCGTGAGCTCCGCGGTGCGGCCAGGAGGGACCCCGGAGCGTCGGGCGGTGAGGCAGCCATGTCACATGCACCACGGTCACCTTATGCTTGGTAAAAACGACGTAGATTCTGAGTGCTTAAGAGACCTACACAGGCGGCCTGGAAAAGTCCCCCCACCGCGCGGCCTGTGCCAATGTCACCGCACAGCGAGCTGCGCGAGAGGCCCGGCCAAGAGCCCTCCACCCTGGGGCTCCAGCCTGCGCGCTTCTGTCCCGGAGGCGGACGAGCGAGATTCTGCTTGCCAGGCTTTCCGCCTCCGTGCCCCAGAGGGCTGGCGGGCTGGTGGTGTGAGCGCGTGTGAGCATGAGTGTGTGTGCACAGGCTGCTGTGTGTGCGCAGGCCGGCGTGTGAGCACGTGTGCAGAAGCGCGTGTGTGTACGAGTGTGTGTGCACAGGCCGGCGTGTGAGCACGTGTGCAGGAGCGCGTGTGTGTACGAGTGTGCGCGCAGGTCGGCGTGTGAGCACGTGTGCACGAGCGCGTGTGTGTACGAGTGTGTGTGCGCAGGCCGGCGTGTGAGCATGTGTGCACGAGCGCGTGTGTGTATGAGTGTGCGCGCGCAGGCTGGCGTGTGAGCACATGTGCACGAGTGCGTGTGCAGGCGTGTGTGTGAGGGCGCAGGAAGCCTCGGGTCAGGCCCGCCGCCCACCAGGGGACCGTGTGCCCAGCCAGAGTGGAGCCGGCTCCGCGGGCCGCCGGGGAGCGGGGGCAGGTGAGCAGGCAGCTCCCCGGGCGGGGCGGGCGGCAGAATCCACGGCAGACGTGAAGAAGGTGAGAACTGGGGAAGACCCTGGAGGCACGTCCCGCGCAGGCTCCGTGGAGTGCACTGTGGGCCCCCCCCCAGAGCTACTGGGCAGGGCCCCCCTCCTCCGTCCCCCACCTCGGGGGACAGCCACTCACCGGCCTCCAGGCCCCCGTGCCGCCGCGGGAACTGCACGGCCAGGCAGAGCTGCAGGGCCAGCTGGGTCTTCCCGGCGGAGCTGGGGCCGGCCAGCTCGGTGAGGCCGTCGGGGGGCAGGCCGCCGCGGAGAAGCCCGTCGAGCACGGGGCAGCCGAGGCTCAGGCGCTGGGGCCGTGCGGGGAAGCTCTGCTTCTGCCGGTACAGCTGCAGCGCTGGGAACGCAGAGGGGGGGGGCAGGCATCACGTGGTGGGCGGGCAGGTGACCTCGGTCACGTGGGGGGGGGGCAGGGAGGAGGAGGTCCCGGACGGGAAGCTTCTAGCGGCAGTGCTCTGTGGCACCTGTGGGCTCTGGGCTGACTGCCAACTCACCCCTGCTTCCTGCACGCCTCGGCCCTGTCCCATCTCTTTCGGCCCCAGAGCTGACTCTCGGAGGCAAGGGCCCCCAAGGCTCTCCCGTCCCCAAGATCCCCATCCTGACGCTGTGACCCGGCCCTGCAGTCGTTCCTCCCCAGGCACCCGGGCCGAGCAGACGCTCTCCGTGCCCACCCGTGAAGACGCTGCTTCCCCGCAGGTGTGAGGAGGCTGTTCTCAGCAGGTGCTGCACGTCAAGGCTGGAGAGGCCGGCCAGTCTCTGCAAGTCTGGTCCAGAATAATGCAAAACCTCCTTTATGGACTTCAGTTTGGCTGAAATACAAATAAATTACAGGCCAAGTTCAGGCTATAGTAACACAAGGCAACACGGCAACGACCACAGATATTTTCAGGCATACTGTCTTCCAAGTCTGGGCACCTGACGGCAGGGGCCGATCGATCCAGTCCCCGAGGCTCTGGGAGCCCCTGGGAGAGTGTGATGACAAGGAAGACGGAGGGGGCTGGCGGGGTCCCACCTCACAGCTGCAGCAGCAGGAGCCAGAGACGAGGAGGGACCTCTCCCAGGGGCCCAGAGCAGTGGCTGCCACCCAGCTCCCCATCCCGGAAACATCACTCAAGAAATGGGGTTTCTGTGGCCGGGCAGGCCAGAGGATGATCCCAGGGCAGGGTGAGGACCACGCGCGAGGGAAGGGGTACAGGAAGGAAAGCTGAGCCGGGTTCCCAACAAGCCTCTATGGTAGCAGACCACTGGCATGGTGGGGAAGGTGGGACGGCCAGTGGGACAAACAGCAAAGAGGCCGTGAGGGTTGCAATGCCAGTGGGCAACGGCTGGGTAGGGAGCGTTACAGTTAACGTGTCCAAAAGGTCTGGTATTTGGGGAGGACAGCGAATAAATTAATTTTGGGCTTGGATAAATGCATTACTTTCAAACTAGTAGAAAGAAAAATATGCTGAAAATAAATCCAACCAATCCAGAAGCCAAAAATGGGAAAACACCACAAAAACAGGAAAAATAGCTCAGCATAATAAGGCAGACAACCCCACACGTATCAGGAATTACCTTAAATACGTATGCACGGAATGCTCCAGTTAAGACAGACAGACAGACTGGATGAAAGGGAAAACACAGCAAAACCACTGATGGGCTCTGAAAACACCAAGAGCCAAGGATGAAGGAACCGGACCACAAGACTTGGCCCGCACGCAGGACGTCACTGTGTTGCTGCACCAGCCCCCAGGTGCTGTGAGGGGTCTGTGTCATGGGACCAACAAGCATCCTAACGTTGAAGCTCCCCCATCAAATGCCCCAGAAGACGGGAGATGGAAGGGAGTCCCGGGATGCCAGCTGGTGCAGGGTAGCTGAGGATGGATGCACCAGGAGACAAACAGAATGGGTGAGCTGTCCGACCCTTTGAGCATTTAAAAACGAGAGACTGGTACTTGATGGGGCATACTGGATAATGTGGGAAAAGTCAGTAAGACATACACAGAAAACACAGCATTGGAAAAAAGGAGGCAACTAACAACTTTGGGGAAAAATAACAAGGTGGTGCAAGAAAGGAAACAGTCTTAACCTCCCAGTGCAGCAGCAATCATTATGTCCCAGTCAAAACCTTAATGGCCCAAACTGTTGAGCTGCGAGGGGAGGAGTGGAAGAAGTGGGGTCACAAGCAAGCCAGTCCTCATCAATGTGACACACACTCTATGAATAATCCCTGACGTTGACGGACTGAACACAGCCACATAAGCACACTATTCAGAAACCCAGATATCAACACAAAAAAGATTGATAACAGACTCATAAGTGGTGTGAGTAGTTCCATTTCACTTATTAGACAATAAACACGTATTACCTTTGCTGAAAATAAAACTAACTTTAAAAAGGTCCTCAGTGAGACATACACACAAACATAAAAAACCTGCAGCACATTCCAGCATCAGTCACTAATCAGGATCCGCTGTCTTGGGGACGGGGACTTGGACAGGCAATCCTGTTAACTTGCTTTATGTGCACACTGTATGTACGTCCATCCATATGTCTCAAATACCTACTTGATCCAAATATCAATCATATACCTTTCTTTTTCTTTTTTTTTTTTTTTAGATTTTATTTATTTATTTGACAGAGAGAGAGATCACAAGTAGGCAGAGAGGCAGGCAGAGAGAGAGGGGGAAGCAGGCTCCCCGCTGAGCAGAGCCCGATGCGGGGCTCGATCCCAGGACCCCGAGATCATGACCTGAGCCGAAGGCAGAGGCTTTAACCCACCGAGCCACCCAGGCGCCCCAATCATATACCTTTCTTAACCGCAGCAATAATTCTTGGATTCAGGTCCAACTGATCCAAATCCATTTCTTCAACAGGTTGACCACAAAGGTGAATAACTTCCCAGGGACACAAATTCCACTGCACTTGCTGTCACCGCAAACTGCCCAGGAACCGAGCACAGCAGAGTGATGGTGGCCTGGGTACGCAGTCCCCTTTGAGACGGGTTCACCGTCAGCCCCGACGTTGGAGGAGAGACTTCACTGCAGCAGGAAAACCACCGAGGTAAGTCTAAGGCAGAGCTTTTGTTCGAGCAACCAGGTAACTTAGAAACTGTGAATTCCAGCCCACAGATCCATGTGTTTGAAGAAGTGCCCCCAGGGCACCTAGTTCTAAAGGTCCACACCACACATGGCAGGCCCATTCCAGCCCCTGCAGAAAGGGGTAGACATGAGCACGTGCTCTCGCCCCGAGTCCCGGCCCGGGGCCTGGTGTCCAGGTGAGCACCCCGCCGGGACCCACCTCTTTGGTGAGGACAACGCAGACAGGTGGAGATCACGCACGCTGCGCTCGCGGGAATCAAGTGTCTTCTGCGTTCTCCAGTTTCATCTCCCCCGAGTGTGTCTCCGTGGAGGCTCTGGAGAGAACAGGGAAAGTGAGCTTTGAATCTTGCAGGATGCTTGTGAGTCGGAACCGCCACGACCACCAGGGTGTTTCACTGGAGGACTGTCCCGCCCGTCCCCTGGCCAGCAGCCCTTCCCTGGCCCGAGCCCTAAATGCTGCGGGGCAGGAGCCCACCCCCACCCCGGCTGGCTGCGCCACTCAGCCCGGGGCCACCCAGAAGCAAGCCCCCCAGAGCAGCAAGGCCGAGAGTGCAGCGGGGCGTGCAGGAAGGCCAAGGCCCGCAGCCGCCCAGGCTGAACCCAGTGTCCACGTCTGCCAGCAAGGCCCCGCTGAGGGGAAGGTCACTGGCCCTGGCAGCGCCTAGGGTGTTACTCATATGGACATCATCGGGTTGATTTTAGAGCTTTGAGAACCACATCCCTCGCACCGTCCCATTTGCAGGCCACGCGGGGAAACAGGTCTGGCACCCAGAACTGACGGTGCTGGTCTGGGGTGCCCGCACCCCGTGACTGTGACCGCTGCTGCAGGAAGGCGCTCATGCTCTGGGGCCCACGTCGGCCTGCGGCAGGCGCTCCCAGCCCAGGGCTGACATAAACGCTGCCAACACTGGCGAGGACACACGCAGAGGCTCCGGCCCCCCGGCGGCCACCAGGATCGCAAACTGGAGAAGGATGGTTGGGTCTCTGCCACAAAGAGGTGCCTGAACCCAGGGCCCCAGGGCCAGCTCCACCCAGGGAGAGGCGATGGGGACTGAGACCTGCTCCAAAAGGTGCCCTGAGTGTATGGAAGGTGTGACATTAGATTTCTGAGGACAGAAAGCAAGTAAGAAAGAGAGTCTCGTCTCCGGGAGAAGCGGTAAGTTGTCAGAGGAGCTGCGGGGCGCCCCTGGCTTGGCAGGGAGATGGCCTTCAGGAGCCCCGAGGACGAGAGCCAGAGAGGTGACCCGGGGGAGGGCACCCAAAATCACCGCGAGGCCAACAGAACACCCGGACAGAATACCAAGCCTGCTGTTTTCAAGTTCTGGAGAAAGTGTGTGTCCTTCCCCTAGACCTGTGGAAAGCTCCGGGGACATGCCTGGAAGTGACACGCGGCCAACAGGCTGCGCTGGGATCCGGTCGTGAGGAGGGATGGCTGGGTGAGGAAGGTTCTAGCTGAGGCTGCCCGGGCCGTGTGCGGAGAGCCAGCGAGGCTGGAAAGGCCCCTGGATGCAAAACTCGGATCCTGACGAGCAGCTAGACACGGGGCAGGAAAACAAGCGGGGAGCACAGTGCCTGATGCTTCCATGATGGAGGGACAGGGCGCCGGGAGGCAGCGTGACCGCGGACAGAGCCCCGGCTGGGTGCCTCCCCGGGGGGCAGGGGCGCGAGCCGGCCACCCTCCGGGCCCTGTGCTTCTCCGACAGGCAGAGCCGCACACCCAGGGCAGCTTCCGGAGCGTTCTGGTTACTGCTCATGGGGGACAGTGACCGTCACATGCTGCTGGGTGAGAGGGACAGAGCTGCCGGAGAGAACTCACGGTCTGCATGAACCGTTAGGGTCCGTGTGACGTTGGAGCAGGTCCTGCCGGGGTGAAGGCCCCTCTCCGGGGACTCCCTCTCCCCTGCTTCAGGGGACTCACTCGGCAGCAGGCCTGAGAACCCCGCCGGCTGACCCACGCCGCTCGGGAAGCTCGGAGCGCCACACGGCCTGGCCCAGCGGCCCTCTGGGCAGCGAGATTCACGTTCCAAGCAGCTTTCATGAACTCGTAAGAAGGAATGGCCGGGAGGACGACTCGAGACCTTTCAGACTGAATCCAGCTTCGATGGCAGGTTAGACGGGACCGCACACGGCTGCGAAGACACCGGAGGGCAGGGCCGTGGTCTCTAAGGGGGAGGAGAGGGCCTGCGCAGCTCCCAGGACCAAGGCCGCTTTGTCCCGCCACCTTCAAAGCTAAACTCAGGCCGGGTGGTGCAGGCCCAGTGATGGCGCTGTCCCTGGGGAAATGACGTATGGAGTGCCAACATTTCTCAAACACGCCCGGCGCTCAGGACCCCCATCACGGCCTCACTCAGACTCAGGAGAGCGAGGTCACCGCCTCCGCCGGCTGACCAGGACACGTCCCCCGTCCCCCGTCCGTCCGTCCCCCCTTCCCCCCGCCCACTTACAGACAAGCTCAGGTCCTGCAGCCGCAGGGGGTCCAGGCCGGGCGCTGCAAGTCCCCGCCGGCCTGGGAACAAACCCAGTAGGAGCCGTTGGCTCTCCACGCTGCAAACCTCCGTTCTCCAGAGGCTGGCCTGCCCGGGGGGCCCGGCCCGGGGGCACAGTGGCCGTCTAGTCCGGCCTCTCCCCCCCCCCCGGGACCTCCCGCCGCTGCCGGCAGGGAGCTTCCCCGGTGACCGCCTGGCCCGGCGGCCCTGCTCAGGACCCTGGCCGCTCCGGGGACCCCTGCCCGCCCCATTCCCGCCGGCCACCCCTGCAGACCCGGAGGTCCGGCCGGTCCCCGCGGAGGTCCTCCCGGACCCCGCCCCCACCTCCGTGCGGCCCCAGCCGGCCGCCCCGACCCCACTGGCCCCGCAGCCACCTCGGCTCCCGAGCGGCCAGGACCCCGCCGGGCCCCGGCTCCCGCTGCCCCCTCCGCCCGCCCGCCCGGAGCCCCGCTCGCCGCGCGCCCCCCTCACCGCGCCCCCGCGGCCCGCCGCCCTCACCCCGCGCGCGCGGCGCTCGCCGTCCCGCTGCCCCGCCCCTCGCAAGCTCCCTTTCCAATGAGAGCCGGGCGTCCCGCGCCGGAACTACCAATCAGAGAGGAAGCGGCCCTGCGCCGCAGACTAACTGACCAATCCAAAGTCTGAATCTTCCCCAGGGGGCGGGGCGCGCTTGGGCGCGTCCTCACTGCCGATTGGTGACCGAGCGCAGGGTGGCCGTGCCCTTGCGCGGATTGAAGAGCGCAGCGATGGGGCGGAGCCCGAGTGCCGATTGGCCCGCGCTCCGGGCCGGGCGTGGCGATTGGACGCGGCCCTTGTCATCCGCGCGGGCAGGGCGGGGCTCCTGGCGGGGCGAGGGTCCGGGCGGCTGGCGAGCGCTGTGGCGGCGTCATGTCCTCCGAGGTGGCCGCGCGCCGCGATGCCAAGAAGCTGGTGCGCTCCCCCAGCGGCCTGCGCATGGTGCCCGAGCACCGCGCCTTTGGCAGCCCCTTCGGCCTGGAGGAGCCGCAGTGGGTCCCGGACAAGGAGGTAGGTCGCCGCCGTCCGCCAGCTTCCCGCCCCACCTCCGCGCTCCGCTCGCCCGGGACCCCCTTCCGAGCCCGAGGGCCCCTATACGCACCCCGGGACCCGGGACCCCCGTTAGCGTCCCGGGACCCCCTTCCGAGCCCGAGGGCCCCTATACGCGCCCCGGGACCCGGGACCCCCGTTAGCGTCCCGGTAGCCCGCACCGCTTCGTCCGGCTCCTGCTACCTTCTGCGCCCCCCACGGCTGCCCTCGGTACCCCGGGCTCCCACCGCCGCGCTCCAGCCCTTCCGGGGCCTTGGGCGCTGTGCCCTCCGCCTGGTTCCCTCTCGGGGCCCGCGAAGGGCGCCCCGCACGGACAGCGCCTCCCGCTCGGTCCGGGCTCTGCCCACCTGCGAGGTCCTGTGGGAGTTCTACTTCTGTTGGTGGAGCTGCTGAGCGGAGCCGGTGCTCCGTGGGGGGAACGGCGGAGAGGCCCCCGCGCGCTCTGGGGGGGCCCTTCCGCGGTGCCAGCCGAGCGCTGGGTTCGAGCAGGAGGCTCCGGATGGACAGTCAGGAGGGCGTCCCGGTCGCGGAACCGAACCTGCTTGGAGAGGCCGGAGCAGCTGTGGCGGGAGGGGTGAGGCTGCGGGAGGCCCTGCGCTGTCCCTGTTGGCCGGGTGGGTGCGGCACCTTCTGAAGGCCCTTCTGTGTCCATAAGCCAGCAGTTGTTCGCTCCCGGAGGCCAGGGGACACAAGTGCTCGCGTTCCTGTAAATCACAACCACGTGAAGGAAATCAGCAACCCCTGACTGTTGGAAGTGCTCTAAGTGACCCGCGCCTCCGGTGTCTGATCAGCCCCCCCGCCCTCCCTCCCTGACTATGGCTGTCCGGGCTGCAGGCTTTCCGCAGGAGTGAAATCAGGTGTGGGAGGAGGGCAAGCGGCCAGAAGCTGGGGAGGGGCCGGCCTGGAGGTCAGTGGCCGGGACATGGGCCTCCCGGCCTCGGCCCCCTGCTGCCCTGTGTGAGCTCGTTCTTTACTCTTTTATCCTTGGTGCTCCTCCTCGGGACAGCACGTACCTTTGCTCGCAGGGCCTCCTCGGTTAGTGCTGCGGGAAGGGAAAAGTATCGGGTCTCGTTGTCATACACGAGTATGCAAGTTACTGTGCTCAGGGAAGTCAAAGTAGCACGGCTCGAGGTGGGGACAGGCGGGTGACCCAACGTGCAGACGGCCGAATTGCTCGCTTCCTCAGTGGGGGAGGGGCGGCTGTGACCCGCCGGTGGCCCCGACTCTGCACCTGTGGGCACATCTTCTGTGGCCAGATCACCGGGTGGTCGCCCATGTGTCACAGGGGGAGCGAGTGGGGGGCAGCATTTTTCCATCAAGGCCCTCCCTCCGTAGCCGCTGGAGACATTCTGTCCCTGACCGACCCCCCGCGAATTCTAACAGCGCCGGACAGGCCCCCTGCCGCTCAGGGAGCGGGTGGCCGGCAGCGGCAGCGAGAGCCATCTGGGACGGAAGCACCGCGGGCGGCCACTCTGGGTTAGCGGCTGGGGGTACCCCTGGCTCCCCCCCCCCCCCCCCCCGTGTGGCGTTTCCCGGAGACACCGCCTGTGTTTTCCTGCCTCGGGGCCACTGCTGACCACAAAGCAATGAGCGGGGTCTGGCACTCTGGCGGAGTGCTGGGCGCTGGGCGGGAATGCTTGAATCCCGGAGGTGGCCCTCCTTCAGCAGGAGGTTGGTTCTCGCGCTGAAACGGTGGCGGGCATCCAAGAGCCAGGCCAGGCCCGGAGGCCTTCCCGTGGGCGTGGGGGAGGGGAGCGCTGCGCGGGGACTTGTCCGAGTTTCAGGAAGTAGAGTTTGAAGTCTCCCGGGGCATGGTCCAAGAGTCCAGACCTCCGCAGAGTGTTCTGGACGGAAAGAAACTTGGCACGGGGCAGTGCGGGCTAGGAGCATCCGGAAGCCCTGGGGAGGGGTGCGGCGGCCCCGCGCCTGGCACTGTGGGAGGGACGCTCCCTGCTGTGTGCTGCCCGCTGCGCTTCTGGGCCCCCTTTGTGGGGTAAGAAACCGGTTTGTTTGTTCGTGGTGGTTGGGGCTCGGGAGGGGAATGAGAGTTGGGTAGACGTGGCAGGACAGTGTCTCATAGACCATCCGCTTCCACCTACTTCTTGCTGTTTGTCAGTGTCATTGGCGTGTTTGTGGGTGGTCCTCTGAGTGTCATCGTGACTCTGTTTTCCACTGGGTCACCCTGAGGCCAGCCCGTTCCATGTCTGTTGTGTCCTTACTAGCTGCCTGAGCCTGTGCCAGGTGGCTAGCTTGGGCCTGCGGGGACATCCCTTAAGTGTTG
Organism: Potos flavus; assembly: GCA_028534135.1. Lineage (NCBI taxonomy): Eukaryota > Metazoa > Chordata > Mammalia > Carnivora > Procyonidae > Potos > Potos flavus. The sequence goes on from CM052896.1 coordinate 125,182,281, forward strand.
AAAATTTGGGGGGGCGCGTACGCGTGCATGCACAGCGAGATGGTCTGCAGCCCTGCGCTTCCCCAAGGGAGGGGATCCTGCGAGGTAACCACCGCTAAGCCCCGAGCAGGTTCGGGCAGGTTCGCGGCGAGCCTGGCGGTGGCCCCGGGCTCGTGTGAACCGTGGTGAGCGGGCTTGCGGTGGGCTCCGTGGGCACGTGGCCGGAGGGACTTGTCACAAGCAGACGGACATGCTGAGTTTTACCCGTGAAAACCCTGCATCTCGCACCCCGCCCCCACCTTCAGCCCGGGGCGTGACCGAGGGTGCCGGCAGCTCTGCGCCGCTGCTCTGACACTCGGGTGCTCTGCGGACACAGAACCGGGGGGAGAGCACACGGGGGCACACAGACCCTGAGCCAGGAGGGGCCACGCCGGATGGGGTCGTTGCCGCCGGGGAGGGAGACCTCGGGGTCCCACAGCGTCTCGGAGGCCAGGCGAGAGCGGGCTTGCTTTGTGCGGGAGGGGCCCCGGCTGGACGAGCACGGGGTGGGAGGCGGAGGGCGCTGGTGCAGGCGCGGGTAGTGTGACCTGACGCCGGGGGCGGCGTCCCCACAGGTCACCTGTCGCAGGCTGAGGGTGGGTCGCCATCTACGGGCCTGAAGGATGGGCCAGGTGAGGTTAACGGGCGTTCTGTTCTGACCGACGAGCCCGGACAAACAAGTCAGCCGGTCAAGAACGGGGTGGAGGATGAAATGAATTTGGGGTCCGTGCCCAGCCTCGTCACGGGCGGTCGGGGCAACCGAGTCACCTAAGTCACATGGCAAGGGGTTCTCTGCAGAAGCCTTCCCAGCACAGTCAAGGTGGGGGGGTCGTTGACACTTGCTCTCCGGGACCCCAGGGGGCACCCTGCCTCGTGTTCCCCCCCCCCCCCCCCCGGGCCCCTCTGCCGTGGGCAGGAGCCGACGGAAATGCCGCGGTGGAGGGCCCCTGAGCGCGGGCCGGCGCTTCCTCCGGGGGGCACTTCCGTCGGGAGGCTCTGATGGCGATGGGGGTCTGGGTGGGGACACAGATGGGCTGTGTTCCGCGGGGGCGCATTCGTCTCCTGTGACGCCCGCCGTTTGCCTCTTTGCCCACGTCATCTCGTTCCCGTGACCTCACGTGTTCCCTCCACCCCTTCGAGCGGGGGTTTTAACAGTTTGCTGATTCCCTCGTAAATTAAGCAGTTAAATCTTTGGGTCAGTTAAGGGGCGCCCGGGTGGCTCAGTGGGTTAAAGCCTCTGCCTCCGGCTCAGGTCATGATCTCAGGGTCCTGGGATCGAGCCCCACATAGGGCTCCCTGCTCAGCGGGGAGCCTGCTTCCCCCCTCTTTCTGCCTGCCTCTCTGCCTACTTGTGATCTCTCTCTCTCTGTCAAATAAATAAATAAAAAATCTTAAAAAAAAAAAAAATCTTTGGGTTAGTTTATATTTTAGGAGTTAGGCTTTTATGCTTTAGAAGTAATTATCTTTTTTTTTTTTTAATTAAAGATTTTCTTTTTAAGCAACGTCTGCACCCAGCGTGGGGCTCGAACTCATGACCCCAAGATCACGATCGCACGCTCTTCCACTGAGCCAGCCAGGCGCCCCTAGAAAGAGTTATCTTTCAATAAAGATACATTAATACAAATACTTCTAAATTTTATTTTCAGGATCTGTTTGCATCTGAGGAACCTAAGACATGGTGCCATGTGAGGGTCTGAGGGTCTGGTCCCGGGGGTGGCGGGGTTTGGGGGGGTCATAGGGTGTGTCGCGGCGGTCCCCCAGCCCCCGGGGCGGGGCGGCAGGCGTCCTCAGGCTCTTCTTGTGCAGTAACCTTTGGTGACGTTCCTTTAAACGCTCCCAACTCTGCATCTTCTGACTGTTTTGATGCGGAGGGGAGACCCTCTCACCTCTGCGCTGGGGCTGCTTTGGACTTGCCCCCGACGCCTCTGGGGGCTCCTCGTGTAGGGTCGGGCAGCGGTCGGCAGACCTCTCTCGGCGGGGCGGCTGGAGGACCCTGGGATTCCCGAGGCGCTTCTGTTCTGGGGCCCGGCCGGTCTCTGCTCCTGCGTCTGCCGCGGGGTTACCCAGCCAGCCAGGGGTCCAAGGCCCGGGGAGCGCGTGCAGGGCTGGAAATTCCGGCCCCAGCCGCCCCCTCCTCCACGGTGCCCAGCGCCCTGCGGCCCAGCTCGCCACCAGCTTCCTCCGTCCTGTCCGCCGGGTGAGAGGCCCGTGGGGTGAGCGCGGGGCCCCGAGAGGCCGGGCTGGAGCCTCCTGTCGTCCGGGGCTAAGTCCCCAGGGGACCCCGGTGGGCAGCGTCTGTCCGCCGAGTGGCCTGTGCAGGGGCTCAAGCAGAGGGGTCCGGGGGCGCATGTGCCCCGCGTGCGGGACCCTCCCTCACGGGGCTCCCCGAGGTCCCTCGTGGGAGGCCTGCCCTGCAGATCCCGCGTCGGAGCCTCAGCCCCCTTCCGCCTGGCGGGGACCACACAGGCCCGGGGGGCGGGGGGCGGGGGGTGGGGCGCACCTGGTTTCCGGGGCCCCGGGCCTTCGAGCCGTGCTCGATCTAGTTCCGGTCTCACGGCTGCGGGCCGGGCTTGTGCCTGTCGTGTTTGCTTTGGGGACAGTTTCTCAGGATATCTGTTGCTTGGCCTTGTTTTTACTTTGGTCTCTTTGCCTATTGCTTTCTTTCTTTCATTTTTAGATTAAATTGCTCTGTTGATAATTTTAAAAGTGTCTTTTCTGCTACATGATCAGCAAACTACCTTGTGTAAGGATGAGTTTTCTCAGTCTCCTCGTTGCTTATTTAGAGTAACAAAGTCCCGTATCGCTTACCGCGTTAAGGGAGCACGCTTTAAACTCTGGACGCGGTCTCATGCTGGGCTTCTGGCCGCGCAAACACCCCAGCCTCATACGAGGCCGGCGTGAGACGGAGGCCGTGGGGAGGGAGGGCGGCAGGCGGGCTTCCCTGTGCGCACCGGCCTCGGCCTCGCCGGACGCTTTCTCCGTGGGCTCTGTGGCCGGCACTGCCGGGGGTGACACACAGCCCGGGGTCCTGCCACAAGCAGCGTCCCAGAACTCACAGAAGGGAGAGACAGCGGCAGGGGGTGGGCGGCCAGCTCACGCTCAAAGCCGCTGAGGACTCTGTGGATGCTTCTGGAAGGCCAAGGTGGGCCAAGACCCGTGTCCCAGTCCGGAAGGCGGTGTAAGAGCAAAGAGGAAACGAGAATGTGAGTCACAGGATCTTGAAAGGCTCAGACACCGCTCCCGGTGCCGGGGCTGTGGCCGCAGGGTGACGTCTGGGAAGGACAGGGGCCCAGGCCCCCCACCCCGGGAGCGTGTGCCCGGGGCCGGGCTCCGGAGCGCTCGGCACCTAACTCGAATCTCCTCGGAGCTCCCTGCTTGCCCGACACGCGGGGCCGCCTTGGGGGAGGCCGAGGCCCAGAGGGGGACGCGCAGAGCAGGGGGGACATGGGGCGGGCTGGCGAGCGTCCCGGCGGCCCCTGCGGGCCGAGGGCGTCTCTGGCTGACCAGAGTGAAGACGGTCGGTGGGGACGAGGGAAGGCCTGGCCGGGCAGGACTGGTTGTCCCCTGAACTGGGTCCTGCTCACAAGCCCTCCTCCCTGCCTGGGGGGTGGGGCGCGAGGACAGTTGCCCTGTCACTGAGTGGGGCTGAAGCTCCCTGGGGGTCCAGGAGCAGCTGTCCCGCCGTGGGAAGCTGAGCTGCCTCAGCGCCGGGCCAGCCCTCTGGTGCTTCTGGCAAAATCGGAACCAGCTCTTGGCTTGTGTGAGAGAAGAGGCCTGAGCTCGTCTCTTGTCCTCGGTGCC
>CM052896.1:125186599-125233640 GCA_028534135.1 Potos flavus
CCCCCCCCCGACCCCCATGGCCTGGGGCTGGGGGGCCACTCGGCCTGTGGGGCTCTTGAGCTGGTGGGCGAGCCCGTCACCCTGTGTCCGGCGCGCTAGAGGCCGCCGCGGCGTCTGGGCTGGGGGGGTGGGAGGGGCGCTGTCCCCGCCGCGCTCGGAGCTGGGGCCTGATACTTGCTCGTCTTCCCTCCCAGTGCCCGAGGTGTATGCAGTGTGACGCCAAGTTTGACTTCCTCACCAGAAAGGTGAGCCAAGGCCACCGGGTGGGGGGCCCAGGCCAGCATCGCGCCCCTTCCGGGAGGGTGGGGCGGGAACTGTGTGTGCCGCCTGAGGACAGCAGACTGGGACTCGGGCCCCCGAGTGGCCGTGCTGGGCGGGGCCACACACGTGGGTCTCGCCCTCTGTGGAGGTGGGGGTTCCCGGCGGGTGGGCAGCGGGACACAGAGCGGCCCTCACGGTGGCCTCGTCGCTCCGACGGCGAACACTCACACGATGGGGGGTCCTCTGCTGCCTCGCCGCCGCCCCGCGTCCACAGCACCACTGTCGCCGGTGTGGAAGGTGCTTCTGCGACAAGTGCTGCGGCCAGAAGGTGCCGCTGCGGCGCATGTGCTTTGTGGACCCCGTGCGGCAGTGCGCCGAGTGCGCCCTCGTGTCCCACAAGGAGGCCGAGTTCTACGACAAGCAGCTCAAGGTGCTCCTGAGCGGTAAGCCGGGCCTCTCGGGGGGCCTTCTCCCCCGCTCCGCCCCTGCCCCCGCGCGCCCGGGGCCTTTCGGGGAAGGACGGACGGTTCCTCGGAGCTTTCGGGGAGCACGGAGCCTCTCCCGGCGGCAGCGCCTCCTACTCTTCCCATCGCGGCCCTGCCGCCCCAACCGGGCGGGGGGGGGACCCGCGGGCACAGCCGCGGCCGTGCTCTTGCCTGGGGGTGCGTGTCCCCGGGAGCTGGCCTCGCCGGGCCAGCGAGGGCGAGGCGTGAGAGGTGCTGCTGTGTTCTCACGTTTGTTCTTCTGTCCCCAGGAGCCACCTTCCTCGTGACTTTGGGAGACGCCGAGAAACCAGAAACGATGGTTTGCCGTCTCTCCAACAACCAGAGGTAAGAGGCAGAGTGCTGCTCGGCGTGGACGGCTTTGTCACTTCGACCGTGGGGTGACGTGCCGTGGCCGCCCCGCTCCCTAGGTACTTGCTTCTGGAAGGGGACAGCCGCTACGAGATTGAAATCGCACGCATTTCCACCGTGCAGATCCTCACCGAAGGCTTCCCACCCGGAGGTGAGCGCGGCACGAGGTTCGGAGCCTGTGGGGCCGGCCGTGGGGGGACAGGGTCTTGGGTCCCTGAGAGGCCTGCCTGGTGTCCTCTGGGCTTGTATTTAGTAAGTGTCCTCAGGAACCTGCCAGGTAAACGGGGCTGGATGTGTCCGATAATGAAGGAGAAATTGCCCGAAGGCGCCCTACTGTTGGCCTCGCACCGAGGACAAGGCTCCCGGTGCCGTCGGCGTCACCCTCGTGCTCTGGCGGCGCGGTCGGGGTGGTGGCTCACTGGGAGCCAGCCTTTCTGCTCCTGTCAGGCGTCTGTGCAGACAAGATCCCCTTCCGTTCCCTCGGGGAGCTTCCCGAGCCTTTCGCCCCGTCTGGATCTTTCCACGTCGCTCCTGCGCTTCAGTAGCTGTCTTTCCGCGGAAGGAGAGCGCGCGCTCCGGGCCGTGCAGAGTGGGCTGAAAAGACCCGTGTGACTGATTCCCTCTCGCTTTCTGTTTTCCGACTGGCTCTCGGTTGTTCTTCTGTCCTGCCCGCCTACCTTCTTGACGTAGAAAAAGACACTCACACTTACACCAGCCTCCCGGGGAGCCAGCCCGTCTCTGAAGGTCAGCCGTGCGCCGCTCTCCCCGCCTGCCGGGCCGCCTGCGGCTCTGAGATCGTCCCCCCACCCTGCTTTTTTTTTTTAAGAATTTGTTTGAGAGAGTGTAAGCGAGCGAGAGAGGATGAGCAGGGGGAGGGGCAGAGGGAGAGGGAGAAGCAGGCCCCCTGCTGAGCAGGGAGCCCAATGCGGGACTCGATCTCAGGACCCTGGGATCATGACCTGAGCCGAAGGCAGACCTCCACTGATTGAGGCACCCAGGCGCCCCTGAAATGGTCCCTCGTGTCAGTTGATCTGAAAGAGGTTGGGCCCAAGACGTGAGCGAATGCAGCACGAATGCAAGTCTCCCGGCATGTAGTTCATTTGCTCCGTTTCCCGTGCCAAGGGCGCAGTTTTCCCCACTATTTCACAGCTGTGCGTCCCTGAGCTGGGGGAGTCCGGGGCCGCGGGGCTCGGGGGGCCGTCTCCCTCCGGAGGTTCCTGCGCCTCCGTGTGAGCCCCCGACCGGGCAGCACCCCCGTGCCTCTGCCCCACGCTCAGGGTGAGCGCGCCGGCTCCCTGCTGGCTGCGTGGGACGTCACGGAGAAGCTGGGGGGCAGCCCAGGCGCCCTTCTGCCTGCCTCCTGCTAGGGAGCCTGGGGCTCAGGAACATCCTTGGCTAGACGGAGCCCCTCCCAGGCCAGAGAGAAGGCCGCTAACCCTAACCTCCCCCACCCCGCACCCCCCCCAGCAGCCTGCTGAAGCCTGTGTTCCCCGGGGCCTTTTGGTGCCGCACGCCCTCTTCTGGCAGTTTTGGGGGTGCAGCGAGCCCTGCTCTGCCTGAAGTTTTTAAAAGCCCAGATCCATGTCTTCCCCGGGGTGGCACAGTTCCCTGAGCGGACGGCAGTCAGAGGAGCTGCCGGGCGGTCGCCGTGCTCGGCTTTGCCAGCTCCGTGGATTCTGACAAAGGGCAGAAGCAGCCAGAGGCGACGGGAAACACGGCCGGGGCTGCGTGCCGGGTAAAGCTCGCTTACAAAAGCAGGGGGTGGGCAGAGCCGTGGTTGGCGTGCCCCCTCCCCGCTCCATAGGAGTGGGCGCTCCTGCAGGGAGCCCGGTCAGGGGTGCGACACGCACAGACGGCATGTGGCTCGTGGGAGGTTAGCTGGGGTGGCCGGGACAGCACTTGCCCGTTGCCATCGTCTGGTGGCCAGGCCCCTCTCAGCCGCCCAGTGCCGTCCCCAGTCCCTAGGCCTGGGGGAGAGGCAGGCGCTCGAGTTCAATCCCGAGATCAGATGGAATCTTCCGTGGGTGGACTCCTGCTGAGAACGGAGCGTCCATCCTGCAGTCACGACGTAGATGAGCTGTAGGACTTTGCCGTGACTAGTCATGACGGAGCGCGCCGGGTCCTCGAGCCGCTCGCCCCGGCCTCGAGGGGCCCGCTCCCCGCCACGGCATCTCGGCAGGCGCTCACGCGTGCGGGCGGGGTGTCGGCACTTGTCCGGGCCTTGATGGCGGTGAGGCCGGTGACGGCCCGTGTGCCGCGGGCGGGATTGGTGCGCGCACAGAGCCGACCTTGTCGGGGCTTCCTGACCGCAGGAGTCCCTCCGTGGGACTGGGTGTCACAGTCGCGTTTCTCTCACTGGGCTCAGTGATGTGGCACAATGCATCCCGGGCCCTGGAAGGCCAGGCCAGGAGATTTCTTGCCAGATTCACAAATTCTGTGAACTTGGGGTCATCCACCAAAAGGCTTCCGGCATCAGCATGAGGGGTGGGAAGGAGGCACCCAGGCCACCAGCACACGAGGGCAGGTGGAATCCTGGGTGCGTGGGGTCCCCGTGGGCCTTCTTACCTCGTCTCCCTCCTCCAGGAGGCAACGCACGAGCCACAGGCATGTCCCTGCAGTACGCAGCACCAGGGGCAGAGGGCCTGGCCCAGCTGAAGCTGACGGCTGGGGAGGACGCCAATGCCAGCAGGAGGCAGTCGACAGCATGGCTGGCGGCCATGCACAAGGTACCTGGGCCGAGGCGGGCAGGGGCGCGGGGGGCTGGGCCTTTCTGCTTCAAGCATGGGCCCACCTTTCTCCGAGGAGGCCCTGCCAGCTGGGGAGGGGGTGTCCACACCAGCTCCCACCAGGCACAGGACCAACCACGCTTCTCTGGTCCCGTTCTAGGCCACCAAGCTCCTCTACGAGTCACGGGACCAGTAACCCCACGCAGGACGGCCCGTCACCGTGGAACCGTGGAGCCTGCCCTCCGCACGCACAGGCAACTAACCCTCCACGTGCTGGGAAACGGAAGTGCTTGCTTATCTAGTGCAATACGCACAGCTTATTACTGCTCTAAACAGCTTCATGCTTTAGAGTTTGTATTATCTTGTCGATACTTAACTGGAGGCGGGAGAGGTGGAGTCACACTACTGCTAAACTATTTTTAGCATAAAACTTAAACCAGGTTTCTATGGTTGCCCAGGTTTACTAGAAGGTTCTGGCCCCTCGGTGGTCACTGGCAGCGCAGGGACGCGCTGCTTTCCGGGCTGCCCGACCCCGTTCGTAGACCGCCCGCGTGCCGCATCACTAATCCGGGCCTACGAGCGAACCCTGACACGTCACTAAGGGGGAGGAGCCAGCTTTGCTTTTTGTACTTTTCACTTACTGTTTCACTTTATTAAAGTAATTGTACAACAGTTTGTATATAAAGCTTATGATTAAAACCTATTTTGAAAATACGATCAGGTGTCGCCTCACCGTGTCCCGGAGACCCCGAGCTTTCCCGCTGCCGCTCCGTCGGGCCCCCAAACACAAGACTCGCAGCCGCCGGTGAGAGACAGCGGTTTATTGTGCACGGTTACAGGGCGTCCGCGGCGGGGGCCGGCCCGGCGTACAGTCAGTGCTGGAGGGGGACCCGCCACAGCAGCGGCCCACACGTAAATTACACACGGGACTCATACATGGAAAATAAAGCCTAAGGGCCTCGATTTTAATGAGAAAAAAACATTTCCAATATCATTCTGGTAGTTTTGAATGGTCTAGTCAAAAAATACTTTTGGTATAGAAAAGTCTGTACGTACAGTTCCACCTGGAGTCTGGACCGGGCCAAGGTTATCGCATCACGACGGGGCCCCCCCAGTCACCCAGGCACACCCCACGTGTCTGCCCCACCCCGGCCCGTGGGCCGCACACCTAAGCAGCACGAGGCTGCAGGGAAGGCAGTGCTGTGAACAAAGGGGGGTGGGGACGGTGCCTCCTGGAGGCTCCTGACTGCTTGGCGCTTGGTATTAAGGACCCTGGTGCCTGGGCTGTCGCGGCCCGGCCCGGCACCATCAGCCTGCACGTAGGTGACCGACACCAATGCCCGGGACACACGCACCAAGCACCACCACTGACAGAAGTTTCCACACGGGGGCCCCTTCGGTAGGGCCAGGAAGAGATGCGCGTGACGAGGGGGGGGGAAGGGCGGTGGGGTTGCTGGGACTTCCGGTGACAGGAGGGCAGGCTTGAGCAGGGGGCACACCTCACTGCGGCTGCAGGTTTTCAGTGTTGGGGTGGGGGTGACATTGGGAACGAGGGATGGCCTTGGGGCCAAGTCAGTAAGAGGGTTCATCTTCATTGGCAACCAACCAGGGATAAATTATAGGGCTTCTTATTGGCAAAAGGGACAGTTGTTTAGAAAGGTGGATATTTATTTGGATTTACAATTATTGGCGAAATTCAGTCTTCTTGGAGGCAAAAGTACCTCTCCCAGTTATGGGCAAACTGAAGAAAGGGCCTCACCTAGAAACTGCAGCAACTTCACATTGTGGACGCCGTCTGCTAAAGCGAGCACCATTGTACACCGCGTCCGGCTTCAGCTCCCAGAGAAACAGCAGAGCCCCCTCTCCGGCGGCCCCGCGGCGGCGAGCCCGCGCAGCGCTCCGACGGCAAGTTCAGGCCAGTGTGCGCTGTCGGGGTTTGATCCGTGGATACAACTGGGAAGCAACGGGGACAGTCAGGACGAGGCCACGGCCCGCGGAGCAGGAAGGGGCGCCCAGAGGGCCGCGCGGCCGGCTGCCCTGTCAGGCCGCCTGCCGCGGGAGGCCCCCGCTCCCCCTACAAGCTGCGCCCCCCGCCGGAGCGCCTCTGCCAGCACCCGGCGCCACCTCGGAGCCTCCCCCGGGCCGGGCGCACTTCGGAGGAAGGAAAGCCGCACCCGCCCGCCCCGCCAGGCGTGTGGGACGAGCGCAGAGGCACCTGCTCTGTCGTGGCCGGAGGACAGCCACGAAGGCAGCAGAGGGAGCAGCTGGCGCGCTCCCCACCCAGAGACGCTCCCACCCAGTGACGAGTCGGGAGCGCAGAGAGTTGTGACGGGGGGCTGCTCGCCAAAGCTCCTGCGTCAGGGTGCTCCGGGCTCCGCAGCACACACCCCTGCGGCCCCCACGGTGTGAGTGCGGGACCTGCCAGAGCCTCCTGCCACTGCTGCAGACCCGCCCGCTTGCAGAGGTGGCGCCGAGGGTGGCGAACGGCCGTCTCCCACCACGTGGAACCCCGGGCGGGGCGGAGGGGACAGGACCCCCGGACTGACAAGGCCGACCCCACAGCAGCGAGCTCGCAGTGCTCACCCCCAGCAGGTTCTTGGGCACGTAGCCCTCCCGGTCCCCAAGGCGAGCCCACCACCACTCGGTCTCGCTCTCGTCCTTGCGCCGCAGAATGGTGATGGCGTCCCCCTCGTGGAAGGTCAGCTCATCGCTGTTCTGGGCCTCGTAGCCCCACAGAGCGTACACCACTCCTTTGTTCATCACGCCCAGCTTCTCCTGCACCCCTGGGATGAGAGAGCGAGCGAGCGGTCAGGGCGCGGCAGGGGCCCCCCCGCGCTGTCTCCGGGCGGCGGGAGGCCGGCTGCGGGAGTGCTGGGGCCCGAGGCAAAGCTGTGTTCCTGGCCCAGGCGCTCCTTAAGGGCAACCTTTCAACTCCCCCCGGGGACAATTTCCAAAAGTCAACTAGGAAGCCGCCTGACCGCTCCTGGGCGTGGGGAGCCCCGAACAGCGGCAGCCGAGCTCCCTGCCGCCGCACCACGGCCACCAAGCTCCTGCCTGGAGTGACCGCGGGGTCCCTAAGAGCCAGGGGGGCCGACGGCCCCGCTACTTCCCGCCGCCCTCCTCCTGGCACGGCTATCACTGTGACTGTGGCCTCGGGCAGCCCGAGGCCCGCTTCCCTTTGTCACGGCGTCCCCAGGGTCCAGGGCAGGGCCGGGCCCGCGAGTCAGGCGTGGAGCGGACGACCGCAGGTGTGTAAGCCTGGGGCGGAGGTGCTGCTCCAGACCCCGAAGCCCGACCCCCGCTCAAGCGGCTTAAACCAGAACGAGCCTCGCGCCTCGAGCGGCACACTCGTCGTCGACGGTCACCACGGGACGGGGGCGGGAGGCTCCCACCCCGGAGCACCCTCAGCTGTGCTCCAAGCCCTGTGCACCCCAGAAGCGGACAGACGGCTGCTGCCCAGCCCCCCACGCCCGCCACCTGTTCCACCCGGGGGGCCCATCGACAGAGAAAGTGCTGTTTGTCTTTAGCAATTTGGCAACAATCTTTCTGACAACGAGGATTTTCAAACATGTTTTTAGGAATGAGCCTAAGGGACAGTGTGACCTCCATTCTGACAAGACCAGTGGGGGGCGCTGCTCCCCAAGCAGAAGCAGGCTGCCCCCCCCCCGCCCCCCCCCGGCCACCCGCACCGCGCGTACCGTACAGGAACTGGGAACACTGGATGTAGCCTTCCTCCATCTCCTCACACTTGTCGGCGGCCGTTTCGATGTCGCTGATGGTGGAGGCGAAGATGGCGGCGCCGCTCTCCACCAGCTGTTTGCAGAGGTGGACGCTGTTGCAAGAGGCGGCGCAGTGCAGCGGCGTCCTGGAACGGAGAGCGGGTGAGGCCGGCCAGGGGCCTCCAGCCCCACGGGTGTCGGGCTTGGCCTTCTTCACGGCCTGGCGGCTCCTCACCCAGTGTCCCAGGCCGCACGCGCGCTGCCCAACGGGCCGGGGTGCCGAGCGGCCTGCGGGCCAGTCCACGACGTGCTCCGCGAGGTGCCCCCGACAGCGGGAACGCACGGCGCGGGGCTGCACGTGCCCTCGCGGGGTGGCGGCGCACAGCCGTTGGCTGTATTTTGCCACAATGGAAACGACCCAGGTGTTCAAAGCCCCCCGACAGGTGCCTGAAGTTCACGACCAAATCTCCAGGAGACCCAGGGGCCGGCCCCGCAGCGGGAGGGCCCTGCAGGCAGCAACGCAAATGTGCAACTAAAACGGGCCTCGGAGCCTCTTTTCTGTACAGGTCATGCGACCGCTTTAAACCAGCCGCAGAGAAACGATCCGAGTGCGCAGCCTGCACTGCCTGTGATCCCCTCCACGCAGAGCTTGACGAGAGCGGAGCCTCTCACGGGGAACCCAGAGGGTGGCCGGGTGGGTGGCAGCCCGCCCCTTCCTGCCCCCGCGCCTCCCCGGGGCCTGACTGCGGCCCCGAGCGCCCCGGGGACCCTCACCAGCCGTCGCTGTCGGCGGCGTTCACGTTGACCCCGAAGTCCAGCAGGAACTTGACGATGTGGTGGTGGCCGGCGCAGACGGCGTTGTGCAGGGGCGTGATCCCTTCGTCGTTGGGCTTGCTGGGGTCCTCCACCTAAGGACACGGGGCGCTGTGAGCCCCGCTTCCCGGCACCCGGGGCAGCCCGGCCTGCAGCTGCGGCCCCAGCTCACCTCATAGATGATCCTCTGCACCAGGTCGAACTCCCCTTCCAGAGAAGCATCTAGGAGCAGCGCCAGGGGATTGAACCGGACTCTCAGCCCATGCCCCGTCCGCTCCGAGTTCGGTTTCTTCAGGTTGGTCCGTTTGCTCTGCTGGGAAGGAAGCACACTTCTGATTTAAAGGCCATGTGCCAAGGCGCCCAGCCCCGGTGGGAGGGAGGGACAGAAGCCGGGGCCAGTGCGTGCACCTGGCGGCACTGAGCAGCCCCGGGCATCGAGAGGAGCGCCCACTCGCAGGGCCCAGCCAGCGCGCTCTGGGGGACAGCGGCTCAGGGGCCGGGCCCCGGCTCCTCAGGGCACCTGCGGTGGGGAGTGGGGGTGGGCAGCCAAGCTCGGGAGTCAGCAACTCATTCCTCCCAATACAGCAGACCCCCACTTCCCCCTCTCTGCTCTAACACTGCCCTCCCACCAGGGGGCCTGTCTAGAAGCTTCTCATGGCGTGCCCTTCAAATTCCAGCGACAGCTTCCCGTCCTCGGGGAAATCTGACTGGGTCCGCTGGCGAGAGCCCCGCCGCCCCGCGTACTTCTTCAGAGCCCCATCCGTGTCGTGCCGCGTGGCCCTCCCCCTCGGCCTCATGGACGGAAGGCACGAGGGGCTGGCAAGCCCCACCGCCCCCAGCACCACGGCTAACGGGCAGGCGCTCTACAAACATGGGCAGGCGGACTAGGAAGCCCAGGCCCTGGTCTAGGACGACACCCACCGTAGAGGCTCCGGGCGGGGGCACGGCGGGGGGCAGTGCTGGGGGGGCTCGGTCCTCCCCTGGCGAGGGGGCCTCGGCCCCAGGGCTGGGGACCTGCTCTGCGGATGGGGCTGTGGCCACGTTGTTGTTGTCATCCTCGGCAGGCTCGGCCGTTCGGCGGGTGCTCGGGGGACAGATGAGGCCCTCTGGGGCAGGGGAGGGGAGCTCGTTGTCGTTGGCGTCCGAGGACGGGGCTGGCTCAGCGGGGAGCGGGGCTGTGGGCTGGGCAGGGCTGGCCTCTCCCAGGTTCCCGTTGGTGGTGTTTCCATTGTCCACGTCGGCCAGCGTGCCCATGAAGTCCTGCGAGGGGCCGGGCTGGTAGAAAGGGGTGCCCTCCATGCCCCCCGCCAGGGTGTTGAAGCGCTGGTACAGCAGCTTCTGGATGTTGGGCCCGCCGGGGCCCTCGGGCTCGGTGATGGAGCTGCGCTTCTTCAGGGGCCGCGGCGCGTTGGCCAGCTTCCGGCGCAGGGCCTCCAGGTCGGCGTCGCTCTGGTAGCGCAGCGGCGAGTGCACGATGGGGGTGAGCTTGGTGGGGCTGAGCGGCCGCGGCAGGCTCTCCACGGCGCCCGTGGCCGGGCCGTCTCCGGGGGGCGCGGGGCTGTCCTGCTCGGGCTCTTTCTCCGCACTTTCTGAAGGTGGTTGGGGCTGCGCCGTGCTTGTGGCCAACGACCCGTGGAGAAAGGGCAGCGGCGATGGGGACGTGGAGCCGGAGGGCAGCACGGGTTTGCCGTACACTGGAGGAGACACAGGCGGGGGCGGCGAAGCCCCTGTGACTGCACGGCCGTGGCGGCTGAGGCCGGTCGCACACCCCCCAGGACCCTCTGACCTCAGAGCCCCTCTCCCCGCTGACTCCTCCTGGAAGGCAGGGGTCTCTCTCACTGGTTTCTACATTTGGGCTTCCAGACTTTGGGCTTTTTCAAACGAAAAGAAAAAGGGGTTGCAGACGCGGCCTCCCCACCCCAAACCAACCCTTGTTTCCCGGCCAAGGAGGAAGACGCCATCCGCGAACAGCATCTGACCCTTGGGCCGTCTCGCGCTGTGGAACACAGGCCGCCTCAGCCAGGCAGGCTCTGCCCGCCGGCCGAGGAGCTGTAGAGAAGGGGGCCGGAGCCCTGCCACAGGCGGGCAGTGAGCTTCCGCTGGGGCTCAGCTAGCTGGGCACTCCCAGGAGTCTGGAAGCTGCGGCCCACGCCCGAGAATGTGTAGCAGTCCCGAGCCCAGCTCTGACCCGCGGAACCCTGCTGTGCGGGTCACAGTCCCCACCTGCCCCGGGATGGGTGAGACCAGGCTCTGTTCGCTGCCCTGCGTCCCCAGCTGAGACTGCCAGGGCTGACGGGCCCCCAGCACGCCCGGGCCCTTCTCCGCTGCGGGCTCTGCGGGAGGCTCCCCCAGCAGCACGCACACCCTTGCCTCCCGGCCACGGGCTTGGCTCAGCCTCTGCCAGGTGGCCAGGAGGACCACATCCGGGCAGAGCCCCCCACCAGGCCCTGGAAAGCTCCTGCACCTGTTTCCACGCAGCAGGAGAAAACGAGGAATTTCTGGGAGCTGGGCTGCCCAAGTACAGCAGGTGCTCTGATAGGAAGGCAGAACTTTCTATGCGAGCCTGCCGCAAAGCGGCTCGGTGCACGCCGCCTTCCGCCCCGACCCCACACAGGCATCTAAGGCCTCGCTGTATACAAGAACCCAAGTTTGAATCCTAAATAGTGCGTGGTCCACCTGTAAGGCTATGGGTTGGCATTTTAAGAAAAAGTCTAATCTGTTGGCCCCAAGACAAGAGTACGAATCCACCGTACCTGCTTTCACAGACTTATTCAAGGTGCTGTGCGCTGCTGGCTGGTAATTCTTAGGAGGTGTGGCCTGCTGGAGGTACATGGAGTATATGGAACTTGAATTCACTGTCTGGGGTCCTTTCCTGGGGGACTGTGGCCTTGACCCTTTGTCAGCCAGAAAGGGCCTAATGGCCACAGTCAGTGGGAGGTCAGGTTTGCTATCTCCAGCTGGAAAGGCAGGCGTCCCCGCCGGCGGGTACGTGGGACTCGGCGGCACAGAAATCCTCTGCTGGATCTGTTGTGATGAGCCCGGCGGGGGGCCACTGCCCGCAGGGGGCAGGGGGGCGGGTTTCTGCCGACTGGGCAGGCCGGCGCTGGGTCTGGGCAAGCTGCCTTCCTTCCTCCTCTCCAGGGAGTTCGTGGAGCCTGGGCCCATGGGTGCAGGACTCGGGTACGTTCCATAGCTCGGAGGCGGCTGCTTGCCGACGCCGGGGATGGGGGGTGGCACTTTACCCATCTCCATGCCCTAAATTTAGATGTTAAGAAGAAAAACAAAGTCACCCTTTGAAAAGTTGAGCGTATTTCTATCCATAGTCACAAGAGGATACAAAGTAGGACCTGTAATCCTGCCGACCAGCATGTGACCAGCACAGGCGGGACTCGAAGGTGGCAGGCCCACTGCCCGTCGGCAACAGGAGCACCCACAGCACACGCCGAGCACAGGCTCGGGCTCCCGACTGGGCCTTGTTTAGACACAGGATCCATGTGCCTCATGATACCTCTCACCCCTTACATGAAGATGAAGGCTGAACGGTGACATAGCGAGGGTCTTTTTGGTGTTTTGTGATAAAGACAAACGACCTACCAGCTTCTCCGGGGCTCCTAAAGTTGACAAGGGCGCCGGCTGGCTGGAGACGGTCCCCTGCTTGAGAGGACCCTCCATGCTCGAGTCCTTCCAGTCCACACCGGCGATCTGCGTGGGCTTCGCTGAAGAGCTGGGATTTTGTTTCAATGTTGGCCAGTTTCCATCATTGGCTTGAAAAAAACACAGAATTTGAGGACAATTTTTCCCGAAATTAGTTGAACTAATCTAAGAATAACCCCTTGCCAGAAGCAAAGATCACCTTCTGGGAGATCACATTCGGCTGGGGGCTCCACGAACCAGGTGGCCGAGCACCCCCTCCACACACAGGCAGGTACGCGGCAAGCCCGAGGGTAGTGTGTGCTGGCCAGGCACCGCTCTCACGTGCAGAGAGACTCGACTGTGCACGGGCTGCGGCAACCCAAGCGAGGGGCCAGAGGACCGTGGAAACCTTCCCAGGCCCCTACCTAAATACAGGTCAAATCCACTACGTCAACACCAATAAATAAAATAAGCATCGGCACTTACTTTTCAAACATGACTTATAAAACCAATTACATACAGCAATTGAAAAATTTTGTCTTTTGACTGTAACAGGTTTGGCCTGTACCACCTGCATAGTAAAAGAAAAATTTGACTTTAATCTGTTAGAGTAACTCAAGATCACGAGGCCGGTCCGAGTCCCCACTGATTAGAGTAGCAAGCTACCATTCCGCTGCAGTGATTAGAAAGCTAGTGGAACCCATGTTTTAGGAAAGCCACCGAAAAGACTTTTTTTCCCTTAAACAAAGCATTTTCCAAACTGAGAAAGGCTGCAGAAGTAATCCCTCCCGGCAGCCACAGGGACATAGAGAAGTTACAGCATCTGCAGGGCTCAGGTTATAGGCTCCGACTCGGGCTCCCGTTCGTCTCCACGGCAGGCACTGGTGCGGGACTGGACCGAAGTGGGAGAGATCCCAGCTATCAGCCACGTGGAACAGACAGAAATCGGAAGGGACTTTTTTGGGCCCTTCTAACAGGAGCAGCACCTCCTCTTTCTTTTTTGGGCCCTTCTAACAGGAGCAGCACCTCCTCTTTCTTCCCCCCACCAGCCAGCACGAGCAGATGGGGCTAACGGAGAAGTGGCAGGGAAAGCACTTGTCCTCAGGACGACAGTGCTTGCGAGGAGAGCTGGGACCCGCGAGACAGGAGTGAACGCTCCCGTGCTCTGAGCACAGGTGCGGACGGCGCCTCTCGTGCAGTGAGGGGGGCAGAGCCTCGGGGCACCCTGCGGGGCCCAGTCACGGGCGGCCTCCCGCGGCTCCAGGCAGCAGGGTCCAGAACGGTTCCGGCCAGGCGGCAAGGGTGCTGGCGAGGCCTTCCAAGGCCCGGGTCCAAACCACCCCCTGGCTCTGCGTGCCCAGTGGGCCTCTTCCAGGCTAGAAGTGCGTGTACCTTCGTGTCATGTTGTATCTTAGAAGTGGGGGATGTGTGGGCCAGAAGTACATGGGTCCACCAAGGACACTTGGCGGTGGCCATGCTGGGCCCATGGGGAAACAAACAGCGCCCCAGCAGACTCAGGAGGGATGGGGCCGGCCCTGGGGTCTCAAGGAGTGTGGCCAGCCAGCGGTTTCGGAAATCCACGGCGATGGGAGGTTTTACAGAAATCAGCCACAAAGGGACTGAGAGTGGAACTGGGAATTTCCTTCTTCAGGATGAGGCAGGGGGTGTGGAAGGAAGATCATTTGTTTTCCTTATAAAAGATTATAAAGGGACAGTTCTCTTCAAGTATGAGGGGAGGTTCTTGCATAGGCGCTAAATCTAAGTCTTTAATGAACTCAGGAAATCATCTTAAGTTCTTCAAAACAAAACCAACAATGCCTTGCTGTGCCGGCATCTGTCGAACCCGTCCTGAGGCCCAGCCCAAACCTCACACCTGTCTGTGGAAGGCAGTACGGCATTCTTCTCAAGTCTAGATGGGATGAGCAGACCTTTGTCAGTTTGGAAAACAAATGGTTGCTGGGTTAGCAGCGTCAGAGAGGGCCGGAGCGCCCCGCCGGGCCTGCCAGCCGACATACACTTTGCAAACGGGTCTGCAGAGCGCCCTGAGGAGCTGCCGTCGGGCCCGACGTCGAGGTCTGATACTGTCCACAAGCTGGTCACTTTGGGCTTCCCGTGGCCATCTGTGTGACACGGAACCAGAAGGACAGTCGACAGTGTGAGTCTGAGTCCCCGGGGGGCGACTGCTCCTCCCAGCTCGCCTGGGCTGAGATTCCCCAGGGTGGGGGGCACAGCTTGCTTGTGTCCAGTCACCTTGCACAGCAGTGGAAAGACCTAGGCTGCGACTGAACTTCTGAGGGACACATTCCCCGGGTCCTGTAAGGGTGTCTTCTCCCGGCAACCCCTGTGAGGCGGCCGAGCACCACCCCCCCCCCCCCGAGAATGCGGAACGGGAGATGTCCTCGGCTCGGGAAGTGTTCAGAGGGAAGTCAGCAGAGAAGGAGCCATCAGAAACACACAAACCTCCGCTCCCAACATAGGGTGGTCCAAACTCTAAATCATAGCTTCCCCAGGAAAGCTGCCATTGGCGCGTCGCACCGACCACGCGCTCCGTGCGGCTGCTGGGACACGGCCGTGGACAGGGCGGAGCCCAGGTGCGTGGCCCCTCCTGCCTGGGTCAGGACCAGCCCCGCGCCCCCCAGCCGGCGTGGCAGAGCTGCTGCCGCTCAGGCCAGGTGGCGGCCAAGAGGCCACGAGCACGCTGGAGACTGCACAGATGTACCGTCAGTCCCGTCATCAGCCCCCGGCACAGCCTAGTACTGGCATCCTGAGCGAAGGAGCACCGTCCCGTCGGGACCGCGCCGTGATTCTGTGCGCTGCGGGGAAATGCGGCAGCCTGGCAGCAAGACAGTCTTCCTGCAAACAAGTGCCGCCTCCTGAGAAAGGAGAGCAGACTCCCGCTGGAGAGCCGGAAGCAGCCTAGCAGGAGAGCTACGTGCCAGTACGGTGCTGGTCACGCCGAGGGCCAAAGCGACGGTCTGTCGGCTCCTGCATCGCTTATGACTATGCCGAGCGGGGAAAGGAAAGGGCAGCCCTCGTGCACGGTTTACGGACAGGCTGCCCCTTTGCCGGGGGCACAGCTGTGCCACGGGGAGCAGCAGGTCTACCAGCGGCACGAGAGGATCCAGTCTTAAGTAATTCGTGTTTTGAAAAGCTACATAATAAAGACGTTCAGCTCAATAAAGAGAATCTGTCCTCAATTTAGGGTCATATTATTACTGTGGTGGCCTGCAGCTCCCAAACTGGCCAGAAAACAGTGCCCTGGGGGAGACAGAGGGTGGGCGGAGCCCGGGGCGCACTGTGGGGGCCTCCTCCGAGGCTGCCGACCTCCAGGGCTCTCCCCCAAGATGAGGACCCGGGCCACTCACCGGATTTGGATCTTCCGTGGGCAGCACTCGAGGCGACAGTGAGAGACTGGGGTTTTGTGGGGTCCCCCGGGACAGAGTAGCCACCGGCGCTGGGCACCTGGATGTAAGGCCCGACCGCGGCAACCCTGCCAGGTGTGCTCAGCGGCGACTGCGGGGACGACGTGCCATTCACCCGGCTCAGCTACAGAACAGGAAGAAACGAGAGTTAAGGTTCTCCTAAAGGAAAAGAAATCACAAGCCTAGTGGGACAGTCTGCTTGCATGTGAACCACTCACTAAATCACGTGCCCAACTTAGGAAGCCCCATCAACCTGACCGCCCAGTATCTAGAAAGGGCAAGCGTCGAAAGCAGCGCCACAACCCCCAGTCCCATATGAGCGATCCTCTCTTGGAGGTCTCCTACCCATCCGTGAGCTGGGAGAGACAGGAGCTGACGGCACCACAGCTCGGCCTCCCAGGACATCTCCACGAAGCCCTCTTTCCTGGGAGATACTCTCTGCCCCCTAGGTACACAGAGGCATCAGTCATAGCCTGGGCCCTGAGCCAGCCTTCAAATCCTGCTTTGCCACTCACTCACTGTGCTGCCCTGGGCAAGTGCAGGGACTTGGCTTCTCTAAACCTCTGTGCCCTTGTCTGTAAAGTCAAGATATGGCTCCTTGTAAAGACTGACTGAACAGGTCACGCTGAGCACAATGACGGGGCCTGGCACCAGGCAAGGCTCTGGGCAGCCCTGAAGACGGCCCTGCCATTCTCAGCAAGGACACCAGGCTACCGCCAACAACAGTGATCACGTGATGCTGCCTAACAACACGAGGGTCTGTAATAGGGATCGAACTGGAGAACCGCTGACACCTCAGGGGCCCCCAAATAGGCTGTGAGAGATCCATAACCTCTCATAAGTGCAAAATTCTGCATACGCTAGCATGTATCACTTTGGGGAGAGGGTCTAGGACTTTCACAACTGCCCAAAGGTGCCTGGGAACTTTGGGTGGAGACACACCTATGCAGAGGCACCAACTTCTTCAAGATCACCTGAAGTATCAAGTGGAAGGCAAGAAGTAGCATGTCCGCAGCCATCTGTGATGCTTAATTTTATGTGTCAGCTTGGTGAGGCCACGGTACCCAGATATTTGGTCAAATGCGTCTGGATGTTGCTGTGAGGATGCTTAGATGAGACTGACATTTACAGCAACAGACTCTGAATGGAGCGGATCGCGCTCCATAATGCAGGTGGGCTGCATGCCTTCGGTGGAAGGACTTGGGAGACAAAGACTGAGGTGCTCGGACAAGGAGGGAACAGGGCCTGCAGAGGACCTGCCGACGGGAGCAGCGGCATCTCCGGTCCCGTGTGTCCAGGCCGCGGACAGCAGGTGCACGGCCTCCACAGTCCAGCGAGCCTGTCACTCCCGCTCAATCTCTGCATCCGTCCATCATGCTCCATATACCCCCTCGTTCTGTTTCCCCACAGAGCCCCGACTGATAGAGCACAACTAAAGAGCGCCGGGTGAGCGGGCGTGGAGAGCACGCGCACTTCCTCTCCCACAGTCTCGTGTGGCTCATCGAGAGAAAAAGGAAAACCATCACTGGGAAAACAGAGTTACCCAGATTACCCACTGACCCTCTGGTTAAAACCAACAAGAGCAGACCGATCTGTAGATAAGAGCTTTCACCTGCCACCACTGAATATGACACTCGAACAAGGGGCAGTCCTCTCCTCCTGGGGTGCCTCCTAACCAGCCACCCCCCCCCGGCGCCCCTGGCCAAGCCCCAGAGCCCACACTCGCTTCCCGAGAGCAGCAGCTGATGAGAGGCCACCGGGCACACTGTGAAAGCACTCATTACGGAGCGTGGATGGGGAGCCACGTCCTGGCTAGCTGATGGCCCGCTCCTTCCAGTCCTGACGCCGCCTGTGGAAGGCAGGCCCGGTGCCGCCTCCAGCCAGACTCGGTGCACAGGGGTCCCTTCTCCCACAAGCTCTCGGGATGCTCGCACTCACTGAAGGGCCAAGAGTAATGGCAGGACTTGGGGGCACCTGGTCCGGTAAGGGGGTTGGGGAAAGGGGCTGCACGCCTTGGGACATGCGTGTTCTACCGAAGCTGCAAAAGCAGTGAGGTCGTGACCTGGGAAGACACCCATTTTGCAATTAAAACAAAAGAGGAGGAGAATAGTGTGAATGTTATCATTCCTACAATTCCATTTTCAGTGAAAAATTAAATACCTTTTTGTCTGTATTAAGCAAAAGACTGGAACCCTTAAAACTATCATCCTTGGAGAATGAGAATAGGGTGGAAGGGACTTTCATATTTTCCTTCAAGTATTTCTGTACTGTTTTAATTTTTCAGAGTATTTATTACCTTTGAAATACTGAATAAGAATTTGTTTGTTTTTTCAAGATTTAATTTATTTATTTGACAGAGAGAGTGAGATCACAAGTAGGCAGAGAGGCAGGCAGAGAGAGAGGAGGAAACAGGCTCCCTGCTGAGCAGAGAGCCCGATGCGGGGCTCGATCCCAGGACCCTGAGATCATGACCTGAGCCGAAGGCAGAGGCTTTAACCCACTGAGCCACCCAGGTGCCCCCAAATAAAGGTTTTTAAAAAGCACTAACCCTCAGTTTGTTTCCTATGATCAAGAGTGTCTTACGGGGGTGCCTGTGTGGCTCAGTCATTAAGTGGCTGCCTTTGGCTCAGGTCGTGATCCCGGGGTCCTGGGATCGAGCCCCACATCGGGCTCTCTGCTCGATAGGAAGCCTGCTTCTCCCTCTCCCACTCCCCCTGCTTGTGTTCCCTCTCTTGCTGTGTCTCCCTCTGTCAAATAAATAAAATCCTAAAAAAAAAAAAAAAAAAAGTGTCTTATGGTTGGTCTCCCTCTCTGGTTTCGTCTTCTTTCATTTTTTCCTCTCCTATGATCCTCTGCCTTGTTTCTTAAATTCCACATATCAGTGAGATCCTATGATAACTATCTTTCTCTGATTGACTTATTTTGCTTAACAAACTGAGGGTTGCTGGAGGGAAGGGGGTGGAGGGATGAGGTAACTGGGTGATGGACACTGGGGAGGGAAGGTGTTGTAATGAGTCCTGGGTATTATATAAGACTGATGAATCACAGACCTGTACCCCTGGAACAAGTAATATATGTTAATGAATTGAATTTAAATTAAAAAAAACAAGCACTAATCCTTTACAGGGCACTGTGCTTGCAAGTTTACAAAGCCCTCCCACACGGTTATTCTAGATTCCACACGATGACTGCTGGGGCAGGCAGGACATACCAGTTTACATCAAGGACACGCATCTACACAGGTCAGGGAGTGTGCCCATGTGGCACAGCATAGAGTGGCAGAGTGGGACAAGCCGGGGCTGCAATGCCAGAGTCGCACGGAGGGGACAGAACTGCACGGGGCGGGGGGGCGGGGGGTAAGTCAGGGAACACCAGCTGTGGCTGCAGACAGGGACGGTTTGGATTCCATCCACCAGGCAACAAACGCGGCTTTGGAAAGACAGCCTTTCGCTGCTGTCATTTTTATGTATGTTTCATCAGCTGTGGTAAATGGGGGCAGCAAAATGCCATTAGAGTGAAGATGTGCACCTATGCGCCGAATCACTCCTAGTTCATCTCACACAAGTATTTTCCTTCTCACATGCCTGAATTTTCTTCCCATAGAGACGCTCACGCAGCTCACTGATCCGCTTGTCCATCACGGCCACCTCCATGTTGCGCTTATTCAAGAGTTCCTTCTGCTGCTGGAGCTTTGAAGTCTGTTCCTGGTTAAGCTGGTTACGAATCTGCAAATTAAAAAACACAACTTTTAGGATTTGCATTAAACATCCTAGGCTCATTCCCAGGGAAAGTAAAAGAGAACGAACGACGTCGAGCACTTAGCGTATTTACGCATCTGCGCTGTCGCCCGCGCGCCGAGCGGTTCGCAGGCACGGCACCGGTGGGGCCGGAGAGTGCTCCTGGACCTGCAAACACACGCGTCCTTCGGAGCGCCCGGAGCGACCGGTGCCGTGATGACTGCGAGCGACCCTGGGAACGGCGCGTCACGGACGACACCCCCCCCCCCCCACCAGGGCACGTCGTCTAGGGACCCAAGCACAGGTGTGCGCTCCACCCTCCACAGTCCACTGAGTGAGCACCTTAGGGGGAGGCAGCAGGACATTCAGGAAGGATGGCCTCGCTCGCCCACTGGGATGAACGGGTATCGTTCCAGTGGACTGCAGCCAGCACTTAAAAACATGAACCACAGGGCGCCTGGGTGGCTCAGTGGGTTAAGCAACTGCCTTCAGCTCATGATTCCGGAGTCCCGGGATCGAGTCCCACATCGGGCTCCCAGATCCGCAGGGAGTCTGCTTCTCCCTCTGACCTTCTCTCCTCTCATGCTCTCTCTCACTGTCTCTCAAATAAATAAATAAAATCTTAAAAAAAAAAAAAAAATGAACCACAGACGGCATCAGCGTGCACCGTACACATGAGGTTAAGTCTTGTTACGCTTTCCCAGGCGCACACGTGTGCTAGAACACACACTTGCATGTGTGCACCAGACTGGAGGCAACGTGCACTGTGAGGTCTAGACTGCAGTCAGAAAGCTTAGCAAATGATACATATAAGTAAATACACATTCATCACCCAAAATCTCCTTAAAAACTCTGCACTTTTAACAGTTGCTTAAAATGTAAAAGAAATCATAAGAACATATATTTTATTTCTATGCATCTATGTTAGAGAACTCAACAGCAAAAACAAAAGCAATTTTACTCTCTGTAATTAAATATTTTCATTTCATAAAATGATATAATAATTTTTCTGGCGAGTGCTAATAGAACTACAAAACTTGTTTCTGGCTTGAAAAATCACCTGCTAAATGATAACTTCTGAGAAATGGAAATATTGAGGACTGTTCTGGACTGAATGTGTCTTCCCTAAAATCCGTATGTTGCCTCAATCTTTCAGGTGATGGTATCGGGAGGTGGGGCCTTTGGGGTGACCAGGCTGAGATGAGGTCCTGAGGGTGGGGCCCCCGTGACGGGATTAGTGCCCTTGTAAGAAGGAGAGAGACCAAGCCGTGGGGACACAGCAAGAAGCCAGGAAGTGGACTCTCACCAGGAACCCAACCTTGGGACTCTCAGCCCCCGGAGCTGTGAGAAAGCATCGTGCTTCAGTCCCCCGGGCTGTGGAGGTCTGTGAGAGCAGCCCCAGCTGAGTGGGACAGAGGCACCCATCTCATCAAAACACAGTGTACACAGAAACCCTGAATATCATCTAAAGCTTAATTTTTTCCTAGTTCATTACATTGCCAATTAAATTCTGTATTGAATTTCTATACTGAAAACATGCTAAGTAAAAGATGGCAGTCACAAAAAATGACATACTGCATGATTTGCTCATATGAAATTTCCAGAATAGGCAAATCCAGAGAGACAGAAAGTAGATTCACGGTTGCTTAGGAGTAGGGGTAGTGGGGTGATGGCAATGAGGCACGTGGCTGCTTTTGGGGGTGATGAAGACGTTCTAGAGTTGATCGTGGTGGCGGATGCAGAACTCTATGAAGATACTAAAACCCACTTCATTGTACACGGCATACGGACGAACTGTATGCTCTATGAATTGTATCTCACAGAGGTTTCAAAAATTCTTTGTACTGAGTAGTTTGCGCCTACTATTACCCTATGATCCATTCACTTGTTTCCAGTTTCTGAGGCTTCTACCCACGCTGGGAGGAAAGCCTGAGAGATGTTTAACGTCACCGCTCCCCAGACCCGCGAGTCACCTGTAGCTCTTGGCACAGTCTCTTCAGTTCCGCCGCCGCCGGCCCTGCCAGCTTGCCGCTGTGAGCCGGGAGCCCGCTCAGCTTGCCTCTCTTTAGATCTTCCAGCTGCTGACTGAGCTGATCGACTCGTAAAATCGCAGTCTGTACTTCTTGCTTCTTCTCCTGGAACATGGCGCTGAACCTTTCTATCTCGGCAGCTATAATTTTCCAGCAATAAAGAAAAAAAAACATCATTTAGTTGATACGCTTTGTTTTCGTGGTATTTTGTTATTTTGGCTTTGTGATTTCGTCTTCATTTCTACACATTCGACTCAGCTCTAGCATCATCTAGTGCCAGACCTCGGGGCGGGGAGAACTGTGATATGCAAAATCCAATACACTCTTCAACACGCCTCTGGAACACATGATGTGACCGCCCACACGGCCAACTCCATGTGCACTAACTGCTGAACACCGTTCAGTTAGGGCACCAGTCCAGGGCTAGCCTGGCCAGGCCACTTAGGAATCTCAGTGCGCCCACAGAACAAAGGCTGCGTAAGGCCAGGAATCCAAGTCTGTCTTGCCTGTCGACATAACACAAAGTAGGCACTAACTGAATTGATAATAGAACAACAAAGAATCCACACGCGCAAAAAAAAAAAGCGAGCATTTGTATGGTTTATCTTACTACCCAGATGAAGGTTAAGCTGTTCAGTTAAAACAGACCCTCACAATGCGCGCGGTCTTGAGGCCCTGCAGCCCAGTCCAGAGGGCAGCTAATTAATGACAAATGTAACCAAGGCCCTTCCCAGACCATTTAACCTAACTGACCCCGTCCTTCGGGATGCAGGTAACTGAGCAAAGCTTCAGGGCACTTCCTACAGCAAGCTCGGACACAGGTCTGTGGGAAAGTGTCCGAGCTGGACTCTTTCATTGTATCCTTGCCCGAGTGTGGGTGCCGAGCGAGGCCGCGCAAGCGTACACAGATTGCCGTTCATGATTTTGCTGTAGTCTACTTGTCCTCTCATGGCACGAATTTTCTTCAGCTTATTTTCCTGGGCTTCGACTCGTTCTTTCAATTTCTGAAGCTTCTCGTTCTCAGAAATAGACTGCTGCTGGCGGCGCTCCTGCTGCTTTAGGAAATGTAAACGCTGCTCCTAGCAAAAGAGGGGAACAGGGAACTGCGAGAACTGAAGCACACGATCACCGTCACACACGAGAAAGGTCTGGGCGGCTCCCACAGGAGCACCCGTCTTCATGAATATTAGAGAAACGCTCGCGCCACCCTGCAAACACCAGCGCACACAGACCCGACCTTACTGGGCACACATCGGTGAGCGCTGGCGAGAGTCTAAGATGTTTCCAGGTGCAGTTTACGACACACACTGACCTACGCCGCTCGGCTAGCACAGACGCTTCCTCAGAACATCTCCCGGCAGGAGAACGTCAAGTCTGCGTGTCCCCTGCACTCACACAACCTCCTCTCCTTCCTGGCTGGGAAGCCCCGTCCAGCCCTCGCTTCCTGCTGTCAGGTTAACGTTTCCTGCTGCCACAACGCAGCTTCCCACGGTCCCTTAGTTACCTCTGAAAGGAAATGGGCACTGACCAGCACAGGGTCTTATATCGAAAGCAGACAAGGTGATCGGTAGGGAAATAAACCTCTGATTTGCTGAGTTAACGATGGACAGTCAAGAAATGCGTTTTCTTTAGAGATAGTTTCTTCAAAACTCACGGAACATTCTACAGTCAAATAAGAACAGGACAGTCCTAAAATAAGAATATGTGTAATACTCTTCAACAGTCTTTTCCCTATTCGTGAAGACACATTTTGAGGGTAAGGGTTGACATGAAATACTCATGGTCCTACATGTATGCATAAAATAGACCTAAGTAAGGAGGAGACTAAGTGTGAGGATGCAGGAGTCACATGATTCTAAAGTCAGGAAACACGTACCTGAATATGTAAAGCATGCGCTTGTGTTAGCAACTGGCTTGTAATTTACACTGCTGAAAATACCCAAGAATCTTTTTATTAGTAATACTCTTGGATCAATATTTGGAAAGGAAATGAAAAGCCGAACTAGAAAATGTTATAATTGTGTAATACTATGTATATTTCATCTTAGAAATCTTATTAATGGGATGAAATACTTCCCAACTTACTTACCTCTTTTATTCTTGTAAATCCAATACTTTGTGAGATAACTTTTAAAAACAAGTCCAATTTATGCTGTTACATGCCCACTGAAAAGTGACTAGTACTGAATTACATATGGCCACTTGATAAGTGAGAAAAGTGGGCTTGGACATTCAGCTATCAGGTCAATCTCTCTATGAGAAAGCAACAAGAACCCAGGCAGAAATGTTTACATATTCTCTTTATATCGCAGTTTTTCATAGCAGTTTCAGAACATTCGAGATGATTACAACATGCATATTCTCCAGCACTCACGAGTGATAGGTCTGATTTTTTTAGTCCACGACAAGAAAAATTTCTAATCTGGTTACAGCATTTCAATGACAAATGCAGAGCTCAGTGTATAAAAAAAGCATTAACTGCTTGGCATCATAACAAACCAAACCAACTCCATGTAAAGTGGCATAAAGGGAAGCCTGGATAACCAACTGTCATTTTCTCAGGGGCCCCTGACCTGTGTCTTCCCCCAAATTTCATCACCAGTTGGAGAACGAAGGTCAACCATTTCCTATTCTGGGGTGTCTGAATGTGCATGTGAAGGGTCTTGCTCTGATACGTTCCCAACTTTAAGAAGCTACAGTATTCATTTCTCATTACAGAAGAGATCACGAAGACAGAAAGACATTATTTTCAACACTTACCATGACATGGTCCTGCTTACAAGGGGTACCCATGAAGGCAGTAACTCCAATCAAAAATAACCATTAAAGAACACCCTTTTTGAACAATTTCCCACCTCTGCTTTTATAACTCACCTTGGCAACCAACATTTGCTGCTGATTTTCAATCTGCTGTTGTTGCCTAGCTGCCATATCCTGGAGCTCGGAGAGGGTAAGTTCTACACGCGGATTTCCAACCTACAGGGAACAAAACATGCTCAGGCTGGAATGTAGGTTCATCTGCATATCTGCATAATCGTTTTTCTCTAGTGTCAGAACATAGACACATCAGGATCTTAAAATAGCTTCCCTTCTAGAAGTTAGGATAATACAAATTAACTGTTTGTATAGATGAACTTTTCTTACTTGTTGAGCTTTTATTAAATAACAGCTTTTTTAATACGCCAGATACCGTATTAAAAAGGGATCCAGCTGGTGGGAAGGCAAACTGGTGCAGCCACTGTGGAAAACAGTAGGAAGTTTCCTCAAAAAATTAAAAAGAGAATCACCACTGGGGTGCCTGGATGGCTCAGGCATGAAGTGTCCCAACTCTTGATTTCCGCTCAGGTCATGAGCTCAAAATCGTGAGACCGAGCCTTGCGTCAGACTCTGGCCTAAACATGGAGCCTGTTTAAGAGTCCTCCTCTCAGGCAACACCCTTGGTCCCCTCCCCCCTCGGGAGCTTCCTGCTATCACTTTGCTATCGCTCGATAAACCTTGCTTTGCTGCCCACCAAAAAAAAAAAGATTCTCCCTCTGCCACTGCCCCTCTCTGCCCCCCCATCTTATGCTAAGAAAATAAATAAAAAATAAATAAAAATAGAACTACCATATGATCTGGTTATTCCACTACTACGTAATTACCCAAAGAATATGAAAACACTAATTCAAAAAGATATATTGACCCCTAAGTTTACAGGAGCATTATTTACAATAGCCAAGATAAACAGCCCAAATGTCCATTGATAGAGGAACGCATAAAGAAGATGTAGTATATACATAATGGAATATTACTCAGCTGTAAAAAAGAACGAACCCTTGCCATTTGCTACAACATGGATGGAGCTAGAGGGTATAATGCTAAGTAAAATAAGTCAGAGAAAGACAAATAAAGAACAAAGAAAAAAGAGACAAACCCAAAAACAGACTCTTAACTATAGAGAACAAACTGGTGGTTACCAGAGGGGAGGGGGGTAAGGAGGGGATGGGGATTAAGAGTACACTTATTCCGATGAGCACTGGGTCACAGATAGGACTGCTGAATCCCTATACCGTATACCTGAAACTAATGTAACACTGTATGTTAACTATACTGGAATTAAAAAAAAAAAAAAGGGACCCAACTTTAAGCAAACTCTTGCAAATGTGTATTAAAATGACATTCCTCTTTTCCTCTTTTTGGACTGGTTATTTAAGGATATATTTGAATAAATGGGGACGTCAAATGTTTTGAGGAAACACAACCTAAAAAGAGTGTAGGTGACACCTGAGGACAAATGTCATCTTCACTGCAGCCTGGTCTTGAGAAGCTTAAATATATGGAAGATTCTAAAAATATAAATACCTCATTAAAAATGCCATATAAAAAATAAATAAATAAAAAACAAAAAACCAAAACAACAACAACAAAAAACCCTGCCGTATATATGGCTTAAACCAAGGACTGACCCGTTACTGACAGAATTATATCTGTGAAACGAATACAAAAAGGTAACATCTAGGGGAGTGGCAACTGATGGAACTGGAAGGCATGTCCTTGTCCTCCGTAAATGATGATAAACAGGAACATCAGGCATTTTTATTGTGCGTATCATGTGTCACACAGCGGCCTAGCTGCCTGCCACTGACGAGCCCGTCACGAGGCTCACAGGGACACCCTCGGGTAAGTACTACTGCACCCCATTCTAGAGAAGCTCACACAACCCGCCACGGGTCAGACGGCCCACGTGGCACAGCAGGACACAGGGCCCTTGTTTTCCACCGACAGTACAGCACGCTTGTCTTTGCACGCTCTGCCTGCATGTAAGCACCCAGTCCGCCCAACACGTGTGTGTGGGGACCGAAGGGGCCCTACACGGGGTGCGGGATCGGGGGCGGTGAGGAGACGCGCACAGGACACGGAACTACGAGGGGGCGGAGCTACGGTCCAAGCCGTGCTTCTCTCCCTCCAGGCCCTCCTGTGCTAACCGCGGGGGCGACCACCACTCTCTACTTCTAGGTTCATCTGTGCTCTTAGGGACCCTTTTACCTTCCGTTCTTTTGTGACCCCAGCTCCGCCAACTCCAGGCGTCCCCGTATCTTAAGATGTTCAAGCACATACTTGAAAAATGGAATCAGGATTTGTTCAACAATCTCAACTGGAACACCCACCCTGTCTCCTGAGGAAACAATATGGAGCAGGCCCCTTTTCAAAACCAGACACTGTAAACTGCCAAATACACAAAGTTCCATTTGAAAAGAAATTTGTTTATTCTACAAAAAGAAAAAAAAAATGCCCGGCAGAACCATCAAAATGCCTGAACTTTAACTCTAATAAAGGGATGCTAATTTCCACCTACTAGTTTTTCTAATCACTACAACAGAAGATATTTTTAGAAACCTTCAGAACTTTTACTTGTTAGAAGTATTTCTGACTCAAGAAAAGCTATGTCCATTCACCAACTCTTTCAATGTACATTAATTTCATAATTTTACAACTTAAAGTCTTTGATCTCTCCCCGCTACACCAGTGGCTTACAGTAACAATGAAAAGATCACAGAGGAGACATTCAACTGCTCGTGTTGTGTTGTTTATGGCAACACTAAGCTGCCATAAGTAATTCAGGAATATCTTCCATATTTGCTAATATACACTGTAATTTAAGAATATTGTATTGAAGAAGATCTTACATACAGAAAACTGTATATCATATTGTACAGCTCAATGAATCCTTTCAAAGTGAATATCCCTGTGTAGCTTTTTGTTTTTTATTTTACATTTCATTTTAATTCCAGTAACAGTTAACATAAAAAATATGGAACGCTTCACAAATCTGCATGTCATCCAGGGGCCACACTAATCTTCTCTGTATTGTTCCACTTTTTCAGCATATGTGCTGCCAAAGCCAGCACCACCCTGTGCAACTTAACTGTATTTTCAATGGGTTAGAAAACCACTGGCCACCGTAAACTTGTAAGTCAACAAATATGCAACATTTTACCTGTTAGTATATATTCCCTTAATTGTTCAATGTGAAAATTTAGCAAACAGAAGCACCTTTTCAGGTTTTTAAGAAAACAAAAACCTTCAGTGCAAATTCAATCCTTTTATCGTGGGCCTATCACCGTGCATTCTCTCCAGGCCAACTCAGGCCTCCTTATAATATTCAATTTTCCATATGCACTCAATTTATTCAAACAAACCTATGACCTAATTCCTTGCTTATTTCTTTTCACTGCATTGAGTAAGAAGAAATCAAATCCTGTTCCTGGGCTCACTGAGGTCCCTCCTGGCAGAGTTACCTAATGAGCTCAGCTCCAGGTCACAGAGAGGACAAGCCGCTTCCACGAGCCGCGGAATTACCGCAGGAGCTCTCTGGGTGCGGGTCCGGCAGGCCCAGAGGAAACACCTCCCAGCCTCTGGCCTGCTCCAGCGCCCTTCCGGCGGGGGCTGCTACCCAGGCCCAGTGGTTCAGGCCTTGCTCACGCAACACGCTACCTCAACTCTGGACTCTAGGGAAAGGGTCTGTGTTCCCTAGGAAACGCAGGTCACGCTCCCGTTTCTAACAAACCTGGCCTCCCAACCCCATGTCTAACTATTCCCCATCCTCCACAAGAGCAGAGAAAAACAAGCCTCTGGCCCCCCGGCCGCCACGATCACTTATCTGGTCACATCCCCTTATTCCTCCAAAATTCCAGAAATCTACTTACAAAATGATAAATTGAGAGACTTCCTCCTCTAACTTACAATGCTTTTATACACAAAATATTTACCTAACAGAAAACTTCTACCAGGGACCCTCTAGCTGATGAGAGACTTCGAGACACTCCCGGCCTCGGCCAGCTGCAGGTCCTAGCCCACCCGGTGCCCACGGCGCCCGGCCCAGGGTCCAGCCACAGCCCCAACAACGACCGAGGTCTGTTGAGTGCACTTGTAAACAACTCAGTGCTTCCTCACCCTTCCACCGCACACCATCACCCTCTAAAGACAGCATCTTTCCAAATTCAAAAGCCCACACTTCCTTTTGTTCTGTCTTCCTAGGAAGAGTCTACGTCCTCCTCACCATTTTAATTGCCTCTCCCGAATTTTTTTTTAAGATTCTATTTTTTTAAGTCATCTCTACACTCGACATGGGGCTCGAACTCACAGCCCTGAGCTCAAGAGTCGCACGCTCCACTGACTGAGCCAGCCAGGTACCCCCAGATTTTTCTCAACACCTCGTTAACCCGAGCCTCCTCCAGCCCTTATCGCTTTCCTTCTGACCTCGTCCCCTAATGTCTATCTGCCTGGAAAGGCCGGAAGCAGCGGTGGCAATAAAGCTTTGGGAATGAAGAAACTACGTGCTGGCGATCGCAGCGCGAGTACGTGATGCAGGACGGACGGCAGGACAGCGTGAAGGGTCACGGGAACATGAGTCGTTGGGAGTGTGGTACACGTCCGCCACCACCAGACCAGGACAACCCACTTGCCCTCGCAAGGCCAGATATAACCCGAGACACTAAGGCTAATGTAAGAGACAAGTAAAATGCAGTTTCTCCCTGTTTTCCGTGAGTCTGACCAATGAAGAAATAATCTCCAAATGGAAGCAATTAGGTTACTCATCAAATATGAGCAACAGAACCTGAGCTCAGTTTTCTTTACACTTATATTTTCACTGTGAGATGTTTGCAGCATTTCTCAGTGTAGCATGAGGACTCTAATGAAGTGCACTGAAGCCTGGCACTCACCCTAGAAAGCTTGTGAGCAGCCCAGAGGGCAGGACGTCTCACACCTCACTCGGCTACCCTGGATCTAGTCATTAGGGGACCTATGGGTCTAAAAATAAAAGGATTCTCTTAAAACCTCTCTTCCCAAAACAAGGAACCCAAAGAAGCAGCTAAACCCTCTGTACATTATTGTTCCTGACTTTACAAAAATTTCAAATAAAGGTATTATTTCATAACACCCAAAATAAGCAAAAATAGGGGCACCTGGGTGGTTCGGTCAAGTGTCTGCCTTCGGCTCAGGTCATCATCTTGGGGTCCTGGGATTGAGCCCCGGTCGGGTCCCTCCTCAGTGGGGAGTCCCTCTCCCTGTCCCTCAGCCCCTATTCCCGCTCATGCTCTCTCTCTCAAATAATCTTAAAAAAAAAAAGTAAAATATAAAAATTTTTCATTTTTTATGGATTAGCAACTTTAAAAAATTGATAAGCATGTACTAGTCCATTTCACACACAAAACTTCAAAAATATTTTCTGTCCCAATGTTGGGCTTAAAAAAACAAAAACAAAAACAAAACCCAAAATATCCATACTGGGAGGTAAACAAAATGAAATGATGACTGGCTAACTTAACAAATACACAGTGAAATCAATGTTTACTTTTATTTATTTATTATTATTATTATGGGGGGGGCAGAGGGAGAGAGAGAATCTCAGACTCCACACCCAGCGCAGAGCCCAACAGGGCTCAAATCAAGACCCTGAGATCATGATCTGAACCCAAATCAAGAGTTGGATGCTTAACTGAGCCATGCAGATGCCCCTGTTTACTTTTTATATCAACTTTATTGAGGTATAGCTTACAAGCAATAATATGCACCCACTTAAGGTACACTGTTGAGTGAGTTTTGACACCTGCCAGTCGCTTGCACTCCTTACACCACCAACCCCACCCCACTCCTCCACAAGTGCGGATGTGGGGTCCGTCGTTGTGTCCTGATAGCCTCGTCTGTTTGCCCAAGAATTCCGTACAAACGAGACTGTGCAGTGTGCTTCTTTGCGCTGGCTTCTCTCACTCCCACAATGCTTCTGATGTCATCCATGTTGCTACACGTATCAGTAGCTTGTTCCTTTTTACTGCTGGGTAGGACCCTGCTATATGGATAGATCACATTTTGTTAGTCCACTCGCCTGTTCATGGACAGGTGGGTTGTTTCCACTTTTGGACTAGAATGAATAAAGCTGTCTTGAGTATTCATGTGCCGGTATTTGTGTGGACAAGTGTTCTGGCTTCTCTTGGGTAACCAGTGTCAAGAAAGTAGAACAGGTGGGGTGCGTGGTACTTGTGTGTTTGACTTACAGAAACTGCCAGACTGTTTTCCAAAGTGAAGCGTGCCATTTTATACCCCCACAGCCACACAGGAAAGTTCCAGCTTCTCTACATCCTTGCCAACACTTGATGTTGTCAATGTTTACATTTTAATTATCCTCTTTTTAAACAAAAAACCCCTTGGCAAAGAAAGGGTTCCATAAATGGCATTTAGATATTTTAAAAAAAATTTTAAAAAAGATTTTATGCATTTATTTGAGAGAGAGAAAAAGGGCACAAGCAGGGGGAGGGGCAGAGGGAGAAGCAGACTCCCTGCTGAGCAGGGAACCTGATGTGAGGCTTGATCCCAGGACCCTGGGATCATGACCTCAGCCGAAGGAGGATGCTTAACCCACTGAACCACCCAGGCGCCCCTAGATAAGTGATTTTAAAAAGCATAAAAATGTCCGAAAAAGTGATCAACCCCAAATATACTGTGACCAGATTTTCAATAAATAAGCTAACAATAAATAAGACTTGTCAAAAGTTAGATAAGGAGGGTGGCTGCCTGGGTGGCTTAGTCGGTTAAGCATCTGCCTTCAGCTCAAGTCATAATCCCAGGGTCCTGGGATCGAGTCCCACATCTGCTTCTCCCTCTGCCCTCCCCTTCTCTCTGTCTCTCATGAATAAATAAATCTTTAAAAAAAAAAAGTTAGATAAGGAAAAGGGGGCTTATTTCCCAGACTAATATCTCATTTATAAACAGTACTAACCATGTGTATGAGTCACGACTCCCTGAAGCTACCATATGCCTGAAAAACAGGCTATCACAACTAGATTTTTTAAGGTGTTCAGAAAGACTATGCCTCACTTGATAATTACGGCTGAAATCTTTGGATCACAAGTCAACGGGTAACATGGCTTTAATCAAAGGTATTTTTTGTCTCTTCAGGTAATGTCATAAATAGAATTTTGAAACTGGTGATACAATAATTCAGGCATTAAAAACAAAAAATAGGGCGCCTGGGTGGCTCAGTGGGTTAAAGCTTCTGCCTTCGGCTCAGGTCATGATCTCGGGGTCTTGGGATCGAGCCCCGCATCGGGCTCTCTGCTCAGCAGGGAGCCTGCTTCCCCCAACCCCCTGCCTGCCTCTCTGCCTACTTGTGATATCTTTCTCTCTGTCGAATAAATAAAAAAAATCTTAAAAAAAAAAAATAAAGTTTCTCAAAACAAACCATTGTGGACAATTACGCAATATATGCACGTCTCTTGCCCCAAGCCCATCACACCAGGAAGACCTCGCTGCGTCTTCCGACACATCACCAACACAGTCTGTCAATACGTGCCTGGTGTATTTTTCTAACACGTGCAAAGAACTTATCAAAGATGGCAATTTTATCTATGGAAACAAAAGGATTCAATCACCTTGTACAGTGTCCTTCAGTTAATGACTCTTCACTACAGCAGTTCCTGAAAAATTATGCTTTTTCTAGACTTTTTTTGTGTGGTATAAATGATTTTCGTTCAAAAACACACTAAATGCAGGGGCGCCTGGGTGGCTCAGTGGGTTAAAGCCTCTGCCTTCGGCTCGGGTCATGATCTCAGGGTCCTGGGATCAGCCCCGCATTGGGCTCTCTGCTCGGCGGGAAGCCTGCTTTCCCCTCTCTCTCTCTTCCTGCTTGTGTGCCCTCTCTCACTGTCTCTCTCTGTCAAATAAATAAATAAAATCTTTAAAAAAAAAAACAACACCAAATGCAAAAACAAAACAACCGAACTAAATGCTCTCTATGAAGAGATATTTTGACATTACAGTTTCAGGCAAACAGTCACCAATTTAGTCAAGCCCGCCGCTCGTCAGAGGAGAGGGCAGGGCGCACCCCCGGACTGCGCACCTTGCCCGGACGAGGCCAGCGCTGTGCCGTGCGCACATACCAGGGGACAAAGGGGGGCCGTCTCCTCTGAACCTCGGGCCCACTGCGCACGTGGGTTAGCTCTGCAGGCTCCAAGTGCTCTCTTGATCGGCTTGCGCTACCCTGAAGATGCTTTCCTGTACTCTAACTTTATTTTTAAGCTCAGTCTGAGTGCAATCTCCCCAAAGGTTGAAAAACTGGTGAAGAAAATGGTGTGAAAGGAAGAATTTACATCTCAAAGCCATTCCAAAGAGGGAGTCCTTCGCATCCCCCACCTCCACCAACCATGCCTACCGTGAAGCCTTCTTTTCCTCCTTCGGCAAGTACAATACACTCTCACTACATGACCTTTTTCAAATGTATCTATGTGTAGTTTTTTACTTATGTAAGGAGGTCTTAACTGTTCATACATTGTACACTTGCGAAAATGATCTGGGAACCAAGAGCCCACGTTAAGCATTCCAAGGCTACGTATTAGTTCTCTGTTGCTGTGAACAGATCACATCTAAATTCAGGGGCTTAAAACACAACAAATATTCATTATGGCTCACAGTTTCTGTGGATAAAGGATCCAGGAGCAGCTTGGCTGGGCAGTTGTGCCTTAAGATTTCTCATGAGCCTGGGGCACCTGGGTGGCTCATTCGGTGAAGCATCCGACTCTTGATTTCTGCTCAGGTCATGATCTCTGGGTTGTGAGATCAAGCCCCACATCAGGCTCTGCACTGGGCATAGAGTCTGGTTAAGATTCTCTCCCTCTCCCTCTG
This sequence comes from Potos flavus, assembly GCA_028534135.1. Classification (NCBI taxonomy): domain Eukaryota; kingdom Metazoa; phylum Chordata; class Mammalia; order Carnivora; family Procyonidae; genus Potos; species Potos flavus. The sequence goes on from CM052896.1 coordinate 125,219,453, forward strand.
CCCCTCCCACTTCCTTCTCTTTTAAAAAAAAAAAAAAAAAAAAAAGATTTCTCATGCGGTTGAGTCAAATGTTCGGCCTTGAGGCTTGACCGGAGTTGGAGAATGTGGTTCCAAGATGGCGTAGCCACAGGGCCACCAAGCTGGGGCTGGCTCCAAGGGGACCTCTTCACAGAGCTGCTTGTTTGCGTGCACTCACAACATGGTGGCTGATGTCCCCCACAGCAAACAGTCCAAGGGAGAGTGCCGCGGAAAAGGTATCTTTAATGAATTAGCCTCAGAAGTTACATACTATCACTCTCTCCAAATTCTGTTAGGAGCAAGTCATTATGTGAGAAGAGGGGAATTAGATTCCACCTTTTGAAGAGAGGCATTTTACTTTTTTAAAGATTTTATTTATTTATTTGCTAGAGAGAGACAGAGAGAGAGAGGGAACACAAGCAGGGGAAGTGGGAGAGGGAGAGGCAGACTCCCCGCTTGAGCAAGGAGCCCGACGTGGGGCTCGATCCCAGAACCCCGGGATCATGACCTGAGCCGGAGGCAGATGCTTAACGACTGAGCCGCCCACTCAGGCTCCCTGAAGAGAGGCATTTTAAAGAATCTGCAGACATATTTTAAAACCACCACATCCATCTACTGTAAAATCTCATGAAGACTCTAAACTTCTCTCATTCTGTTATTTGCTACTTACAGGAGTTTGGCTGTTATTCCCAATAGCACTGTTGCCGTAGAAAGAGAGGGAATGTTTACGTTTACGGGCTTATGCTTAAGAGAGCTAGCTAACGATGCAAGCAATAGAGGTTTTAACTATAAATGCTGCTTTCACCCTCAATGACTAACCTAAATTCCTTGGTAGTCAGTTAACAGAAAAGACTAGTGGATTTTGTCAGCAATTAAACACCTACTGGCTAATGGGTCACCTCAGATGTCAGCTCTAATCCTGACATGCTGATTTGAATACTCAACTAAATAACTTCATCCTTGGTTATAACAGACAATAATGTCACCACTATTACTTGAGCAAAGAATATTCCCCAAGCTTTCAAGCTGTGATGAGATGCCGTGCTAGAGTTCAATGGTCTGTCCTTGCTCCTTGGAGAACGCAGAGCACCCTTTGAGGGGTCTAGCCATCCAGCCTTGCTCTCTCTCAAAGGGGCCCCAGAGCCACCGATCCCCTGGTCAGATTCACACTTTGATTTATATGCCATGCCAGCACTTACCCCAGCATGGCTAAAACCGAACTCCTCCCTTCCTTCCAACCCTGGCTTCCTCCCTCAATTTCTTACTTCCGTTAATGGGTATAGCATTTCCCCCAGGAACCTCGGCCTCACCTTTGACTTCAGCCTCCGTTGCTGAAAATATAAGCTGTTGCTCAGGGCTCTTTACCACTCTCATATCCAGCTTTCCTCTCCATTCCAGAACTGACGCTTCCCACCTTCTTATTTTTGCTCACATTATTCCTTCTGGCTACAAAGCCCTTCCCCCCACTTCCTAAACTCTACCTATCCTTCAAGAGCTAGTGGCAATGCTATCTGCTTCCCGAAGCTTTTCCTGACCCTCTACAGAATCTCTCTTCACAATTGTTCTGCCATTCAGGATCTGACATCACTTCCAGAGACGGGAGAGAACTCTCTCGTAATGAATTCTGTATTCTAGAGATCCAACAACATGTAATGCCGCACGTCATCTGTTTAGACCCGAGTTGATGGTTATCTTACTAGACGCTTATGCGGCCCCTCTGGGGGAAGTTCTGAAGCCTCTTCCCCGGAGGAGAAAGCTGAGCCCCGGCGGTGGGCTGAGCGGCCCTTCTAAGCCCAGCGGCGCGGGAGCAGCGGTGCCAGCACCTCGCCCTGCCTCTGTGGCTAGCGGGACGCTCTCCCCTCACCAGGACGCGCCGGCCCCCACTGCTCTCGCAGCAGGCCGCAGCACACGCATGGAGGACGGCCCCCGACTACCAGTCGTCTAGGGTTTCAAAGAGAAAATGTTCTACCAGATGCCATCTGCTGATTATTAGTCTGAATTGGATGAAAATGCTGTTTTTAGGGGCGCCTGGGTGGCTCAGTTGTTAAGCGTCTGCCTTCAGCTCAGGTCATGATCCTGGGGTCCTGGGATCGAGCCCCACATCAGGCTGCCTACTCGGCGGGAAGCCTGCTTCTCCCTCTCCCACTCCCCCTGCTTGTGTTCCCTCTCTCGTTGTCTCTCTCCCTCTCTCTGTCAAATAAGTAAATAAAAAATCTTTTAAAAAATGTTGCTTTTGTACATCAAAAATGGTCAAACATCAACAATTTCATACGGTTCAACCTAACAGGAAAAGATTGATTCCCCCCTTGAAAAACATAAAAGCTAAAGATAACTTGATTGTAGCATTAATAATAAATAAAATAAAGAGAAGAGTGCTTGCTTCAGCAGCACATACACTAAAATTGGAATGATACAGAGAAGATTAGCATGGCCCCTGTGCAAGGATGACACACAAATTCATGAAGCGTTCCATACTTTTTGAAAAAAAAAAAAAAGAGAGAAGAATGAGAACTCTAGTCTACTCTTTAGTTTTAGAAGATTATGAGAAATGACCAAATAGACTAATGTCACCTTACCAGCAACAGTGGAAGGCTTCCCGGAGGAGGCTTGCTAATCACTGCTTAAATTATTCCAGAGGAAGTCTAAGAAAGCCTAACTCTGTCTTTGACTTTCTTGGGATAATTTCTTTCTTTCTTTCTTTCTTTCTTTCTTTTTTTTTTTTAAGATTTTATTTATTTATTTGAGAGAGAGAGAGAGAGATCACAAGTAGGCAGAGAGGCAGGCAGAGAGACAGGGGGAAGCAGGGGATAATTTCATATAATCAGATACACGTGAATTATAAGAAGGAATGAATTAGGGGTGCCTGGGTGGCTAAGTCGGTTAAGTGCCTGCCTTTGGTTCAGGGTCCTGGGACTGAGCCCCGAGTCAGGCTCCAAGCTCAGTGGGGAGTCTGCTTCTCCTTCTCCTTCCGATCCTCCTCCCTGCTCATGCTCTCTGTCTCAAATTAATATAATCTTTTTTTTAAAGAATGAATTAAAACCTCATTTCTTCTAAATTGTATTATAGACGTATGCCTTTTGAGCTTGTATCTCCATAATCTTGAAATTCTTCTCTTCCAATATTTCCTTTGAAAGTAAGTCTCTCTCTGGGATTCCAGTTGTGAGCCTACTGTCAAGTATACATTCAGCAATGACCTCCCAGGGCTCCCCATCTCCAGTCTCATTCCCACAACACTAGCACCGGAGGGCTCTTTCTGAAACACAGCTCGTCCTGTCCTTCTCTTGCTTAATGTCCTGCGAGATGAAGTCCAGGGTCTTAGCACAGTGAGGACCCGGCCCCTCCCCTGACCAGTACACTCAGCTCTATTCCCCATTCAGCGTCGCCCCCACATCTTATGCTCCATTCTTACCCACGTGTTTACCATTCTCTGCCGCCCACAGCGCGTCACGTTCTTCCCCCGTGTCCTGTCCGGTGCCTCTGATCTCCAGCTCCGGGAAATCTCTCTCCATAGCCACCCCAGTAAGTTAATCAAATCATATCCGATTATTTTGGTCTTGTTCTACTTTTCCTGCACTTCTCACACTCTACTGTGATTTGTTTACACACCTATCTCTAAAAACACCCTTTCTTTCTCTGTGGAATGTGAATCAGACTTCAAGTAGCTACCACCAAACACCTTGCTTTTATGTCTTTGGTCTGAAACCAAAATAAATTGGATAGAATTGTTTTAAAAAGAATAGAGAGAGAAATTTTAAGCCTAGATAGTAGTTATCTGAGTGTTTTTTAATTTTTTTTTAGTAATTCTTTAACTCACGCATATTTTACACATTCTCTGTATATTTCACAATAAAAAAGTAAAAAAATAAAGAATTAGACCAATCAGCCAGGATCCTGTCTGGTAATTTAATAAGATATTTGTTTAAAACTATAACTAATGTTTTATTTTTTTTGGCATAACTGATTTTTTAAAGTATAGCTGGGTTCTCAGTATAACGTCACTCCAAAAATGACAAACATGCCAAAAATGAAACTCTGACAAAATAATTAGGATAAAATCTATTTATACCCACATAATAGTCTAGATCATTTAGTCACTCCTCTTTTTGCATACCTTACCACAGTTATAGATGTTCAGGTTTGGAGAGCATTTTTACCCGCTTACGTAGCAAACAAAAGAAAACAGCTAATAATGATATCAAGATACATTATAAATATGGAGACTTATTTGTATCACAAAAAATACGCAGTAAAATTGAGTCTAACATCTCATTATATTCTGGAGCTGCAACATTTCATATTCCAATAATTACTAAGCCTCACAAATTAATAGGAGTCAATTAGTATCCAAAATACTCCCCAACCCCTGTAATAATACTATATTATGCTATTTTATCTGATAAATTTGAATTATTCTTATGATTAAAATTCACCCATATAAAGTCACAGCTTGTTCAACCCATGTTTATACCCAAAGCAAGTGGCTAAGAACGTTTAGGGCTGGGAAGATCAGGGGGAAAATAGGGCTATGGAGGAACACAAATAACACTAAGAGAAAAACCACCACATTCCACACGAGCGCTACAAAGCAAAACACCATGGGAACTGCTGTTTCCCACAGTACAGCCCCCAAGACACGCAGAACGATGCTCCTGATCATAACACCTACGAGGCAAGATAAAACACAAACACCTACTTTTGAAAGCGCCACTGGGCCGCCACAACGGTAAGGAAGTTACAGAAGGGTACCAGAAGTTCTGGGTCACGAGGGAACACCGAAGCTGGCTTGCGTCCTGTTGGTTTGTGCCTCTACGGCCCTCCTTCCCACCTCCTTGTGCCTGGCTCCCAGGTACACAGGCTACCACTGATCTACCTTCTGCTAGTAGAATTCAGTCTACATTTCCCAGAGGATTTTTTTTTTTCTTTTTTAAAGGAGGGTGATAAGGGCAGAGGGAGAGAGAGAATCTTAAGCAGGCTCCAGCCTGATGCGGCGCTCAATGTCACGACCCTGAGATCATGACCTGAGACAAAATCAAGTTGGACACTTAACCGACTGAGCCACCCAGGCACCCCTACATTTCCTAGAGTTTTATACAGAGAGAATCAAGTAGTATGTACTCTGTGGTCTGGCTTCTTCCTTTCAGCATAATGATTTTGAGATCCATCCATGTTGCAGTGTGTATCAGTGGTTCGTGCCTTGTCACTGCTCGGTAATATTTCATTATATGGATATGTAATGCTTTTCATCCATTGACGTGTTACTAGACATTAAGGTTGTTTCTAGATTTTGGCTACCACAAATCAAACTGCTATGAACATCCATGTACACGTCTGTATGACCATCTGCTTTCTTTCTGCTTGGGTAAATACTTAGGAGTAGAATTGCTGGATCGCATAATAGATTTGTGTTCAACTTTTTAAAAAAGATTTATTTATCTATTTATTTATTTATTTTAGTGACAGAGTGAGCAGAGTGGGGGGAGGGGCAGGGGGCAAGGAGAGAGCGAATCCTAAGCAGCTCCATGCCCAGCATGGAGACTGACGTGGGGCTCCAGCCCAGGACCCTGAGATCACGACCTGAGCTGAAATCAAGAGCCTACTGCTAAACCGACTGAGCCACCCAGGCACCCCGATTCACATTCAAGTTTTAAAGAAATTGTCACACTATTTACCAGATTATACCATGTTATATTCCTGACAGCAGTATTTGAGAATTCTGGGCTCTCCATATCCTCACCAACACTTGTTAGGATCAGTTTTAATTTTAGACATTCTAATAGGTATATAGTGGTATCTCGCTGTGGGTTTGTTTTTTTTTTTTTTAAGATTTTATTTATTTATTTGACAGAGAGAAAGTGGTCACAAGTAGGCAGAGAGGCAGGCAGAGGGAGAGGGGGAAGCAGGCTCCCTGCTGAGCAGAGAGCCCGATGTGGGGCTCGATCCCAGGACCCTAAGATCATGAGCTGAGGCGAAGGCAGAGGCTTAACCCACTGAGCCACCCAGGCGCCCCCTCACTGTGGTTTTAACTTGTATTTTCCTAAAGATTAATGATGTTGAACACCTTTCCATGTGCTTACTTAGCATACATATATTTTTTCAGTGAAGTGTCTATTCAAATCTTTTGCCTGTTTCTTTTAAAAATCAGGTTATTTTCTTGAGTTTTAAGACTTCTTTATATATTCTGGATACAAGACTTTGTCAGATACAGGATTTGCAAATATTTCCTCCCAGACTGTGTCTTATCTTTTCATAACAAATAATATTTAAAAAGCACATTATATGTACCAAACAGCCAAATAAACAGAGCTAATGACAGAATTCATTAACTGAAAGATATAAGAAACCATCCAAAACAGAGTACAAAGAGATAAAGTAAAAACATAAAAGAGAAATTAAGAGACAAGGAGAATAAAATGAAAGACATAGCATATGTCTAATAAGCACTCCAGAAAACAAAAAGAATGTAGAAGAAATACCTGTACAGATAATTGTAGAGAATTTTTCAGACATGTTGGTAGATGCTGATCCTCAGAATCAGTAAATTCAACAAATCCCACAGGGAAAAGTGAAAGAAACCCAAATCTGTTTTTTTCTTATAGCAGAGGATTATTTAATCCTAATTTCGTTAAACCCAAACCACTAAACTACAGTAAAGGGATTTTGACGTCGAGTAACAGAAAACCACGGAAATGAACTCGCAGGAGAGGAGAGCACAAAAATGTTTGGAGCTGAAAAGAAAACGAATGGGAAAGGCACTCGAGTCGGTCTGAGGCAGCCTCGAGCCAGAGGCGCTGGGACGGCACGAGCCACGCGCACGACGGAGCATCTGTCCTGAGAACTGGCGACACCTCCTGACTCTGGAAGCGGCAGGATCCTCATGCTTACTCTACAGACACTGGAAATGCTACCTGATCTGGAGACAGGAGGCACAGTCGAGGGCAGTAGCACTTGTTAAACAGGGACACCAAGTCCCCGTAGTAACAACAAATGCTTCAAGAAATAAACTCTCACAGTTACGGCCAATTGCTTTGACAAAGGTACCAAGACAATTCAACGGAGAAGGAATAGTCTTTTCACCAAATGCTGCAGGGATAACGAAACATGAACAGGCGAGAGACTAAATTTGGATCCCTGCTTCATACCAAAAGCAAAAATCAACTCACAATGGATCCTAGCCCCAAATGTAAAAAGTAAAACTATAAAGCTTTTAGAAGAAAGCAGAGGGGGCCAGATTAACTGGCCTCAGCAGTTCACTGCGTGTACAGGAATAAAGCAGGAACTGACTCAGAGTTTAGTGTGCTTGGCTGAGAAAACAGGAAAAGCACTCCCGGGACACCTAAGGAAAACGGTGTGCAGAATTGTTTACACCGCAGACCTGAGACCACTGTCCTTAAAGACTGGCTTGAAGGGAAGCCCTGGGCTGTCCTCTGGGAACTCAGATTTCTGGAGGGTTCCCACCATTCCCAGAAGCGATAAGAGAGGCTCGCTGAACCTAAAATGTTTGTGCAAATAACATGGTTTGTGTTAAATGCCGGCTTCCTCTGGAGCCTGGTATTTTCGTCCTTGCTACACGGAGAGGCTGCCTACGTGACCAGCTCACAGGAGACCCCGGGCGCTTGGGGCTCTACTGAGCTGCCCTGGTCGACAACGTGTCACATCTGTTGTCACAGCTGGTTGTGGCAGACCGAGCACGTCCTGACTCCACTGGGGAAGGCCTCTTGGAAGTTGGTGCCTGGTGTCCTCAGACTTCACCCCACACACCTTTGCCCTTTGCTGAGCTCGCTCCATATTCTGTCGCTGTGGTCAGTCCCAGCTGTGAGCACAACCAGCTCCTGAGTCCTGCGAGTCCTCCTGGAAAATCCCTGATTTCCAGGTGGTCCTGGGGACCCCTGCCGCAAGTATATTCCAAGAAAACAAATCCATTTGCTTTGGTAGCATATGGTCAAACCAGATTCCCGGAATTCTATTGGACAAGTACGTTCTGAATGCTTAGGACAGCGTGTGCATGTGACCTGGAGGTCCCTAAACCTGGCAGGGCAATGGGGAGTTTTGCAGGCCTGCCCCACATTCACTGAATCAAAAGTTCGGCCAGTGGTCTGGGCATTTATTTCTTAGAAAACCTGACTTGTTGACCTGCAGCTTCTGGAGAGCAGAACTCCCCAGCAGCTGCTAATGGGCATGAGTCACACCAACGCGGCTTCCTGTCCTCTTCCAACCCACACACACCCTCCTCCCTCAGCTGCGGCTTGACCCAGTCCTTGTTGCTGCAGCCCACAAAGCAGGTTCAGTGCCATTATTCTATATGTAGGGCATATACGGGAACAGTTTTGGAGAAAGATGTTTTTAGTATCTTATGAACTTTAAAAATGCACGTAAAAGTGCTTTGTAGACATTAAGAAATTTACAAGCATACTGTATTACTGGGCTTAACAGGCAGGCGTATGCACCGTAAAATACAGCAGTGTCTTTGATGTGATGCTTCCAGGGCAAAGTTATACCTCCTGACAGCTCTCTGCCCTCCTCTAATTAGAAACTCACATAAAGGCTACAAACACATTTTTAACTTTGGTTTCAGATTTCAGCTTTGTTGATCTTGGGATATAAATATTATCTCCACGTTAAGAAATAACTTCATCAAGGAATGATCACAGACGCCTCGAATTTAAACATCAGAACTCACTCTACAGGGGCGCCAGTTGATGGAGGGTCTGCCTTTGGCTCGGTCATGATCTCAGGGTCCTGGGATTGAGCCCTGCCTCGGGCTCCCTCAGTTTGCTTCTCCCTCTCTCTGCCCCTCCCCCTGTTCATGCTCTCTCTCATGCACTATCAAATAAATAAATAAAATCTTTAAAAAAAAAAAAAAAAGAACTCACTTTATGACTGGCATCCTTTCCTCCTGAGCCCCTTCCCTGTATCACATACACCCCCCTCGACACACGGCACTATATTGCAACACTCAATACTTATTTCACCTTCCCTGAAGTTCAGGTCATGGGCAATCTTAGAACTCAAAAGAATCCAGAATTCAGTTGGACAAGTATGTTCTGAATGCTTAGGACAGTGTGTGCATGTGACCTAGAGGTTCCCAAACCTGGCAGGGCAACACAGGAGGGCATATGGGGAGTTTTGCAGGCCTGCCCAGACTCACTGAATCAAAAGTCCTGCCAGTGGGGTCTGGGCCTTTATTTCTTAAGACTTTCTGAGGCAGATATGCCTGGCAAAACCCCACAAAGGCTCTAGATTTGGCGTGAACAAGCATGTCAGAAGGCAGGCAGGTGAAGAGGATTTGTAGAATGGTCTTTAGAAATTGGAGGCTAAGGAAGGAGAACTCACAATCTTTTTTTTTTTTTTTTTTTTTTACATTTTATTTATTTGTCAGAGAGAGAGCGAGAGAGAGAGCACACAAGCAGGGGGAGCAGCAGTCTCCCCGCTGAGCAAGGATGTGGGACTCCATCCCAGGACCCTCGGACCATGACCAGAGCCAAAGGCAGACACTTTACTGACTAAGCCACCTAGGCATCCCTCTTTTCTTTTTTTTTGTCTTTTTCTTTAAAGATTTTGTTTATTTATTTGAGAGAGAGACAGACATAACGAGAGAGAGCATGGGGAAGAGAGGGAGAAGCAGGCTCCCCGCTGAGCAGGGAGCCCGATTTGGGGCTCTCTGAGCCGAAGGCAGACACTCAACCGACTGAGCCACCCAGATGTCCCAGGAGAATTCATAATCTTGACATCACAAATAGTTCTGAGTGGCACAAGGACTATGACATTGGAGCCAAAGAGAAGAAAATATAATTTAGTATACTACTTGCCTATGCAGTGAATAATATCTATAAAGTCTAAAATAATAAACCCTATTAAATGGCTTTCAGGACGCTTAATTAGTCAGACAACAGTACAGATATTATTAACCTTGACAACATTAAAAGTACAACTGAAAGAACTGGAAGGTAAGAAAGAAAGAGGAAGTGGAAAAAAGGAGAAGGATGCTAATACCCCCCTCTTATAAGGAAAGAGGTCTAGAGATCTGGTTTAAAGTTGATAGTACATAGAAATAGAGATATAAGGATATCATTTATAGTCATTACAGTAGCCAATAAAAGAACTAAAATCACAGTTCAGTAATACTAAGTTGGGAAGCAGAGAGGCAAAGTCACTCGCTCAGGTTTAGCTGGTGAGGAGGTTCTGAAGCCCGTGTGTGACTCTGGGCCCCGCACGCTCCGGTGCTGTTTACCAGCCTCAGACCGCGCCAAGCACTGTGCCAGGAAGTCACTTGCCCACCGTCACACACCTGGTTAGCAGCAGGGCCAGAAAAAGAAACTAATTCTCTAGCCTAAAAATTATTTGGAAAAGTTATTACTAAAATTTCCAGAAAACACAATGTTGAAAATTTCTCTCATTCGCTTATCCTCATTCATTCCTTCATTCCTGCTCGTTCTTTCCACACACAGATACATACACACCCCATTTCTTAGAAAGAGCTCCTCTACTGAGACACTTCCTCCCCACCCCCCTCACGTCAGGCCTGTTCTTCAGAGCTACCCCAGCTGATGGAGCACGTTCTCTCTGCGGGAGGCAACCATGAAGACTTCAACCCACAGGCCATTTTGTCTTTCAAAACCTGACAGAAGGATCAAGATATCCACACAGAAGATACACGGCAAGCCTGCCTGCTCCTCTCTCAGTCTAGAGACTGCGACCACCTGCTTCTGGGGTCCGGGCCGCAGAGGGCGGGGCTGGGCCGGAGACCGGAGACCGGCCCCGGTGCCGGCCAGACCGCAGACCTCCAGAACCACTCCGGGGCCCTGCAGAACTTCACGGAAACTTGTGGAATACTCAACAGAAATGCCGACTTCTACCCCCAAAATAAGACTTCAAACCCATTAGTACTTATAAAAAGCAATTCCAAAATTTCAACTTGATTCACTATTACTTACGCCATTTTCTGTGCGTTTCTCTGCAGGTACATTTACTACATTCCTCTGAGTTCTCTGCTCCTGGGTCTGACGGCCACCTAGAGAAATGAAAGGGTCAGACTTACTGAAAGACATCCTAGTAAGAGGACACCCTCCCATCTCTTCACTTATTTTATTATTTATGCAACACAAGTACAATATAGCAGGTTGAACAACTCAACACTTGATACAGTTGAAAAAATGCTTTATAGTAAATTTTTATACAGTTGTTTAAATGAAATTTCTTGTTTCAGAATCTTGAAATTGACTTATATCAAAAGATTTCTAACACTTAAAAATGGTCCAGATGGCAAGTTTTATATCAAATGTATTTTACCACAACTAATTTTTATTAAACATTTTTAAAAGACTTTTTTATTACAGCAGGGACTAAAATAGAATTTAAAATCCAGCAATGAAAACACCGGTGCACAGAACGGGTCTTCACTGGCGGGGTCGCAGTGGACACGGGGCATCAACGCAAATTAGGCAGTCTTAAGAATTCTCCTTCGTTCCATAAAAATTAGAATATTGCCGAAAAAACTGTGGAAGTTGTATGTCCTGTCGTATTTTTTAAACAAAATGAAGTGTGCTGCACACTTGTGCACCTGGTGACTCTGAAGCCACAGAGACCAAAGTCTTTGATGCATCCAGCGCCCGCCCCTCGCCCACTCATCTCTACACCTGTTACCTAATGTCACGTGAGAATTACCGCACCTCAGAGTCTGCTTTAGTACCTAAAATCCCTCACTTCAAAGCACACGAACTTCATGTTAAAAAAAACAACACAGGAAAACATTTTTTTTCTTCTCTTTCTTATTACTTTGAAACATTTGAAGAAAAATGCTATAATGCAAGTATGGCTTGCTTCACCTTAAAGCATGCATTCTCAAAGACAGTGATATTGTCCCCAAGCGGGCAAAGATTGATCCTTAGGAAATAAAAAACATCTTACTCTTTTTATGTATACAGCAAAGAGACACAGTACATAAACAAATACATAGTACATCTGATGGGGAAAGATGACGGACAAGAATAGAATGTCCAAAAAAAAAAAAAAAAAGAATAGAATGTCCGAAAAAAGGGAGAGAAAATTCAAAAAGAAGTGAAACAGATGTGAGTGGCATGGCGTGCAGCCAAACACAGTCCTACAGCACACGACGGCCACGTCACAGAGTCTAGTTCCCTAGTAGCAGAATCACACACACACACACACACACACAGCCACAGGCTTCCCCCTTACACTATGGCATCTGTCAGTTTACAAGGTAAATTAAATTCTTAGTTATTCTCGGTATTTTTAAGGAATAAGGTATTCAGGTTAATTTAATATTCTAGAATGTCTGCCTCTTCCAAACAAGCTACCAGGAAATTAGAATACTATAAAACATACAACATTAGAATTTTACCAAGTGCCCTTAATCTCCGACGGCAAGGATGACCTTATGTGTTGGAGCCCGAAAACAACGAGCAGTAAGAGGTGACACCTGGTGCGCTCCCAGCGCATGAGCCCCCCCGAACACCTCACCGGAATACCTCGGCAACCGCAATCACAACCCCGAGCACTGTGCAGACGAGGACTCGGGCACAGCGGGCTGGGAAGTCACTTGCCCAAGACGCACATTAGGAAGGCAGCCTCGCTCCCATCTCCAGTGCACTGGCCCGTGGGTTCTAGTTTATGCTCTGCCCGTGGCCCTCATTGAGGTACTTCCCACTCCAAGCTGGCTTCCCCGTGTAAAAGGTGACTGAAGCGAACGTCCTCTATGCTCTCCTCTAGCTTCCAAATACAGAATTCTCATCGTTTTGGTGAGCGGTCCTTTCACTTCTCGTTATGTATCCTGCAGTTCTACACAATAAACACTCAAATGTAATCCCTTTTAAATACTATCAGTTGGTGACAACTGCCTTCTACTCAGCTCTGTGGGAAGCACAGAGGAAACATGTTCTTGGATCCTCAACTCTGGTTATAAACCGGAGGAGAAGCTCAGTGAACAAAGCAGGGAACAAAGCACCCTTTAAAATAAAAAAAAAAAGATTTACTTATTTATTTGACACAGTGGGGTTGGGGGGGAGTGGGGAGAGGCAGAGGGAGAGAATCTTTTACGCCGACTCTCCACTGAGACTGGAGCCTGATGCAGGGCTCGATCCCATGGCCCATGAGATCATGACCTGAGCTGAAAACAAAAGCCGGACACCCAATTGACAGAGCCACCCAGGCGCCCCCCCAAAGCACCCACCATCTTACTCCTTGGGCTGAGACAGGTGCAGTATGCATAAGCACAGGCAGAGGAAACCCAGCAGAGGGGAGAGCATTATGGGGCGTTACTTGTGAGTCAGGGCCCACAGAATATGAAGGTGCAAGAAGGGATATGGCTGAAGGGAGAAAGAAGGGACAAGGAGGTTGAAGAGATGGGAAGGGTCCTATTACAAATGCCATCTAAGCCAAACTGAGGAGGGTCAAGTAGAGAGGCAGGGACTTTGCTGGAAGGTTCTATAAATCGATGCAATCTGTGATGAATTTGGTTGTTCAGTCCTGACTGATGGTCCCTACCAGTCTGGGAATCCCCATCAGCACACCTTCCTGGGAGCTTCCTTCAACCTGGTATCCTGCATGCTCCCCTCCACATCCTGCTTGATCCCTCAAGGTCCCCAGTCTGCCTTTTCCAAATACTCTGCTCTGTGCTGACAGTGGTCCTTTTCACACCACACGGCTCAACGTCCCCTCCTCCCAGGGACCTGCTGTGCCTGCTGTGTCAGCACCGCCGGTCCGAGCAGCACTGCAGCGGGAGGCTGCAGGGAACTGGAAGGTCCGCACTGTCACCTTCCTTATGACTCTGAACGGTTCTCTTCAGTATCCCTAACACTTTCAAACTTTATAAAGTGAGAAAAAGACCTTCCCCCGAGCCCACCACCCAGGACATTAAGAGTTATGTACACATATTGTATCAGTAAAAGTAAAATATAGAACTTTCAAGTATAGCTAGGTACAGGGGCGCCTGGGGGGCTCAGTCGATTAAGCCTCTGCCTTCGGCTCAGGTCATGATCACAGGGTCCTGGGATGGAGCCCCGCAGCAAGCTCCTTGCTCAGCGGGGGGCCTGCTTCTCCCTCTGCCTGCCGCTCCCCCTGCTTGTGCGCTCTCTGTCAAATAAATACATAAATCTGTAAAAAAAATATATAGCTAGGTACAGGAGGGGTATAAGTATTTGGAGAGCTCAGACAG
>CM052896.1:125234140-125283969 GCA_028534135.1 Potos flavus
TACCAATGCATTTGAAATAGTAAAACAAAGCTAAAAATGCCCTCGCTCACGGAGTCCCGATACCAGTCACTTGAGAAGGGCCACTAACGCAGCTGTTTGTGAGGCACCATTTCATAGGTTTCGTGCAACGCTGCTTAGAACTGCATCATGTGTACAAACAGAAATCAAAAGAAACCAAAACCTGGGTTGTTTGCCTTTTTCTAGAACTATTTATATTTTGGATACTAACCCCGGGTTGGTTATATTGAAAATAGGCTTGTCTTTTAATTTTGTTGGTGTCTTTTTTACACAGAAGTTTAAAAAATTTAAAGTAAGCAGTTATCAATCTTTTCTGATTTTGAATTTTTTTGTGCAATAAATCCTATTCCAAGGTCAAAAGTACAGTCTATATTTTTTTCTACATATAAAGTATTGCTTTTCATTGTCTTTATGGAACTGATCTGATTTTGTTTTTCCTACTTAAATCGTCAATTGTCCCAGCATCATATACTCATTCAGGTCTCCTTCCCCTGGAGACTGGTGATTGCCACCTCTGACCCGGCTCAGGCCCTAGCGGCCCCAGTCTTGTCTACTCTGTGGGCTATCAGCCTACCTCGGTGCAATGCCAGTCTTTACCGCGACTGCTTCATCACTGCTGTCTGCTGGGTGAGGTCCCCTCACATGGCTTATCTTTAAAATAAAACTGTCTTGGCACTGCTCGGCCCTTTGCTCTCATATATCTTTTAAAGTAGCTGCTTGTCAAGTTCTTTTTTTAAATATAGGCTTTTGACTGTAATCATCTTCGTTTATTTATAAATAAAATTTGGGGCGATCCAAAATCTCTGTAAACTGAGTCCTCTAGTCCACGAACATGGCTCTGTCTCTCCATTTTGATCAGGCACCTTGTGTTCTTCGATGATTTTTTTTTTAAGTCACCATAGAGGTCTTGTAAATCTTAATCTATTCCTTTGTACCTTATAGATTTTTTTTGTTTACATAATACAGAAAAATAACTTTCATTTTAGAATGACTGCAGACCTCAAGAAACATAACCAAGACAGTAGAGTTCACCTAACTATGGTATCTTTGTCAAAACTAAGACATTGACGCTGGTACATTACTGTTCATTAAATTCCAGGCTTTATCTGCATTCCATTGGTTTCTCCCCTAATGTCCTCTTTCTGTTCCCGGAACTGAACCAGAACATGACACGGCACTTACTTGTCTTAAACCCTGGGTCTCTGTTGCTCTGTAACAGTTCGGTCCTTCCCCCTGCCCCCAACCTTTTTTTAATGACCTTGACAGTTTTGAGGAATTCTGGTCAGGTATTTTATAGAATGCCCCTAATTTTGACTTGTCTAATGTTTTTCCCGTGGTCAGACTGAGGTGATGGGTTTTGGGGAGAACTCCACAGAGGTGAGGTACCTTCTCCTCTCATCACAGCAGGGTGTGTGTGCCATCACCATGACAGAGGACTGTGACGCTGGGCTCGACCACTGAGTGAGGTGGCGTCTGCCAGGCACCCCCACCCCAACTCCTATCCGATTCTCAAACATGCAGTTGGCAAATGCTGAGCGCTGTAATGCATGGAGGGGAGGGCTGCAGCTGATGACATGAGCCTCTTTCTCCAGAAACATCTCCCCCAACGCTTCTGCATATGCCGACAACTGATTCATAGGACCTATTATAACCTCTAGCTCTGTAATAGGAAATGGGAGGAAATTTCTCATTCTCAAGAGTTTAATACCTCAGGAGCTATCCCCCACCCCCACTCTTTGCTGTTACCAACATTAACAAATGTGGTTTGTGTAGATGAAAAGTAAATTGTATTGTGAAATTTTCATATTTTCGGGGTAATTTTTTTTTTTTTAAGATTTTATTTATTTTACAGAGAGAGATACAGTGAGAGAGGGAACACAAGCAGGTGGTGTGGGAGAGGGAGAAGCAGGCCTCCCGCCGAGCAGGGAGCCCGATGCGAGGCTCGATCTCAGGACCCTGGGATCATGACCTGAGCCGAAGGCAGATGCCCAATGACTGAGCCACCCAGGTGCCCCTTCAGGGTAATTTCTTGCTTAATCATTAATTATGCCTTTCTGTTTTATATTTTATTAGTGTTTGTGTTTTACGAATGTTCCCGGAAGCTCAAAGTGGCAATTTTTTTTTTTAAGGACTTTTGTGATTTTTTTTAAAGATTTTGTTTATTTGACAGAGAGATCACCAGTAGGCAGAGAGGCAGGCAGAGAGAGAGGGAGAAGCAGGCTCCCCACCAAGCAGAGAGCCCAATGCAGAGACCCCGAGATCATGACCTGCCCGAAGGCAGAGGCTTTAACCCACTGAGCCATCCAGGTGCCACTCAAAGTGGCAATTTTTGAAGACAAGGTGTGAGACAAGAGAAATTCTCAACCTAGGCCTACACTCAAGAGAGGTGAAAACGTGCCCACATAAGCAACTTGCATGTAAATGTTCACAGCAGCATTATCGCAACCAAAAAGTGGAAACAACCCAAAAATCCATCACCTGCTGATGGATAAATAAAATGTAGTCTATCATACAATCAATATTACTAAACCAAAAAAAGGAGTTAAGTACTGAGACATGCTACAACATGGATGGACCCTGAAAATATTATGCTAAGGAAAAGAAGCCAGCCCCTCGGTACTCGGAGGTACCGAGAATAGTCAAATACGGAGGGCCAGACAGTCATACAGTGGTTGTCAGTGGCTAGGGGAGGAAGGGATGGAGAGGAGCAGAGTTTGGTGATGGCTACACAACATCGTGAACGTCTTAAATACACTAAATTGTACACTTTCAAATAGTGATTTTTATGATATGTGAATTTTATCTCAAGTTAAAGGGAAAAAAAGGAAATCTTGAAATATTCCCACTGCTGCTTGTGCGTGGAAGTGAGGAAGGATATCAGCAAGACCAGGGGCTCCCAGGAAGTGACTTGGGGGAGTGGCGGGACGACAGTGAGCAGCGCTGTCCACCTTCAACACAGGCATATGGCTGCATGAGAAACCTTTCTCTAAATGTGCTCTGAGAAGTGGACTTTCTCTAAATCCACCCTGAGAAGTGGACTTTGAGACAAAGAAAGAACTTTACGGGCTGTAGCCTATTCATACATTCACGGTGTGATGTATTGCTCTGCCGCAGACAAGTTCTACATTTCTATAAAGAAAAGGGTCCTGCCGTTCCTGGCAATGTAACACATACTGTGCTAACGCCGCACCGTTCTGCACGTGCGGGCAGGCAATGTCTTGTTCCTCAAACGTCAGGGCAAAGACAGAAATGGTCTCATCTCAGTTGAAAATGATATCTGTGTTTGCTTAGTTCAAGTTCAGTGCACAATTATTTGCACAAAAAAACGCAAGCACAAAGTAAACTTTAAAGAAGTAAATTAGTTTTAAAAGTAACACTTTTAATGTATACAGGCCTATAAAAAAATTTTTTTTAAAGATTTTACTTCTTTCTTTTAGAGAGAGAGCTCATGAGAAGGGGGAAGAGCAGAAGGAGAGGCAGAGAGAGGGAATTTCCAGCAGACTCCTCACTGAGCACAGAGGCTGACATGGGGCTTGATCCCAGAACCCTGAGATTATGACCTGAGCTGAAACCAAGAGCCTGACACTCAACTGTCTGAGCCACCCAGACACCCCCTGAGGATAACCTTATAACAATTATCCAATTTTGTCCTAAGTCAGTTATTTAACAAATTTATTGCTTCCATTTATGAATTAAAAATTTCAAAGAAAAGATTAATTTCAAGAAAAGTAAGCTAAGCTTCACTGCCCTTGTTTTAAATAATAAAGGCTACCTAAAACATCATGCTTGGGTCAAAGGGGAAGCAAAACTGCCCTACACATTGTACATAATAGCGTCTCACATAATGGAAATCTGCAATGAGACTTTCAGGTATTCTCGGATAAGGCAAAAATAAAATCAAGCAGGAAACTTAACAAAAGGAAGAGCTGACGGTTCTACGTCCATACCCAGTTCACAACAGAGCCTGTGGGGGGAGAAGCCCAAGGACAGCAGGCGAGTATGATAAACCGGCCAGACTGACAGGCTGTGATGGGCTGACCTGTGTCCCCCACTAACTCATACGCTGAACTCCTCACCCCCCTGAACCTCAGAATGCAACCCTTCGGAGACTGGATCTTTATGGAGGTAATAAGCAAACATGAGGTCCCCAGGGTAGGCTCGAATCCAACGTGTCCTCATATGAAGGAGAGACTAGAAGAAACTAGAACATGGGCGCGCACAGAGGGAAGACACAGGGAGAAGGCGGCACCTGTAGGCCACGGAGAGAAGCCCCGGGAAGAGCGCGGCCGCCAGCACCCTGACCGCAGACCGGAGAGTGAGCGCCTGGCGCCCAAGCCCCGAGGCTGTAGTACCGTGTGACGGCAGCGCCAGCGAACGACTCTGCAGACCCGCAGAGAAAGTCCCTTCTCCAAAGCACTGACAATTACACTGGATGATTACACGTACGGCACACTCATCACACTCACACCACGAGTTGTAGATGCAAGAATTTTTATGCAAGGATTTTCTGAAACCTGAAAATTTCTGTAAGGGTTTCTCTACGGTAATAAGATATAGAATAGCTATTCTAAGTGCTTTCCCTCCTTCTCCGAATCTTACCCACCAGAAAGTACCTCTTTAAGATCCAGCTTTGCTGGGACGCCTGGGTGGCTCAGTTGGTTAAGCGGCTGCCTTCGGCTCAGGTCATGATCCCGGGGTCCTGGGATCGAGTCCCATCTCGGGCTCCTTGCTTGGCAGGGAGCCTACTTCTCCCTCTGCCTCTGCCTGCCACTCTGCCTGCTTGTGCTCTCTCTCTCACTCTCTCTCTGACAAATAAATAAAATAAATAAGTAAAAAGATCCAGCTTTGCTGTCTGTTTTACTCAATGATTTAAGTATTTACTGAGGAAATACGATAGTGAACAGACAAGTTCCCACCTTCAGGCATTGTAATTCAATAAGAGATATGAAAACTATTGTATTATGTTCTGAGAAATACCGTGACAGCATTGCAGCAAACGAGGGACACGTAACACCCTCTGAGACTCGAGGAAGGGATGAGAGGCAAAGAATGAACCGAAGTTAGCAAGCAAAGGGAGGTCGGTGTAGGGATTGTTCTAGACAATGACGGGAGCATATACGAAAGCCAAGGCAATACCGTACGCTGTGACCCTCTGCTGTGAGGTGTCAGTCCTCATTCCTGATGAGCTAAAACAACAGGGTATGATTTCAGGTGGGCTTGGAGACAAGGAGAGCACCAACCGAAAGACTCCAATAAGAGGGATTAGCATTCTCAACGGCCAGGGACCATCTGGGGCAATGATATCGAAGAAGTTTATTCCCTCCCAGATAAGGCAAAAGAGAGGGAAAGGGAGGTAAAGACTTAGAAGTGGTAACAAGTAACAAGGAGTAAGAGTGCTAAGAGGCTGGGGAAGAAGCAACAATAACACAATGATCAGGCTCTAACAGCAGTCCCCCAACAAACTGTCATTACTTAACTGTCCCCCCACCGCCGGCTTCCTATCACTGTTACCAGACTGATAACTGAGGACCTACCCTCCCACCTCTGGTTTAGTACAGCCCAACATTTATCGAAGTCAAATCCTCTCAATGTGCCCTTAAATCTTTGCTCTGGGGGTGCCTGGGTGGCTCAGTCATTAAGCGTCTGCCTTCGGCTCAGGTCATGATCCCGGGGTTCTAGGATTGAGCCCCGCATCAGGCTTCCTGCCTGGTGGGAAGCCTACTTCTCCCTCTCCCACTCCCCCTGCTTGTGTTCCCTCTCTCACTGTGTCTCTGTCAAATAAATAAATACAATCTTTAAAAAAAAAAAATCTTTGTTCTGAATTCCAAGGATAACATTAAAAGCACAAGACTTTGGAAGAAAATAATTAAAAATCCTATACCTGACAAGGGACTTGTGTCTACAAAAAGAACTCTTACTGGGGATGTAATGTACAGCGTGGTGACTTTAGTTAATAATACTGTAATGCATATTTGAAAGTTGCTAAAAGAATAGATCTTGAAAGTTCTCATCATAAGAAAAAAATTTTTTTGTAACTGTGTGGTGACGGATGTTAATTAGACTTACTGAAGTGATCATTTCACAATACATACAATTATCGTTAGGTATGTGAAACTAATATGTTATATATAAATTATAACTCAATTAAAAACAAAAACTCCTATAATTCAATAATAAAAAGACAACTCAATTGGGGCGCCTGGGTGGCTCAGTCAGTTAAGTGGCTGCCTTCGGCTCAGGTCATGATCCCAAGGTCCTGGGATAGAGCCCCACATCGGGCTCCTTGCTCAGTGGGGAGCTGGCTTCTCCCCTGCCTGCTGCTCCCCCTTGCTTGTGTTTGCTCTCTCTCTCTCTCTGTCAAATAAATAAATAAAATCTTAAAAAAAAAAAGACCACTCAATTAAAAAATGGGCAAAGGATCTACATAGACATTTCTCTAAAGACATGCAAATGGACAATGAGCACATGAAAAGATACTCGACATCATTAGTCACTAGGGAAATGCAAATCAAAACCACAATGAGATACCACTCACACCCACTGCACAACTCTGAGTGCACTGACATGACTGAATCGTACACTTTAAATGAGTGAATAGTATGGTATATGAATTTTATCTCAATAAAGCTATTCTAAAAAGTGTAAGCCTTCAGTGATTATCCCTACGTCCCCTTTAAACACTTGCATGTGGATGCTCTCATTATCACCTCAGACTCAGGGGGTTCCAGGTGATCATTCTTGTCCTCTCCAACTCAGACCTGTCCATACCCACCACCTCCGTTTTCCTACCACAATACCTCCGCCGGTACTGAAGGCCTTGGTGCAAGCTAGTTCTAGTCTCTTCCCTGCTGCCTACCTTCTCTCACTACCAGTCCCTCAGCCACCTTAGAAGCACACTGTGTTTGTGTTCTTTTCTTGTCCTTCCTTCTCATCCCTTCCCTTGCTGAGTATAGCCTATCTACATTCAACCTCTCCTTCAGAGTCAGGTTATTTTGCAGACTTTTCTGTATTCAGTAATCATATCACTTATGCTGATCTTCTCTGCGCAGCCGCAGTGTCAGAGCCAGCAGAGTTAGCCCTTGAACAACACAGAGGTTAGGAACACTGACCCTGTGTGCAGTCGAAAATTCACATGTGACTTTTGACTCCCCCAGAACTTAACTACTAATAGCCTACTGTTGGACAGTAGCCTTACTGATAACATAAATAGCTGATTCACACATATTTTGTATGTTACAGGGATTACATACTGTGTTCTTACAGTAATAGCTAATTTCTTCTTCATTTTCTTGGTATTTCTAGGCTATGTGGTTCATCTGTGAGTTTTTTAAAGTTGTTGCAAATCCCCCCAAATTTTCCAATATATTTACTGCAAAAAAATCCACATACAAGTGGACCTGAGCAGTTCAAACCCGTGTTATTCAAGGGTCAACTGCATTTGCTCTTCACAATTTAATAAATATTTATCAGGGGCCTACTGTTTAACAGGTTTTGTATGCAGGGGAAAGAAAATAATGTTTCTGTCTTGAAGTGTCAGAGGGGAAAAGCTGATGAACAACTCGATACATATCAAACAAAACACTATAAAGTCTCAGAGGACAGAACTCGTTTGGTTCATACTGAGATCAAGAAAGATCTCACAAAAGAGCTCCATCTATTTTCCCTACTTATCTCAGATGGCACTAGTAAGGGTCCAATTACGTATCTTTTACGAAAAGCATCCGTAAAATCTTATCCCCATGTAATGTGATTTTAATTACTTAGTTCCTCATTACCACAGATAACTAAGAACCAGAAGCAATATTTTGCATTTGATAAATACTATGTTTTATGTACTTAGTCATCTCCGCAGAGCTTAATACATACCATTACCCCTCCACACTTCAGCTAAATGGCAACTGCCTTCTCCAGGTTCCTTGCAAAATTCTACAACATCTCGACATGTTGTTTCTGGTGTTATAGGAACTTCTGTTAGAATCTGTTCATTGTTGCTCAAGAACACGGTTAATATCATCTGTAAGAGAAAAGATTAAAGCTACAACTTAGAGTCATTATCATAAGGGGTTAATCTGTAAATTTAAAGCCATCCCCTCCACCTCCCACTCCTCCACGCACACCAAAATGCCTACAGGATTAGTTTTTGGAAACAGGCTAATTCTAAAATTCATGTAGAGGGGCGCCTGGCTGGCTCAGATGGAGCAGCACGCGACTCTTGATCTTGGGGTTGTGAGTTCAAGCCCCACGCTGGGTGTACAGACTACTTACACAAATAAGTTAAAATAAAATTCATGTAGAAAAATTAAAATGTAAAACAAATGAGAATTTCAAAAGAAAATAACATTAGAAGGAAACTAGCATTACCAGATACAATAAAGCCTCAAAACAACACCGCAGTAGTACATAAATATATCAATGGAACAAATACGAAGTTCAGAAACAGGAAATGGAAAATGACGAAGGAGATATCTCAGAATTGAGGAGGGAAAAAGACTGTGCAATGAGTGATGTTTGAACAATTAATAGTCCCATCTGGGGAAAAAAAAACTGGATTCATACCCCATATCATTTACCAGCAAAACCTCCTACTAGATCAAATATTTAAATATAAATTATAAATTTATAAAAGTTCTAGAATAAAACCAGGAAAATTCCTTTTTATAACCTTGGAGTACAGAAGCTCATTCTAGCTATAGCTCAAAAACCAGGCACTATAAAAAAAGATTGATAGATTCAAGCAAAAAAGACAAACTGAGGGGAAAACATTTGCAGTGCCTATTACAAATAAAAGGCTAACCTCCTTAACATATAAAAGGCCCCTAAGGGGGCGCATGCGTGGCTGAGTCTTAACCTTAACTCAGGTTAAGCCGGTCAGGATCCCAGGGTCCTGGCATCCAGCCCTGCTTCGAGCCCCGCCTCAGGCTCCCTGCTCAGTGGAGAACCTGAATCTCCCTCTCCCTCTGGCTCTGTCTACTTGTCCTCTCTCTCTCAAATAAATAAATAAATAAAATCTTTAAAATAAATAAAGGCTCCTAAAAATTGATAACAAAAAGACCAAATATCAATTTACTTTTAAAAATTGGCTGAGGAAGAGGCACCTGGCTGGTTCAGTCAGTGCAGCCTGTAACTCTTGATCCCAGGGTCATGAGATCAAGCCCCGCGTTGGGGATAGAGTCTACTTAAAAAGAAAGTTTAAAAAATTGGGCAAATACAACAATATATCAGAATAAAATGCAAATGGTCTTTAAACATGAAAATACATTATCATGTGTTAAAAGAAACTGTCCAGCATTTTTTTTTAAAGATTTTATTTATTTATTTGACAGAGAGAGAGATCACAAGTAGACAGAGAGGCAGGCAGAGAAAGGGGGAAGCAGGCTCCCCGCCGAGCAGAGAGCCCGATGCAGGGCTCCATCCCAGGACCCTGAGATGACCTGAGCCGAAGGCAGAGGCTTAACCCACTGAACCACCCAGGCGCCCCTGTCCAGCATTTTTAAAAAAGATTTTATTTGAGAGTGAGCGAGAGAGAGAGAGAGAGAGAGAGAGCGCGCGCACACATGGGGTAGAAGGGCAGGGGGAGAGAGAAGCAGACTCCCCGCTGAGCAGGAAACCCTACTCCAGCTCCATCCCAGGATCCCCAGGATCATGACCTGAGCCCAAGGCAGACACTTAGCCACCCAGGCGCCCCAGTATTTTTTTTTTTAATCTTTAAAAAAAATCCTACCATTTTGATCTAAGATGTAAAACAATCATAATGGAAGGGAATTATTTAAAAACATTCCTCCTAAAATACAATTTAAACCAAAGATTTTCTTTAATCGGTATTATGAAATATTTATTTATTCTCTAATCAAAGTCAGAAACAAAACCTGTATTTGTCCCCAAATCCTCCTCTCACTTAAAATCTCAGCTGTCAATTAAGTATTTTAGTTCACTGTTAAAGTAGTTTTTTCTTACAAGTGCCCTAAATTCCTAAATTTTGAGATTAAACATCTTTAGATTGATGGTCAGATGTTATGTAACCGAAATTGGTAACAGTTTTCAACTGGTTTCCTTGCCACCCACCTCCCCTCAGTCCAACCTAGCCTCTGGCTCTGCCGGTTCACTTTGTGAATGTAAATCAAATGAAGTCATTCCTCGGCTTAAAATACAGGAGCTCCATAAGGCTGAACAGCAGCCCTTCCCGAAAAGGTTTTTTCCTAGTATATAAACAGGAAACAGGTTTCCTTACTGAGCACTTAAGAGTCGAATGTTCATGTGAACCTGTACTTTTCCCCCCAGAGACTCTTCTGAGGCTTGGATTTCCCCAGAACGCCCTCTGAGAAAGCCTACAGACTACCGGCTGAGCTCCCAGCTCCCAGCTCCCAGCAGAGCAGACCCACTTGGGCATAACCGTCCTGGCCTCCCAGGCCCTGCCCCTACACACACTGAGCCTTGCTCCCTCAACTCCAGTCAAGTTCTCTCCGGCCGCTGTCCCTGCCCGAGGGCGCCGCCCGCTCCCCTGCAAACTCCAGTTCACCCTCCGAAATTCAGTTCCCAGGCTACCACCTTTGCAAAACCTCCCTTCACCACCTCCTCTCACCGGGGAGACTACATGCTCCGTCCTTTGTGATCCAGCTACTCTTCACACCCATCTTTATTACATCACAGCATTACAAGGTCTCCCCCCTGCTCGCCAGGCTCCCAGCAACCGACTTCGGGACCTGTCATTTCCCGGTGCCTAAGCAGTAGCTGAGACCTGGTCGGCACACTAGCATCTGGTTGACCCCATGAATGACACACAGAACATAAAGACCCCACCACACCATATAATGGAGGCAATATTGTACATAATCTAGGATACATTGTTCAATAAACAAGCATTTTTTTCCCATCTGCTCTTCTTGGATATTATACATACATTTCAATTTTACAACCAGTTAAACAGTTATTTCTGCTCACTAACCCACAAGAGGAAATGATAAAATTGGGGGCTTTTGAATACCGAAATAAATGGCCTGGAATCTATAGAACTTGGAATAAAATAATCCAGTGCAAACAAGTCCAGAACTGAAGGGCCTTAATGCTTTCACAGTTTCAACAGAACTAGAATGCATTTTTACTCTTGTTTACACACATTTTATACTTCTAATGATACGTTATGTCATTTCATAGCCAATGTTTTTCAAGATCTAATAATATATTTTCCTAAATCATGCTTTATAAATCAAAATTTCAAATTAGTGAAAATATTTTTTCTTTTTTCTACTACCTTCTCTTAAATGCTAACACCGCAGTTCACTGATAAGTGGTAGAGTGAGTGCCCTGCTTCCCTCGGTTCCTCCCCTCCGAGCACTTTGATTCCTCACCCCCCACCCGGTGCCTGCTGCAGCCGCCCCGTGCTAAGTTCTCAACATCATGCGGCAGGGAATGTTGCTTCTGGAAGGCAGAACTCTGGCCAGAACTGGTATGGGCATGCTCAGCTCCAGCCTCCCAGCACGGGCACCAAGCTCCGTTAGCACGCACGTGTAAAGCACGGCTTGTGCTCACTTGCTCTCAAGAGCAGAGTCCCTGACGAACGTGCTGTTAGAATGAAGGATGGAATGACACTATTTGGGGACACTTTTGAATTACGCAGACTTTTCAGCTCACAAGTAAGATCAACATGGTGGGGTGGGGGAGGAGAGGCAGAATGGCACAGGTAGGAGTCTGGACATTTAATTGTAAAAGCTAACTCATCCAAAATTCACAAAGCATTACCTCAGTTTTTAAGCTTTCTATTATATTATAGTCTTTAGTAAACCCTATCTTTTCTAATCTTAGCAAAATTCATTTCCCTTAATCTCCAATTATTCAATCAAAGCTAATTTCATTATAATCATGAGATTTAGAAGCTTTCAAGATAAACGAAGCTGGCATTGACCTGGATGGTACAGACTTCCCTAAAACATCACCTAAAATTAAACTGAAAAGGCATGTGACTGCCATTATTCTAGCAAGATTTCTTTCACTTAAAAAACTAAACATCTTAAAAAAAAAAAACTAAACATCTTGGGGGGCCTGGGTGGCTCAGTCCGTTAAGTGGCTGCCTTCCGCTCAGGTGGTGATCCCGGGGTCCTGGGATCCAGCCCCGTGTGTTGGGCTCCCTGCTCAGCAGGGAGTCTGCTTCTCCCTCTGCCCTTCCCCCTGCTCATGATCTGTCACTCACTTGCTCGCTCTCTCTCAAATAAATAAATTTTTAAAAAACACAAAAAACCAAACATCTCCAACACAAATATTATATTTTACGGATCCTAGAAGCACGTTTTGTTTTGTTTACATTTTAACATCTCTGAAATCACAACATATCTTAGAACTGATACCATGTCACAATCTGACAGATAGTGTTATTTTTTTCTCTCTCAACAATAAGTATAAGACAGAGAGAAGAAACGCAATAGCATTGGGGAACTAAAGAAAACAAGTACAGAGAAAAAGAAAAGTTTAAGTTTATCCTTCCTTAAAGATGAACATGTGGTTAGCCACACTTAGAAAAACCTGCGAAGGTGTTTGTACTGTGCGCTGTAACACACACAGCACGTGAGGACCGGACGCCCCACCCCCCCAACCAGCCTTCAGCCCAGACGAGCCACGTCCACAGACCCCCAAGCCCTGCTTCTCCTCCTCAATCACCCACACAAGTCCGCCTCCTCTTGGAAGTTTTCCTGACACCCATGTTTGCCCTTCCCGACCCAACCTGACTGAGAGCCTCCTGTTCTGCTCTCTGATGACAGACTGCAGGTATTTCTAGTGCCACATTCTTACACTACATAATGGGTGTTTTCTTGATTACATCCTCTACTGGAACAGTTTTTGTGACTCATGGGAGTGACTTGTAACCCATTACCAGGTTTTGAAATCAAGCTGCATGTATACTTATTATTCTTTTTAACAAAAATCCCCAGAAATATCTATAAGGCCAGTGATGGCAGGACTAGTGTGTTGGAACGCAGAGCCCGAGTACAATGGGGGACTCATAAATGTGCTCAGTAAGTGAAGACAGGCTAGCAGGCAGGTAACTGTATAACCGTAGTGAGTAATCTGAGAGGCCACTTCACCCTGTCAAGAACATTGGAGCTACATGAAGAAAATCAACTAACCACTAATAATCACAAATTTACATATCTACATATATCCTTTAAAATGTTTATAAACTTGGTATTTAAAGGATGTTCCTGATCCAAGGAAATCAAACAAAGCACAAATTAGGGATGTGTAAGACATTATAAAATAGGAACTATCTGCAATATACAAATGTATCAGATTATCACACCGTATACAATGTTATACAATGTTATATGTCCATTATACAATGTTGCAATATTCTACATCAATTATATCTCAGTAAAGCTGGGGGGAAATTGATCCATAACAAAAAAGGAACTATTCTATAATCAAAAAGTCAGGTAATAACCAGTGTTGATGAGGATGTGGAGAAATTGAAACTCTTATGCACTAGTATGGGAATATAAACTGGTATAGCCATTTTGAGAAACCATTCAGCAGTTCAAAATGTTAAACATAGATTTATCATATGATCCAGCAATTCCTCTCCCAGGTACCTATCCAAGTGAATAAAAATATATGTCCATACAAAGTCTTGTATGCAAATGTTCATAAGCAGCACTATTCATAATAACCAAAAAGAGTAAACAGTCCAAATGTCCAACCAATAAATGTGGTGCTATCATACAATGGAATATTATTCAGCCATAAAAAGAAACAAAGTACTGACATATCTAGGCTGCAACATGGAGGGACCTTAAACACATTACGCTACATGAAAAAAACTATGCTTACACAAAAGATCACATATTATAGGAATCCATTTATGCGAAATGTCCATAACAGGTAAACCCACAGAGACAGAAGTTAGGTGAAATGGAGAGACTTTAAACAGGCACAAAATTTCTTTTTCGGGTGATAAAAGTGTTCTAAAATTAGACATGACAATGGTGGCACAACTCTATAAATTTACTATAGATCACTGAATTGTTCATTTTTATGGTATATAAATTATGCCCCAAATAAAGGTAAATGTCAAAACTATAAACATCCAGAAAAGGAAATGGAAAATTCTACTTATTGATACAAAGAAGCTTGAAATAAGTGAAATTCTATCACTGGCTCTACCACTGCTTTTGCTGTGACTGCCTGCGGAAGCACCCCCTCCTGCCTCTCTGGGTCACGGCTTCTCACCAGCAGCTCAGGAGACGATATGGATAGGATACACCCTTTAGGACATGTTTCTTCGAATTTGCTGGCCCTCACCCACTCAGGTAAAACATTAGATCCCTTAGCCCACCAACCCCACCTACTTCCATATCTAGTGGAAAAGGAATGCAGGACAACAAAGATAACCGAGGAGAAATAAAATGATAAAAGCTATACACATTGCAGTTACTGTAGGTAATAAATAACTCGTCCAGGAGCTTACAGGTAAGTAGCCCATAAAAGCCACAGAAAGCATCAGCTGGAGTGGGGGTAAAGGAACATCAGAAGACCCTTTCAAGTTTTCCAGTGGGCTATGTGCCCCAATATAAGAATCAATCTTTGCTCCCCTCCGACCCTAACATATTGTAACACTGCTCACCAATTCACCAATTTAGAATCTCAGAAACATTAGGGCTGTAGGGAAAACTAAGTCTAAGACCTCCCCTTGAATGCCTCATCCCACTTCCCTAAATCAGCATCTCAAAGACTGAAAAACACATGCGAGGGAGCCCTTGCCCACTCATGCAGAGGAAGGAACATAAAATAAAACAGACCAGGGGCGCCTGGGTGGCTCAGTGGGTTAAAGCCTCTGCCTTCGGCTCAGGTCATGATCTCAGGGTCCTGGGATCGAGCCCCACATCGGGCTCTCTGCTCAGTGGGGAGCCTGCTTCCTCCTCTCTCTGCCTGCCTCTCTGCCTAATTGTGATCTCTCTGTCAAATAAATAAATAAATAAATAAATAAATAAATAAATAAATAAATAAATAAGTAAGTAAAATCTTTAAAAAATAAATAAATAAAAATAAAATAAAACAGACCGGGGAGGTACCCTTGACATCCTTCTCTCTCATCCTCCACAAACAACACATTAGTAAAACTGTGGACCCTAATTTTAAAGTATACACAGAATCTGACTGCTTTTTCCTATTGCTACTACCCTGGCCCAAGCCATCACTACCACTCAGCTGGACATTTGCAAGAGCACCCTAATTGGTCCATTTTCACTCTTGCCCTTCAGATATATCACTTCATTCAATACCTCAAGTGGTTTCCTACCTTTCTCAGAATAAAATCCAAAGTCCTAAATCCTGTCTCCAAGGCCCCACATGATCTGCAACACATACACACCACTTGGATCTTACCTCTCACCATACCTCTCCCTTCATTTCCCTATTCCAACCACAGCGGAACACGGCTGTATTATTCTCTTCTTTCAGGCCTCGGCTCCAATGTCACCTTATCAGAGGAGCTTTCCCTAATCAATCTATTTAACACAACACTATTCTATCACTCAATCCCTTTACTATCCTGCCTTTACTTTCCTTTTTAGCAGTCACCACCACCTAAACTATATGTTTATCTTCTTATGTCTCTTCCCACTGGAACACAAGCTGCCTGAAAACAGACATTTTAGTCAGTTCACTGCTTTATCACTAGTGCCTGCAGTACTGCCCAGAACATAGCAGGCACTCAATAAACTTCCCAATTATATATAAAATTTTTTCAGTAGGTTGAGTTATAAAGGGTAGGCACCTGCCTTCTCAAGGTCTCTACAGAAAGAGAGACAATAGTTTATCCCTCTAATCAGTGATTTAGTCCACCAGAGAGAAGGAAAAAAATCTTTGAAAAATGCTAGTGTGAAAGTCAGGAGTCTGTACACACACGTGATACCACCTTGGCCGATTTCACTCAAACCTAGAGATGCGCGGGTGGCCCCTGCAAAGCTTCCCTCCTACCACAAGGGGGCACTGCAGAGTATCAGGGAGTGACTTTTTCCTGGCCCTCTAAAATTTGGGAGGAATAAGATTAACTCCAAAGAAAACAGAGGAATAGTTTAATAAGATCATGTTAAGTTCAGTTTCCAAAACTGGGATTTGCATTAGTTTGGAAAAAAACCAGAATTGGCCTTTGGAGAGCAATGAAATTTTTTTCTAATAAATGAGAAGTATAAAACTGCAGGGGGACATATTTAACCCTCTTGAGAAGACAGATACATTTAAATATTTCAGTAGCATCTATTCAAAGTTAAATGTCCAGGGGCTCCTGGGTGGCTCAGTTGGTTAAGCGGTTAAGGGTCCAACTCTTGATCTCAGTTCAGGTCTTTGATCTCAGGGCTGTGAGTTCAAGCCCCACATTGAGCTCCGCCCTAGGCAGAGAGCCTACTTTAAAAAAAAAAAAAAGTTAAATGTCCATTAAATTAGATCCTCAATAACCATTATCAATTGTTTAGTTCAAATCACTGTTTTTATTTGCTTTAATAATTTAACATTTAAAAAGCATATATTTCTTCATACAAAAATTCTTTCTCAACAACTTGAATTCGTGAAATCTGGGTCATACATTATTCCTGGGAATACAAAATATATACCTTAGCTTCCCTTTACCTTATTAATCTCGTCAGTATTTAAAAGCATAGGGATTTTAGGGAAACCCGTCTAAAACTGTGTAAAAATGCTAAATTCACAAAACTGTCCATAATGCTTAGATATGTCATTACTCTCAGGTATGGAGGTGATGCAGCTGATCAAATTTAATCTGTTCACTAAAACTTAAAGAATCCTCCACAATAGGAAAAGGACAGTATCAACTCTGAACTCCTGTTGATCAATGTCGGGAATCGTTGCCCAGAATGATGGTTGCTTTTTTGACACTGTCCATGTGAACATTAGGGAAGCAGAAAAACACAGATCTTCAAACCACAGGCTGTGACCTACTAGTGGGCTGTAAAATCAATTAGCGCCTCAAGGGCCAGTTTTGGTTTTTAATGGAATATAACAGAACAATATGAAACAGTGTTAAGAGAACAAAACGACAAACCACATACTGGGAAAAGATATTTACAAAATACATATCTGATAATGGACTTATATCCTAAATATACAAAGAACCCTTATAACTTGATAATAAAACAAATCAATCAAAATATAAACAAAATATCCTAAATCAATTAAGACATACAGATGGCAAATAAGCAGAAAAGATGCTCAACATCACAGATTAGTAGGGAACTGCAAATTAAAACAATAATGACACCACACACCTATTAGAATGGCCAACCTCCAGCACATTGCCAACACTAAATGCCCTGAGGAGGCAGAACAAGAGCTTGCTGGTGG
Source organism: Potos flavus (assembly GCA_028534135.1). Taxonomy (NCBI): domain Eukaryota; kingdom Metazoa; phylum Chordata; class Mammalia; order Carnivora; family Procyonidae; genus Potos; species Potos flavus. Next base: position 125,251,502 of record CM052896.1, read on the forward strand.
AAATGTAGAATGATGCAGCCATTCTGGAAGGCAGCCTGGCAGTTTCTTACAAAACTAAACATACTCTTACCATATGATTCAGCAATGGAGCTCCCTGATATTTACCCAAATGAGTTTGAAACTTACATACAAAAACCTACACAGGAATGTGTATAGCAGCTTTATTCATAATAGTCCCAACTCGGAAGCCACAAGATGTCCTTCAGTAGGTGAATGGATAAACAAATGATGGAATATTATTCAACAATAAAAAGAAATGAGCTATCAAATCACAAGAAGACACACAGGACTCTTAAATGCATACTGCTAAGTGAAAAACACCAGTATGAAAGGCTACACACTGTATGGTTCCAACTATATGACAGTTCTGGAAAAGCAGAAACTATGGAAACAGAAAGATTAGTGGTTGCCAGGGGTTTTAGGGACAGGGAGGGATGAATAAGAAGAGCATAAAGGACTTCTAAGGCAATGAAAATACCCCATATGATACTGTAATGGTGAATAAATAACATTACACATTTGTCAAAATCCACAGAACTATACAATACAAAGAGTGAACCCCATGTAAACTATGGCCTTTAGTTAATAGTAATTTTTCAACATTAGTTCATCAATTATGACAAATGTAGCACATGAATGCAAGATATTAATAACAGGGGAAACTTGGGGCACCTGGGGGGCTCAGTCAGTTGAGCATCTGCCTTCGTCTCACGTCACGATCTCAGGGTCCTGGAATCCAGACCCTCATCAGGCTCCCTGCTCAAAGGGGAGTTGCTTCTCCCTCTCCCTCTGCCTCTCCCCTCAGCTTGCGTGTGTGTACATGCACTCTCTCTCTCAAATAAACAAATGCAATCTTTAAAAAAAATAATACACGAAACTGTTGGGGCTCAATTTTTCTGTAAACCTAAAACGATCTTAAAAAATAAAGTCTATTAACATAAAATACAAAATGAAACAGTACACTACACATGGTAAGGGTAAGTGTGGTCCCCTAAAATTCCAACTATATATATTTACGCAGAGAGATGCATGTGTGTGTGTGTATGTGTGTGTAAGACTGGGTCATCTTGCAAAAGGTACTTCTTAGTGTGGGTCATGGTCGAAGAAATTTAAAAGGTACTGCTCTCAGGGCCTCATAACACCCAACTACATGAAAAATCACTGTATGTACTGCCATCGCCATTTATCGGTGCCTATTATTAGGCACTGATACGCACTTCACACATTCTCAATTCCCACACCAACTCTGCAAGATAGATACCACCCCTCATTTTACAGAGTAAATTAACGAGGTGTGCAGAGGTTAAATAACTTGTCCAAGATCACTGAACTAATTAATACCAGAGTGAGAAGTGACCCTGGTCTGACTCCCAAGCTCTGCTTTGAACCACTACTCTAAACTGCGTGCTATAAAATACAGAAGGAAAGAGCAAATGTTTTTTTGTTTTGTGTTTTTAAAGATTTTATTTATTTATTTGAGAGAGAGAGACCACAAGTAGGCAGAGAGGCAGGCAGAGAGAGAGGGGGAAGCAGGCTCCCCACTGAGCAGAGAGCCCGATGTGAGGCTCGATCTCAGGACCCTGGGATCATGACCTGAGCCAAAGGCAGAGGCTTTCACCCACTGAGCCACCCAGGCGCCCCTGGAGAACACTTTAATATAATCATATGTATAGATACACCATAGTCAATTCTACTCATCACATGATACAAAATCAGAATACAGTTTACGGAGGAAACACAAATCTAATAATACTCCTATCTTTTCACAAATGACTATTTTCTCTTTCAGGTTTGAGCTAGCTCTCGAATACCATGATCCTACTTTGAATTTGCTTATAGTGCTCTGAGTTACCATTCTCGAAATGTTTTTCATCTTTAGAAAACTAAGCAAAAGTGAAGTGTGGAAAACAAAAGTCCACTGCCTAGAGATTATCTATGCCATTTACAAAGGAAAAATACTTAAATAGATGTCCCTTGGGCTTTGCGGAATCTAAATGCAGGCACTAATGACATGAGCCATGATAAGACATCCTAATGAAACAAGACAGACCACCGTTGTTACAGCACAGTGATATGGTAGATAAAGTTTCACCTAATTTGGTAAGTTCCAAGGAAGAAAAGTTCAGTGTTAGCATTGTTCAATAACAACTGTAACCAGGATCTAGAAATCATTATGAAAAGGAAAACTAAACTTAATTTACTAATCTTCATATAAAACTTGTCATAAAAAAGACTGCTGAAGCTTTGTTAACAACTTTAAAAAGTGAAATCTCAACATTTTAAGTTTTCACAATAAATGCCTTGCTTATATTTTATGCTTAGAAAAATTGCTTGATGGAGGTAGGGTACATACAGAGCTACACATTTCTTTTTTCAAATTCTACTAGTATTTTAAAATATTGTTTAAAAGATTTATTTTCACACACACACACACACACACACACACACACACACACACACACAGTGGAGGGAGAGAGAGAGAATTTCAAGCATGGAGCTGAGCATGGAGCCCGACATGGGGCTCAATCTCACGACCGTGGGACCATGACCTAAGCTGAAATCAAGAGTCGAACACCGGACTGAGCCACCCATGTGCCCCCCAAGTACTGACCTATTTTTTTGTTTCGTTTTGTTTTTGTTTGACAGAGAGAGAACAAGCAGGGGAACGGCAGGCAGAAGGGGAGGGAGGAGCAGGCTCCCCATGGAGCAGGGAGCCCTATGTGGGGCTTGATCCCAGGACCTTGGGATCATGACCTGAGCCGAAAGCAGACGCTCAACCAACTGAGCCACCCAGGTGCCTCAGTATTGACCTATTTTCAAGTTTGTTTATCTATCTATGTCATCTCTATACCCAATATGGGGCTTGTATTCATGACCTTGAGGTCAAGAGTTGCATGCTCTTCTGAGTCAGCCAGGCACCTCTGGTATTGACTATTTATTTATTTATTTATTTAATGTTCAATTAGCCAGCATATGGTACATTAGTTTTTGATATTGACATATTTTAGATGCTTAAAATGAGAATAAGGTTTATAACAAGATATTTAACATATAAGGACTTCAACAATGTACTGATAATAAGAACAGCTATTATTTCCATGCTCACTATGTTCATGGACACACCATTTGTTTACCCCTATTATATCATTTGATTCTCCCAACAGACCTAGAGAGCAAGGTGCTAAGATGATCCTGTCACTGCAGACAAAACAAAGGATTGCCAAAGGACACCTGCCTAAGAAGTGCCAGAATGTCTGACCCAGGAATGTCTGACTCCAAAGCTTAAGTTTCTACACTAATAGTTCAAGAACAAAACAGTGCTAAAATTCGTGAACACTTACATACACACACTATTCGAGTTCATTTTGATGAAAGTGTAAGAAACAATCTTTATCCAAAAGTTATCAGATGAGAACATAAACTCCAACTACTTTTTATAATGGAAAAATTTACTTCATACATATAATTTACATGTACCTTTGAAAAGCAAAACATTGTTAAGTATGAATTTCAGGGTAAATCGTAGAGATTCATTGTAAAACCCAACATGAATGTACTCAGCCTAAACTGCCTCCAGGCAAAAAAAAAAATTTACTGAATAAAGGCTAAAAGAAAAACGTTGATGCCTTTGCACTCATATGAATTCACCTCTTTTATGAACCTGGCATGGGTTCATAAAGATGTGGATCATGAAGATTCACCTGAGGTTTGGGTCTGCTCAGATACTAGAAGAGCATTTACAAAAACATGTGTACAATTTGCAAAATTTCAACACCATTCCTTTTGAAGACAGAATTATGTATTCCATCACTTACTAAAACATCAGGCTGCACAGGAGTTTTCTTATTATAGGACTATAATTTTTACATTTCCAAACAATATCAATAACTTCTATTATGGAGAATGACTGAATTTCTGAATACTGTCAGGAAATTATGCATTTTCAAAAAGGGAAAAGAATGAGCATTCTCTCAGCACCTACTAGACAATCAAACACCAATTTTTTTTTTTTTTCCTAGATAGGGAGAGAGCACGGGGGCGAGGGTCTTAAGAGAGAATCTTAAGCAGGTTCCATGCTGGGCATGGATGTGGGACTCGACCTCACAACTGGGATATTTTTCAGATGGCAATTCTCTCCCCTCCTCTCTGGGGCCCACACTTGGGCAAGTTTCCAAGGGTCACAGTTATTTTACACACCCATCTCTCTTGCCATTGCTGGCTCAACGAAGGAAAACACGACAAAATGTTTTTTATTTCACAAGTATTCACTGAGTACCCACTTCGTGCTGGAGATTCAGTACTGACAAAGCAGAGAAGGTTCCTGCACTTGTGGGGATTTGATTATAGTCTGGGGAAAGAGACAAAATAAGTAGATAAAAAATATAGTACAGTTGTGATATACCCTACGAAGAAAAACAAAATAGGCAAAGGAGACTGGGGAAAGGATAATTTAAAATAAGGTGTTAGAGAAGGCCTCCCTGAAGGTGAGGGAGTCATAGCCTGCAGAAAGCCTGAAGGAAGAGCATTCAGGCAGAGGAAACAAGTGCACAAGCCCCAGGCAGAAGGAATGCTTAGTCAGATTCAGAATTAAGGAGTCAGCTTGGCTGGAGCAGAGAAATCAAAGGGAGAAGAGTGGAGGGGGACCACAGGTAAACTACTAATTAGGCTTTTGCTCAGAGGAAGATCACAACGAACGACCTCAGAGGGTTGTGAGCTAAGAAGTGGCAGGTTTTACCATAATGATTTGCAGGCTCATTCTGGCTGCTTTGTTGACAACACACGGAGGGGAAAGAGCACAGAAGAAGGCCCCTCAGGAGGCAAATACTAGAATCCAGCAGATGGTGAGAGTCCTGGAGGTAGTACAGAACAGAAGCTGGGCGACTGGTCTGGGTGTGGGCTGATCCGCGGACAGACTGGATGTGGACTGCAGGAGACAGAGGCCGCGCCATCGCGAGGAGGCCCGCTACGCCTGTGCCAGCTCAGTGGCTCAGCGCTCCCATTGGTATCTGTCCAATAAAGCCTCTCTTTTCTAAGATGTTGAAAGCAAGAGTTGGTTTTTTGTCACTTGCAACCAAAATGACCTTAATTACTAAAATGATTATCATTTTACAAATGAGAAGCCTGAGGTAGACAAAGGTTCAGTACTCATCAACTAGTCAAAAAAAAAAAAAAAAAAAAAATCGAAGTGTTAGTTTGATATTTGGTAAAATGTCATCTGCAAATCAACTATTCAAAAAGAAAGAAAGGAAAGGAGGAAAAAGAGAAAGGGTTCAGCCCTCCTCCAAGGCGCCAGAGTTACTAGGTAGCTGAGGCCACCTATGAACACGGGTCTGACTGGCTCCAAACCCTCGCTCGTTCTACCACGCCACGCTGCTCCCGGGCCTTGACCGGGTCCCCTCTACCTACAAGCAGGCACAGAGGGGGCTTAAAACTAAAACAAAAGCAACAGGGGAGGTGTGGAGGGAGCAAAGGTCAGCAAGAACACCACCTTCAGGCCCAACACACCACCAGGCAGAAGCAGGGATCGTCCAGTTACGGAAAACTCCTCTCCTCTCCTCTCCCTCCATCCCATAAGGGTCAAGAACCACAAGCAACTCCGTTTGGCAAACGCAGGGAAGTCCCAGCTCTGGACCAAGTTGAAAGCTCTGGCTGTTTCTATCCAAAGAGGAGGGAAAATGGAGTTCAGGTTGACCGATCATCTTTCCTGTAGTCTTATCGTCTGCCCATACCACCACAGAATAAATTTCTTTCCCCTTTGATCTCAAAAATAGTTATTATTGTTGGCTGAGCACTCAGGATGTTCTCACAAGGATCCATATTTTAACACAAAAATAAAATACTGGGGCGCCTGGGTGGCTCAGTTGTTAAGCATCTGCCTTTAGCTCAGGTCATGATCCCAGGGTCCTGGGATCCAGCCCCATGTCGGGCTCCCTGCTCAGTGGGAAGCCTGCTTCCCCCTCTCCCACTCCCCCTGCTTATGTTCCCTCTCTCGCTGTGTCTTTCTCTGTCAAATAAATAAAATCTTTAAAAAATAAATAAAATAAATAAAATACAGTGATTCCCTAAGGTAACATTCATATTAGTCCTATTAACAGCATATGTTTTAAGCTGCAAATCTGAGATGACAGTATATAAGGACCTCATATTTTTTCTTCAACAGTGACTGAAGTTGTTTGGGGAAAAAAGAAAACTTTTTTGGTAATTTGAGTTATTTTAGATTAAGTGACCACTTGCTTCCTAATCCTTTCGTAAACACTGAATTAAAAGGGACATGTTGAGAGATTCACATTTAAGCCATCATAACGATCAGTCATCAAATCTTAGAGCCAGAAGGAACATCATCCAATCACCACTCTTTCCCCATTTTACAGATGAGGAAGCAGAAGCCCAGAAAAGCAAATAATTTGTCAAGGTTAATAAATCTTATGAGTAACAAAACCAAGACTGAAATCAGTTCTCTTGATTCTCAGCTCAGCAGGCTGCCTCCCTCTCGGTGGTTGATCTCGTTATACTGTTTACATAATATTAAATGAGAAGGTCTGAAAAATGTCCAGTAAGAAGTCTGACATACAATATTCTCTCAAATCTAATTTCCTCCCTCTCTTATTTAAATACCTGATACTAATTTTGGGCGCCAAAAAGGTTAGGAAAACCCCCAGGACTTTTAAAATTATAGAAATCAACTAAAATTAAGTCTCAAAAGAGAGCCATGAAACAAAAGTGACACAGGAACACATAATCAAATGCAAACTATAAAGGGTAGCTGATCATAAAATAGACCTATGATACGCCTTGAAAATGTTACAAGAGGAGTCCCTAAATATCAATGAGATCCTGGAAAATGTAAGCTAAGTGACATGATTTTGTTAAAAATAAGTAAGTCCGGGGCACCTGGGTGTCTCAGTTGTTACGCGTCTGCCTTCAGCTCAGGTCATGCGAGCCCTACATCGGGCTCCCTGCTCGTCAGGAAGCCTGCTTCTCCCTCTCCCACTCCCCCTGTTTGTGTTCCCTCTCTTGCTGTGTCTGTCTCTGTCAAATAAATTAATAAAAATCTTTCAAAATAAATAAATAAATAAATCCAAGGCGTTCAATTGGGATGGAACTGAGGTAAACATATAATTAAGAACCAAACATGGCCACTTTGAGTGAAAAAAGGAGCCAATGAGACAGACTACCAGAACAACAGACAAAAGCCAAGACCTTCCCTTGCACACCCGGATATATAGGCACCCAACATAAGTCATTCCTAAGAAAAAGTACATTGTTTCATACACAAACAAACTCCCAAGAGACAAGTACCACAAAGCAACAAATCTTTTAAAAATCAGATCTAAAGAGAAAATAAAACCCACAGAAGAGATTCTTTTTTCCAGTAAGATTCATTCCAACTATCTATTTTACTGGCAAGATGAAAAGTAAACCTTATAAGATGACCTAGCAATCCTACCTCAAAAAAAAAAAAAAAAAATATTGTCCTACCCTTCATCGAACAGGAACAAGGAAAAGAAAGATTTATGACATGCAAGTGAAAGAGGTGGGAGCATTAACCCCATTTTACAAATGAAGCAGGGTCCAAGAGAGGCTTGATAGCTTGCTCTAGGTCTGATTCTAAACCCAGGGATGACTCCAAAAGCCTCCTACCCCACACTGCCCATCCACGAAAGTCCCGGGTTTCTTTTGGAACAGGCATCACAACTTGGCAGGCCACCTCTCCCTGCCTTTGAGATATGGATGACAATGTTTTTATTCTCAAGGGAGAATGAGGGGAGGGGATGGATGGAGAGGTATTCACATGCACTTGGCACACTCAGTCCACCCGCAGGTCTTGGCTCTTTCACCCAAGGACAGCAAACGGTCACAGACCACAAGGACTCTGGTCCCCAAATGCGGGCTCCACAGGATAACCAAGATCCTACCCTGAAGAATCAACTGACCTCGGCAATTCAAACTGTAGAACCCAAATTCAACCTTCAAGGATTTTGCAGTCTTCTTCCTCCTTAGCTGCCATGTCCAGCAGTAACAGTAACGGCACCTACTTACTGACAGTTGTGTCAGACCTCATGTGTTCTCCATGCATATCATTCAAGCCTTTCAGAATCCTGGCAAGAAGGTTTTTGTTCTTTTTTAATTATTATCTTTATTATTTTGGAGGCGGCAAATTAACATATAATTTTTTTGTGAGTCGAACAACAGAAGAAATAAAAAATACAGTCCTCTTACTGACCTGCACTTGAAGCAACTGGTATACATCCCTTCAGATGTTTTCTACACCATAAACCTCTTTTCTTCTATTCTTACAGCAAGACCACAGTAAGTAGAATGTTGGTTTTTTAGCCAACACTATATTTTGGGCATTTTTCCATAAGAATACACCCAGTTCCATTTCACTCTTTTTTTAGGCTATATATTATTTTCTCTACATGGCTACAGCATAATTTATTTAGAGACAAGCATTGTTCCTTTCATTTCACAAATGAGTAGATAAGCTCCCACAGGTTATATAACCTTTCTAAGGTCACACAACCAGTAAGTGGTAGGCTCGGGGTCGAAACCAGGCCTGATGCCACAGTCTGCATACTCAAACAGTCCTGCCCCACGGTGTAACTGTTCTGTGAGTTTCCATCAGCTGGACTACGAACCCCTTGAAGACAGCAAATCAGTTTTCCTAAGTCTGCAGTGCCTAGCACTGTGTTGGCAAATAATAAAGGTTAATATTTGTTGTATAATTATCTGCCAAGTGTCACTTGTTTTGTACTATGTTTAGCTTCCCTACTATACCACTCATAACCTTCACGGTGCCCTGGTACACAATGGGACACAACCATATCTGTTGAAAGTATAGGCCCAACACCCGGCATAGAACTGCCCCCTACTCTCGGCCTGGTCACTTGGCTTCTCTCGATCCCAGAACTCATGTGTGACTCAGACTCAGAGCCCACCTGCTTCTCTAGGAGCTTCCCTAACAGAGGCCTTTTATATGGAGAGTCCTCTCACTCAGCTCTAACCTAACATCGTGAGAAGTCAGCACTGGGGAAGTTACTTGTCCGACCCCTTACTTTGTAGTAATAGAGAGCATAAACCATGATTTTATAACAAACAAATAAGGCTTCAACCCACAAGAAATTGAAATTTTCAAAACAGAAGTCTAAGACACTTAAGTGTAGATTATGCTAGGTATTACTTGGGGAGGGAGAAAAGACATGAAAGCAGTGAAATTTTGCAAAGATCTACATGTCAATTTGAGTCTGAAAGAAACTGAGAATCCTGACTTTATAGTCTTGTCCTGCCTAACTCCATGGCAGTGCAGAATTTTGACCTTGGTAATCTCTAGCAACCAGATTTCTCCTCTATTAGCCAATACTAGCTCATAAACTGCTAGAAACAGGTTCTTCTATGTATCATTAACCATAGAACTTCAGATTAGAAGACTTTAATAACAGTTTTTGCATAATAAAAAAGCTGGCAAAGTAAAAACGAAAGTTCATTTTTCCATTAAATTTAGTCACAGAACTTAGCTACTTTGACTTTACTACCAAAAGCATGAGCATCTATTATTACCACTACTATAAAAATATCCCATTTTCTCCTCCCAGTTACCCCACATAAGCTTTAGCATCTAATCACTAGCAACTCCCCAAAAGGAATATCAGACACCAGTTGGACCATAAGGTATTTTCTATTAACAATGACATTTGAGGATTTGTTTAATTCATGAGGCCAACAACCACACAAAGAGATTAGAATTAGGCTCTCAGGTTGGCTTGTTTTACCGTAAGACACTGCAGTAGAAGAGCCACAAGGAGCCAAATCCCAGCCTGTGAAGCAAAGTGCTACTTTGTATAGAACACAAATTGGACACATTTGCAGAATCACTCATTCATTTAGGGAATTTTACATAGCCCAACCTGGCGCCAGGCCAAGCTCAGGGCACACAGAGTCAACATCTCCACTGTCACTGAACTTGGAGCTGAGACAGAAGAGATAACAGGAAACTACAGCGGGAAACTGCACAGCGCCATGAGATCCCACGGAAGGGCTGCCTGATCCAGATGCCAGCGTCAGGAAATACTTCCCAAAGGAAGCAACATGTAGGCTGAGACAGAGGAGTTCGCCGTGGAGAGGAGTGGCGAATGGGTATGGGAGCCAGGAGATGGGTAGACTGACTGTGTTCTAAATAGAGAGAATCTGTTTAACTGTCCCACAGACTGGGCAGGAGGGTGGGACGTCAATCAATGACAGATGAAAACAGCTGTGATTAAGGAACCTTCCATCAGGCAGGCACTGTTTTCTTCTATGCCAGGAACTTGACATTTAAATACCCATACCGTAATTTAGTTATGTTTCCAGTTGTGCTTTACTCTAGAAGGTGATAAAGGATCTCCTCTTAAATATCTTCCACTTTCTAACTAACAATCTTTTCATATTTTGGTTTTACTTTTGTTACCCTTCCACTCTATTTACGAATAACAGTAATAAGGTAAAACTCTCAAAATAATCCAATGTTACAATAGACCAAGGGGAAAAAAATTAGAAGTAGTCTCCCCAGACATAGTAGGGCTCATGAAGTTTTTTTTTTTTTTTTTTTAAGATTTTATTTATTTATTTGACATAGAGAGAGAGATCACAAGTAGGCAGAGAGAGGGGGGAAGCAGGCTCCCAGCCGAGCAGAGAGCCTGATGTGGGGCTCGATCCCAGGACCCCGAGATCATGACCCAAGCCGAAGGCAGAGGCTTTAACCCACTGAGCCACCCAGGCACCCCTCATGAAGTATTTTCGAGAGAATTATAACAGTACTAAAATCATCCCTTCACATTTTCCTAATTTTAATTACAATCCTAAAATTCTTTAATTATTAATTACACCATTTCTGTGGTTGTTAAGCAGCCTCAATGTTGCAGCAAACAGGAAAGTTACTTACAGACATCAATTAGAAAGTATCCTCATCAAACTGCAATTCACATTTTTTTCTTCACCATGAAAACCTGTTAAATGTCTATCTGGAGTTAAGCAGCCTCCTGAATCGAAATCGTGTAATTTTGGAGATAATAAACATTTGGGGAATAACAGCACACACCTACACTGCTTCCTATACACCAGGCACTGTCACTGGTTCTTTACACAGAACCGCTCATGCGGTGTTCACAAAGCCCAATGAGGCAGATACTATGATGACCCCAATTTCACAGATGAGGACACTGAGACACAGACACATTAAGGAACTCATCCAAGAGCACACAGGTAGGAAATGAGACAGCTGAGATTCAGAGCCAGAAGGTCTGCCCCCAAATCCATGCTCTCTAACTACTGCATTATACTGCCTCTCAATAGTTTTTCAAATACAAAACCAAAAACTAGTAAATAAAAATTACAAAACGCCAGCCACCTATAATCCTTGATGTATGTTTTGTATGATAGCACTCTCTGAGTAGCTGAGGGTCTAATTCCTTTGAGCCAAAATCTGAAACCGTGTCTGTCCACGAAATGGCCACACCAGCCAGCCACACGCAGGGCTACTGAGAACTTGAAAAGTGACTAGTCCGAAATGAAATGTGCTGGATGTATAAAATACATTCTGAATTTGAGAGGCTTGGTATGAAAAAAGAATATAAAGTATCTCACTAATAAGATTTTAATATTAACTACATGCTTACATAATTTTGGATATAGCGAGTTGTATTTGTTTCTTTACACTTTTTTAACATGGCTACTAAAATTTAAAAAATGCATTGTGGCTCCCATTATGTTTCTATTGGACAGAGCTCACCTAAAATGTATCCAGCAGCTGTCTACATCACTGATATTATTTACTCTTTTCTTGATGACTCAGTCGTCAGGAGGAACTTTAACCACCACCCTGTGTGTAATCTGTAATCTGTAATTGTGATTATCTTTAGTGTTGACTGAGGTCAGGCTGCCCACCCTCAGACCACAACCTTAGGTTGTGCTTAAAGTGTGTCTTTCTCTGGTTTCCAGCAGACTGCCCACAGCTACACTCCCCCCAGCAACCTCAGATACAGTGTCTGAAGACTGAGAAGCCAGGTAAATCAGGCTTGTGCAACAAGTAAGAGTGAAGGAAGGCCTGAAGAGGGTCTCCCACACACTGGCTGCAGTGCTAGATTCTTCATGACTGTTCTGACTGAACAGAGGCTCTTTTCTGCCTTGACTACCTGACTCCTCGCACTGACAACTTTAACTTAGATTGGAGCACTTTACAACTCAGCTTAAAATCCTGCAACAGTAGTTTCAGCTTGAGAAAATGAGTACATTCTGGAGACAGATGGTGGTGGTTCAACACTGTGAATGTACTTAATGCCACAGAACTGTACACTTAAACATGGTGAAAATGGTAAATTTTATGTTTCATATATTTTACCACAACTTAAAAAAACCCTCAACGGTTTCGTATCTTTCTTAGGATCAAGTTCAAACTCTTATGCAGGTCACACATGGCCCTCTGAATCTGACCTGTACCCAACTTTCTAGCCTCCCTCATTTCAACAGGCCTCGTGCTCCAGGCCATCTCCCTCCACACACCACGCAGACTCAGATCTCAATGCCTTGCACATGTTCAACTCTCTCCCGAAAGCCTTTCCCCATCATCTCTACCCCTCTCTCATCCTTGGAAATTCCACTCAAACATCACCCCCTCTCTGAAAATTCCCCTGACATCCCCAGGTTGAGAGGACTCCTCTTGCCGCCGTGCTCTGCTGCACCTTGTACTCTGCCACTCTTACAGTGTTTACCTTTTTGGAACGGCATTTTCGTTTACTTGACTGTTCCCCACTGTGAGCTCACGGAGAGCAGGCCCGTGCCCGGCCCTGGCACAGAGCCAGCATTTAAGCGATGCACCCTAAATGCATGTCGAGGCCATTCAGTAAACAAGTACTTACTGAATGCCTATCGGAGGGAGACAACGTCCCAAGCACTGGGGATACTGCAGTGGAAAAAGAAAACAAAACCGTGCTTTCATGAAGACATGCCACAGATGCCACAAATAAATGCCAGGTGGACATAAGTACTCTAAAGGGAAAGAAAGCAAAGGAAGGGGAGGGGCGTTTTATACGGGTTGGCCGGGAAGGTGCCCTCTAAGTACAGACCAGAAAGAAGGGAGTAACACTCAGCTCACTGGTAGAACATGGAGTGAACTGAATCTTATCCAGGTTCTAAACTGTGGTCTAGAAAACAAAAGGTACTGGAAAGAGAAGGTAAACTTTAATTTCCAAGAAAAGCAAAACATTCATCCCCTCTCTGTCCTATAGCAACTTGATAGATTTTGCCATTACTACCTCGTTCTCTCAGCATGAAGAACATAAGCATTCTACCTCAGTGGGATAAAGTGCACTTAGGGTCCTTGTCTGACTGAATCCTGCCCACCATGAAGCCTTCTGGTTGCTACAGAAAACTTAAGAGAACATTTATTGATACTTATTCTGTATGTTAACAGAATGCTCTAAGCATTTGACAATCCTCACAATGGCATTTTAAAATATCCTGTTATTAGACTCATTTTAAAGAGGAAAATAGGGGCGCCTGGGTGGCTCAGTGGGTTAAAGCCTCTGCCTTCGGGTCAGGTCATGATCTCAGGGTCCTGGGATCGAGCCCCACATTGAGCTCTCTGCTCAGCGGGGAGCCTGCTTCTCCCTCTCTCTCTGCCTGCCTCTCTGCCTACTTGTGATCTCTCTCTTCTCTGTCAAATAAATAAATAAAATCTTAAAAATAAATAAATAAAAATAAAGAGGAAAATAAGGCATGAAGAGGTTAAATAATCTGTCTGAAGTCATGGACTAGCAAGTGGCAAAGCTAGAATGTGAAACCTCGGCTCTAGAGTCTGAGATGATAACCACTATGCTATCTGTTTCACATGTATTTCCTATCACAAAATACTCTTTGTTCCTACTGTTTGGTTTGTTTTCTTGTTAATCCTAAAATTGTCAAATTTTACTTCATCTTTCCTCACATTTTGACCAAACCTCATTTCTCATTTCCAGTTCTACCACAAAAATCTGTCTATATGTTGATTATTTGTGAGGTTAATTATTACTAATCTTATTTTCAAGACTGCCATTAGAAATGTAAACATACACTAGAGTAAAAAGCAGAATACATACTATCAGTGCAAAGACACAGATCATACTGCTATACAAAGTGTGCACATAAAGTCTTCCGGGTGCTGAGAGCACAAAGATGGAAGAGGTCAGGCCAGCCCCTGCCCCGGGAAGCTCTGTCCGGTCTACTGGGAGCTTAGGGTGGGGCTGACTGACAAGTACAAGGCACGATGTGTGTGGTATGCCACAGATGCCCAGGCAGCAATCTAGAATGCCTAAACCACAACATTAAAAACCACTTAATATTGGGCAAGTGATTTTTTTTTACTTGATATGTTTATTTTACCCTAAGATCTAAGAATAACCTCTTTCTCGATACAGCAGGCATCTCAAGCTTCGTACAATCAAAATAAAACTCAATGGTCCCCTTAAGCCCTGAAAACCTATTCCTTCTCAAGTGGCCTTTATCTTAAAGGAAAGACAAGCCTGGCTGCTGAAGCAATAAACGTGTTATCCTCAACTCCAGCCGCTGGACTTCCTTCCTGTCTCTCAACCACACACACACTCCCACGTATGCACACAAGCAATCACACACTCCATCGGACCTATTTTACCTACTCACTGGATCATTCTCTTCTGCAGGTCAAGGCTGGCTTACACCAACTCGTCTCCTAACTGCTCTTCCTGCTTCTTTTTAATCTCCCTTACTCCGCAGTCCATTCTTTCTGGCTTCAGAATTATCCCTCTTTCAAACAAATATGATCACATCATTCCACTTTCTATAAATGTTTGGTGGTTTTTGATGCCCACAGGATCAAGTGTGAACCCCTCTACATCACACACACACCTCTGCACAATGGGGTCCAACGCTACTGTACACATTACATCTTCTTTCATTCAACAAATTGTCACTGAACACCAACTGTGTGATCAGTCACTGGGATAGGCACTGGTGGTAAATGGCAAATAAAGAGCCAGCTTCTGCCCTCATGAAACTTACACCTAAGACAAGAACAGACATTAAGGAGTCACTCAAACGAGTGTTTAACACTACAACTACGGCAAGTACCACAAAGACACATCAGGCAAAGTGTTCTGAATGAGATAGTGATGATGGTTGGACAAACTTATGATGACGCTAAAAACCACTGAACTGTATAGGTTAAGAGGTGAATTTATGGTATATAATTTGTAGCTTAAAAGAAAAAGATGCAGCAGTTGTATACCTCTACTGGTAGATCTGGCCAATGCAAAGATGGTGAAAGCTTCCCAGAAAAAATGAAACTTATCACAAATAACATTTACTGAGCATTTACTACACAACAGGCACCTTTTACTGTAATAATCAACCTGATTCTCCTGACTACCCTATAAAGTTGCTATTATCCTCAGTTTAAGAACTGAAAGTCCAAGTAACTTTACCCAAGTCAGAGAGCCAAATGGTGATGACAGAATTCACACTTAGGCCGACTGACACCAAGACCCACACTCTTACCTGCTACACCTAGGCAATGCCTCCTATTCAGAACTACTTACGATATAAAAAGAAAATCACTGTTTCATTTCTTTCAGTAGAAATTTCTCATATCTTTTGTATTTAAAATAGCCTATATGAGGGCTGCCTGGGTGCCTCAGTTGGTTAAGCGTCTGACCCTTGATTTCAGCCCAGATCATGACCTCAGGGTCTTGAGATCAAGCCTGGTGTCTCGATCCTAGCTCAGCAGGGAGTCTATTTGGGGTTCTCTCCCCTTCTCCCTGTTCACACGCACTGTCTCTCAAACAAATTTTAAGAATCTTTAAAAAAAAAAAAAAAAGAAGCCTAAATGAATAAACTGTAAAGTCCGACAAGATCCTAAATTCCCCCACCACCATCACCTTTCTGATTTCATCTCCCCCTCTCCCTCACACACTCTGCTCCAGCCACACGGGCCTTTCGTTTCTCCAGTATGCTGGGCATGGTCCTACCACAGGGCCTTTACATCTGCTTGAGCTATGATGATTACAATCATGACATATATTTTAAATCATGATTCTGCCAAAACTTCAGTTAACATTATCTGTAGCTATACTAACAACAATACTAGCAAGATCCTGTACTGAACTATACACTAATATTTTGAACATCATTAGTTTTAAAACACAACCTCATTTTCCCAGTCTTTTATTGTTCTACATGATGTCAAAATGCAAAGATTTTTATTTTACAAAATCCAGTAACAGATTTTGCTTATCAACTAGTATGAACAACAATCGTACAGCTACATTTGCAGCGAAATAAACAAAGCAATTAAGCCAAGAAAGTGTCACAATAGAACTTGATTACCACCATTCCTAAGTTCATGCCTAGAACCAGTTTGTGAAATAACTATGGCAACAACACTTCAGAGCACCAAAATACCACCAAATTTTGCTGAAAACTATTGCCCATCTGTGCAAACACACACAAAAATACATGTTCACAACCAGTTATATAACTTCAATACAATAACATGACAATTTAAGTTCTTATCATGCTAAAAATCCTAAGTAACTGAAGCATATATACTGGCACAGACTGTTCAAAGTGGATGCTAAGAAAGGAAAATTACATTTACCTTCAAATCAGAATGGTCCCTAAACTCAAGATGATGGCAACTATCATTTTTTATGAATAAGATTTACCTTGGTAACACACACACACACACACACACACAATCCCAAATAATCTAATTAAAAATGGGCAGAAGACATGAACAGACATTTCTCCAAAGAAGACATATAGACAGCCAACAGACACATGGAAAGATGCTCAGCATCACTTGGCATCAGGAAAATGCCAATCCAAACCACAATGAGATATCACCTCACACTGGTGAGAATGGCTAAAATCAAAAACACAAGAAACAACAAGTGTTGGTGAGGATGTTAAGAAAAGAAACCTTAGGGGCACCTGGGTGGCTCAGTGGGTTAAGCCTCTGCCTTCAGCTCAGGTCATGATCTCAGGGTCCTGAGATCGAGCCCCACATCGGGCTCCCTGCTCAGCAGGGAGCCTGCTTCCCCCTCTCTCTCTGCCTGCCTCTCTGCCTACTTGTGATCTCTCTCTCTCTGTCAAATAAATAAAATAAAATCTTAAAAAAAAAAAAAGAAAAGAAACCTTAAACACTGTTAGTGAGAATGTAAATTGGGCAGCCACTCTGGAAAACACTATAGAGTTTCCTCAAAAAAATTAAAAATAGAATTACCATATGATCTAAAAATTCTACTGCTGGGTATTTACCCAAAGAATACAAAACATTAATTTGAAAACATGTATGCACTCTTATGTTTACTGCAGCATTATCTACCCATAGCCAGATTATGGAAGCAGCCCAACTGTCCATCAATAGATGAATGAATAAAGAAGATGCTTTATATATAGATAGATAGATAGATAGATAAATATAACATTTAACCATTAACATATATTGTATATATATGTATATATATACAACGGAATATTACTCGGCCAGAAAAAAATAAAATCTTGCCCTTTGCAACAAAATGGATGGAGCTAGAGGGTATAATGTTAAGTGAAATAAGTCAAAGAAAGACAAATACTATATGATTTTATTCATATGTGAAATCTAAGAAACAAAACAAAGGAACAAAGAAAAAAAGAGACAAACCAAGAAACACTCTTAACTATAGAGAGAACACACTGATGGTTACCAGAGGCAGGGGGTGAATAAAATGGGTGAAGAAGAGTATACTTATGAGGAACACTGAGCAATGTTACAATTGTTGACTCACTTATTGTACACCTGAAACTAATATAACACTGTATGTTAACTATACTGGAATTAAAAAAAATTCACCTCAGGATTCTTTTAAATATTAAGCTCTATTTGAGCTGAGCATACAGGAAAAAGTTTGCCAAACTCAATTCACTAGCCATCCCCCCCCCCCCCCCGCCCCCAACAAAATGCGTTGACTACAACAAACGTCCCTAGGTGACTGGCACAAAGGATAGGAGCAAAGGCTCAGGGTCAGCTTGTTTGTTTTCAAACCTTGATTTACTACTCACTAGCTGGAGGACCTTAGCCAAGTTTCTTTACCTCTTGAGCCTCAGTTCTCCATAAAAACAAAGATACCGCCACAAAACCCGTGACACAGTGCCTCAGCACAGAATGACAAATACCACAACTACTCACAATTACCAAACTGAGCTGCAGGAAGAAGTTACAGCTGCCACTTTATGGCTGCACTTCATACTGCAGCCTTCAGAAGAGTCATCCACAAAGACGATTTTTAAGTTCAACACAGCCGTAATAATACAAGCTTTTAAATACACATCTTCGTATGACCAAGGCTTTGCTTTTCCTTTTATGAATTTCTGGGCAATCTAAAAGCTAGAATAATTTTAAATGACAATATTATGCCTGTAATGTTTGTTTTAAAGAAACTAGTTTGTTCTCTCTCTTGCAAAAATAAAATCTTTAAAAAAAAAAAAAAGGGCACCTGGGTGGCTCAGTCAGTTGAGAGCTGCCTTCAGCTCCAGTTATGATCCCAGGGTGCTGGGATCGAGTCCCGCATAGGGTTCCCTGCTAAGAGAGGAGTCTGCTTCTCCCTCTGCCCCTCCCCCCAGCTGGTTTTCTCTCCCTATTGCAAAAATAAAATCTTTTTAAAAAATAAAGAAACTAGAGTTAAAAACAAATCTTCTCCAGTCTTCAGGGTTTTGTTTACTGAATTAGGCTACACATTCAAGCCTATCAAGTGACTAAGTTATTAATTTACAGTAATAGTGAACACCTACATCTGCTCTATGGTATAAAGACACTTGCGCAGTGAACAAGTTTACTACCAGGGCTGTCAAAACAAGTGTCAGGTTGCCTCAACCTCTGATATAGCCTGATTATTGCCCTTCATGAAAGTATCTGCTATGTATCAACTGCTGGTCCAACCATAAACAGCTGGAAATCACCAAGACCAACTCATTTCACAGGTGAGAAACTGAAGCCCAAACAAATTAAGTCCAAAGGTCACAGGTTACTAACAAGCAAGGACTAGAACCTAAATCTCCCTACTTCTAATTTGTTGTATCAATTACAAGACAGCTGGTGGTTTAAAAAAAGAAAGACCTATTCTAGTACCTCAAATATTTTTGTTCATAGTTGGGAAGAATGTGAATACCCAAAATAAGTGAATGTTTGTTTAATGAGAACTAAATATTAAGCACAAATTAATTTAACCCCTAGCCTATCATGAGTATGTTGAAATGGCTCCCAGGACAGAAAGGAGTGCAATCAGCTGGTCATACTGCGTGGCATCCATTGCAGGTAAGAAATCACTACTAACATGACAAAAACACTATCACCAGAGTGCCTTTCGTATGAATAAAACACATTTTAGAACCACTGAACCTCCTTTACTCACATTAACATTCCTTTGGAAGAGAAAAAAGTATCCTTAGCGCCATTCCTCAGATATATATTTCACTTTCGCAGAAGTTTTACCAGCTGCAAAGTGCTCACTCTCTTGAAAAGAAAGGTGCTGACCAATGAGCAAGGCAGTTTTCATACTTTCATGGTCTGAATCAGGCTATTTTTATTAATATTCTTACTTCTATCAAAGTTACTTAGGCGTGGCCTAAATGTCTTTGGGTCCAGATCTTAGGGAGGAACCAAGGAGTAATCTTTAAAGTACAGCCCACTTTCTTCTTGGGAAAACATTGTCAAAATGTCATCCACTGACAAAAAGTTGAACGACTATAGACACCAGAACGCAATACTATTTTAATAAGGGAAAATTCCAAAATATAACTTAACTTAAAAGTAGATAGTCCCAGGGGCACCTGGGTGGCTCAGTTAACCGACTGTCTCTTGATCTCAGGGTCTATGAGTTCAAGCCCTGCACCAGCTCCATGCTGGGCGTGGAGCTCACTTAAAAGAAAAAAAAAAAGTAAATAGTCACAGAACTTCCCATAACAGGCAAATTGAAGTCTTCTACAAAGACTTTATTGTGTCAGATGAAAACGTGGCAGGATACTCCCATTTATTCCCAACAGCTGAGAGACTGGGTCCTACAGTAAACCATCTGATCAATTAAAAGTTACCACAGACAATACACACTAACTGCCAATGTACAAATAACTAAAATAAATATATTCTAAACCTGTGTTGCCCAAGATGGTAGCCACTCACTACGTGTGGCTATTGAGTACTTGAAATGTGCTACTCTGAACTGAGGTGTACTATAAATGTAAAACTTCACCAGATTCACACTGGATTTCAATGATTTAGTGAAAAAAAATAAAGTAAAATATCACATTAGTAAACTTTTCCTGTTGATTACTTGTTAAAATAATACTTCTGATATACTGAGTTAATAAAAGACATTACTAAAATATCACCTTTTTATGTAGTTCCTAGAAAATTTAAAATCACATTTGTGTGGCTCACATTACATTCCTATCAGAAGGTACTGCTCTATACAAAGTATGCAAAATATGATCTAACCTTCCTTTGATGATTCATCATGATGATGAACACCAACTACACAATAAAGAAAAATCTTGTTTATATCTTAGATACAGAGTTTAAGTCAGGACCAAGAAAGAATGGCAGGTCCTTAGAGCTGTATTAAATCTACAACCAGCCTCAACTGTGTTAATAGAGGAAGGACTCAATCCTACAGGTAGTATTTTTTAGGGATCAAGAAGGAAATACAGACCTAAAGGCCACAAAAGAGAGACTAAGAGAAATACCATCTGTTTCTAGAAGGCATTTTTAAAACAAAAGCGGTGTGTTTTAAGTAGTTAAGAAACTTCTGTTTTTTTTTAAAGTAGTATTTGATTACTTTGAGTATCATGAAGATATTTCCCAACTGTAAGCAAACTTCTTAAAAAAGAAACCTGATAAAGAAGAGACTAGAAATTCTAACCATGTGCAACAGAGGTGAAACGTCTGAGTGTACCATATGGAAAATGTAAGCCAGGTTCCTTAACAGGGTATTTATAATTAAACATTACACAATGATGAAACCAATCAAAATTTTATAAATATCCCTCAATATTACTGTAGTATATAGTGAAATCAACTATTACGTGATTTAACGAACGCTGCTTTCAAAATTCCAAGTCTAGATTTTCCAAATCTACTCAGTGAGAATTAGGGAGGGAACAGCTTTCAAATGCCTTATTCTTGCAGAGGTTAAAATTAGAAATTGACAATTCACAGCCATATTAACAATAATAAATACTGGCATAGCATTCTGTTTGACAAGCACTTTTGGACACATCATCCTTTTTGATCCTCAGACAGCCCTCAGACACTGGTACATTTTTATTCCTACTTCAGAGGTAATTCCAGGCTTGAGACCTTGACTTGTTCAAGGTCACATAGCTAAAAAGTAGCAGAACCAGTACTCCGGATCTTCTGATGCTCACCCAATTCTCCTTCCATTACAAGACAATCATTCATTTAAAACCAAATATTTAGAAACCCAACAAGCCCTGATGCCCAAGAAGGATCTAAGGATCAATGAGGTCAAAGCTTAAGACTCTGTAAACATGATGTGCTGGAATGGGTTCAAAAAGGGGAGAAGAGATTATCAAGAGACAGGAAATGACTTGAAAGATCAGGGGAGGGAGAAAACTCTAATCTAAATGTCCTTGAGTGCAGCATCGCATAAGAGCAGTATTCAAGCAGAAAATGCAGAAAAACGGCGCTTTCCTTCAGAAACGTGATTTCTAGTGTAGAAATTGTAGGTTAAAGCAACGATTTTGTTGTCACTTTACTATAAACGTGTTTGAGGATTTTACTTAAAATAAAGGCGCTCAGAAAACCAGGGCATCCAACTGGATACCACCAGTCCTACATTTTTTCATAAGTCATGACATCCACCTCACAAAAATCCGGATTAGAAAAACTGTAATTCAGCACGCACTGCGATTCAGACCGTAGGTAAAGGAAATGGCAAATCTTCCTACTAGAACGCATCCTTGAGGACAGGACAAAGGCGGCACCACCACAAATGAACCTCGTTCCACCTCCGGATCACAGCGACAACGAGCCGGTCAGAGCAAAATGTACAAATCTCCAAGACACGGTAAAAGGGAATTCCTAAGATGGCTCTCTCCACCCATTCCCTATGTAAATTCCTAAATACAACAGAATTTCCGAATCGGGGAAGGGCTAAGGAGATCCGTGGGGCTCCGAACGCAAGCCCAGCAAATTGCAGGCGGGGGGTCCCGGGGCCGCCGCGAGACCCCGAAACCGAGCGGGCCCCAAACGACACCCCCCCGCCCCCGTCTGACCACCCGCCAGGACAGATGGAAAAATGACGGGCTCCAATTTCATCTCCGCTTCCCCTGCCGGGCAGTCCCCAGCTAGGGAGGGTCGGCAGGAAGGGCCGAGCCGCGGCCGAGGGGGCGCCGGCCCGGAGGGGGGTGGGGGACGGGGGGGCGGAGGTGAGAAGCCCGCCGCGATCCTCGCCCCGGCCCCTGCCGCCGACCCCCTGGCTCTGGCCCCCGGTTCCCGGCCCGGCCCGCGCTGACAGCCCCGGCGCCGCCCCCACCTGCCCGCCCGGGGGGCGCCGGGACCGGGCGCGCCCGCCAGGCCACTTCCTTCCCCGCCCGCCCGGCCGGCCTCGCGCGGGCCCCGGGGGCGGGGAGCCGCGGGAGGAAGGAGGCTTGGCCGGCCGCCCGCGGAGGAAGCCGCCGCCGCCCGCACCCACCGGCATCATCTCGGCGCGGGTCCGCGGCGCCCTCGGCCGCCTGACAGGACGCTCGGCGCCGCGCCGCGCCCGCCGCTCCGGCCGTCCTCGCAGGCCGCGCACCCGCCGCCGCGCTCTCGGGCCCTCAGCGGCGAGGCGGCGGCTGCGGCTGCGGCGGGCTGCGGAGCCTGACCGGCCCTGCCGCGGCCGCGGGCGCGCTGCGTCGCTGTCCCGGGACCGGCCGCCGCCGCCGCCGCCTCCGCCCGACCGCCTCGCGCCGCCGGCCCTCGGGCTCTCTCCTCAGCCCCCGCAGGCCCCGCCCCCAGCGCGTCGCCCCACACGGGGCCAGCCGCCCCCTCCGATTGGCTCGGAGGGGCCGGGGGCGGGGCAGGGGCGGACCTTCCCGGCCCCGCCCGCCCAAAGCCGCTCTCGCGGCGGCCAGGTGAGAGCGCGCCCGTGCGCGTCCGCGCTCCCGCGGGCGGGCGCGCGGCGGACGGCTCGCCGCTGCCCCGCCCCGCGTGGCGGCCTTCGGGCTCTGAGCGCGCGCGACCGAGAGCACGGGTTCTCCGAGACCTCGGCAATGGGAAAACTGAGGCCGGAAGAGGGCAGGGCCGGGCGCGGCTCCGCAGAGAGCCACTCCAGGGCTGGACTCGAACCCTGGGCTCCGGGCGGCCGCCAGGGGGCGGGGCGCATCCCGCGGCGACGGCGCGCGCCCGCGTCTGACCGCGGCCTGACCCCGCGCTCCCCGCGCCGGGTGCGGCTGTAGCTGGGGGGCCGGGTCGGAGGGGCGTGGTGCGCCCCCAAACATCCACGTGACCCGGCTCCGCGGCGCTCGGGATCGACCCCGGCCCCGGCCCTGCGCTGCGGCCCCGAGCACCTGATCCTCCGTCCGCCAGCGCGGCTTGTGCGGCCCGCGGCGCCCTGGGGCAGCCGGCCTTCCTGGGCTCGTGTCCGCCCTCCGGCCGCGGCCTTCACACCCGCGGCCCCTCGGCCGGGAATGCCTGTGCCCACCTGCGCCAGGCCCCTGGTGCTCGAACGACCCAGGTTCGAGCCCAGGCCCCATCCGTAGGGAGCGGATCTCTTCCTACAGCCTTGTCTCCTGTGACACCTCCCGCTCTGGCCTGAGCGCCTGAGGGACGGAGCCCAGCGCCACGGGTCCAGAGCCCGTCTCAGGGCATGGCACACAGTGTAGTAAAGGCCGCCGAAAGGTGCTCTCCACGCTGTGCCAATCGTTTGAACCCTGTCTGAGACGAGATGGTGTGTGATGCACTCCGCGGCCAGCGCTGAAACTTCCACGAGCACCCTGAACACAGAGGTCTGTTTAGGGCCCCAAACACTGCGGGCCATCGACCACCCTGGGAAGGGCCCAGCTGCTTGGAGATGGCAGCAGGTGGTCAGGGGCCATCCATCTGTAGCCTGTTCTTCCCCCTTCCCCCCCCCCCCCAGAGGCTCAAGGCCAGTGGGTGGGGCTGGGGAGCAAGGAGGGAGGAGGCCAGGGAGTAACCACTGTCCTCTTTATGGGAAGCCATCCCTGGTCTTCAGAGGCCACAGGAGCTGGTGTTTAAGAGTGTAGACTTTCCAGTTAGACAAACAGCCTCTGCCACGCCCTCACTGCAGGATCCTAGACGAGATCCATCTTCTTTCTGTATCTCAATTTACCCATCCCTATAATGGGCGACTACAGAATTAATAGTGGCTGCCTCATGGGATTTGGGGAGGTTCAGACATGAGGTATGAAGAGCTCCCAGCACAGTTTGTGGTATATGGTAGGTGCTCCACAAATAGTTTCCTGTAGTTACGCTGTCAGTAGCAAGCCGGCTTGGCACACCTAGGTCCCTAGGAGGGGGTCGCCCAGGAAGTTTTAAACTTACACACGTGGGCAGTAATGGCTAGTGACACATCTCTTCCGAGAGCAGGGTTTGGAGAGAGAAGAGAAAGCTCTGGGTAATGGGAGGAAGTCAGGGACCCGGGTTCTGATGCCAGCTCTGCTTCTCACTCCGTGTGTAGTCCTAGGCAACTGGCACCCCGTTCTCTGGGGCTCCGTTTGTGTCTGTGTGACCAGAGAGGGTAGCTTGTGTGATATCCGATGGCCTTCCAGCTCTGCCATGCTGATGTTCATGAATCGTGAGGCGGGTGCCAGCCCACTAAGCCAGGTAAGGGGACAAGCTTTGCCAGAGGACTGCGGAGATGTGCCCCCTGCCTCGAGGTAGTCAGTAAAGCCTAGCCATTGGGGTCCCACTGTCGCCTGCAGGCCCCTTAGGTACAGAGAGCGGCGGCTGCCCTGCCCCCACACCAAGGCCCCATCTGTCCTCTAGGCAGGCATGCCTCCCAGGCTGGGCTGGTTAGTGCCCCCGTCCCCCAGAGGCTCCCCAGCTGGTCCTCCTTCTCTCCACCCTGCTGCACCCTCCATGCATCCAGACCAGGGGTGTCGATAATTGGCCTCCCTGCTCTGACCTCCTCCACGCCCAGATCATCCCACACACAGACATAATTAGGTCATAAGTACACACGCCTGCCCTGTAAAGCTCTTCTGTCACCCCGGCTGAAGTTCACAAGAGGTCCTTCAGGAACCACTCTGGATGGGGGGGATATAGGCTTTAGTGTAATGTAAGAAGATGGGCAGGCTATTCAGAGATACCCACTAGCATATGTATGAGGACTGGCATTTGCTTGAAAACAATTGAGCAAAAAGGGGAGAGGGAGGCAGGGAGGGATGGCTGAAGCACGCAGGCAAATTCCTGATTAAGTGCTGAATATGGGCGGTGGGTATATGGGGTGGATTGTATTCGTCTCTCTACCTGGTATGTTTGAAATACTTTATAGTAAAAATGATTCGATGCTCTTTAAAGCAAACACAAAGGCCATGCTGGGAGAAGAGCAGTATAGATTCGTATCTGCATGAAGGATTCTTCAAGTAGCGGCTGTGGGTGGGAACCGGCGCTGCACAGACAAGGGACAGAAATCTGAGCGAGACTTCTCACTGTTTTTAAAAAACAAACTTTATTTTTAGAACCACTTTAGATTTACAGAAAAATTTCAAAGATAATATAAACAGTTCTCATAGCCTCCCTCGCCTCCCTGTTTCCTGTCTCATCAGCATCTCGCACGAGGTTGGCACGTTGGTTACAACCAGCGGACCTAGGTCAATACACCAGGATGAGTGAAGTCCATACTTCATTCAGATTTCCTTCGTCTTACCCAACGTCCTCTGTCCCAGGACCCCATCCAAGACACCACGTTACCCTTAGTCTTGTGTCTCCTTAGGCTCCTCTGGGCTGTGACAGTTTCCCAGAGTTTCCTTGTTTTTTTTTAACGACCTTGACAGTTTTGAGGAGTATAAGTTGGGGGTTTTGTAGAATGTTCCTCGTTTGACATTTACCTAATGTTTTTTTTATCATTAGACTGAGCTTAGGCGATTCTTGGGGGAAGGCCACATGGGTAAAGTGCCATTTTCACTGCATCCTACCGAGGGCACACGCTATCAACATGAACCATCACCGTTCATGACCTTGGTCATCTGGTCATTATTACTTTTTATGTTGGATTCTTGAACCAGATGAATATATCATGATTTAAAATTAAAATATAAAGATCTTAAGACCTACGTGAGTTTGCTGGGGTTGCCAAAACAAAAGATTACAGTACGGGGAGCTTAAACAACAGAAATTTATTTTCTCACCGTCCTGGGGGCTGGAAGTCCCAGATCAAGGTGGGGGCAGGGCTGGGTTCTTCTGAGGTCTCTCTCCTTGGCCTGCACACGGCCATCCCCTTGCTGGTTCTTTTCTCATCGTGCCTACATCCTGGTGTCTTTCCCTTTTCCTATAAGGGTACTTGTCATATTGGATTAGAGCCCCCCCATATGACCTCTTTTTAACCTGGAGTCCCTCTTTAAAGGCCCTATCTCCAAATAGTCACATCTGGAGGTTATAAAAGGGGTTAGGACTTCAATATATGAATCTTGGGGGGTAGGGGCACAATTCAGTCTATAACAAGACCCCTCAGCATGGCCGCAATCCCCTTTTTCAAGTTAACTTCCCATGCCCCTAGCACTTTCCCACTAGGGGCTCGTATACCCCTGCCATCCCAAACCCTAGCCCCTCCCTCCTCCAAGTCCTCCTGCGGCCACCTTACCGTTCCTGCGAAAGCGCTCTGTCAATTTCCTCCCTAAGTGCTACCTGTTCTTGTCGCAATTCAAAGCCTTCCTAGTCTTCAAGGTTTTCCCAGATCCCCCCAGGAGAACTCATCTCAACCACCTTCTCCCAGACTGCTCAGTCCTGCATCACCTGTCACAACCTGTCACTTAGAGCTGGCAACACACCTGTTTGGCCCAGGAGTCCGGGCCCTCAGCTAACAAAGTTCGACCGGTTCTCTCCTGGGTGCCCAGCCCTGGTCCAGGCTGTGGAGACAGAACCTTGAGCAAGATTGACACGGTTCTTAAATTCATGGAGCTTATATTCTTGTCAGGGGAGAAGACGCTAAGCACGAACACAAAGAAAAAAACTTCAAACACTGGTTAAGTGTATTACAAAACCAGTAAAGTCAGGTAAAGTGACAGGGGTAGCTGCTTTTTCCAGAAGAAGGTGACATTTGAGTTGAGAGCGAAATACTCAGAAGGTAGCCTTGCAGGGCTCCTCAGGAGGCCGGGGCCATGGGAGAGGAGGAGCAGGTGAGAAGGGGATGAACTGAAGGCAACTCTGGGGGCAAGCACTGGGGGGCTTCAGGGCAGAGCCGGGGAGCGTGAAGGGAGGCGAGGTCCAGTTTGGGTTCTCCGGCCAGGAGAGTCTGGATTTTATATTAGTGATTTTCCAGGGGAGTAGAGGGACCTGATTTATGTTTTCCAAAGCCCAGTGGCCACCATGGGGTGGGCGGCAAGACTGGAGAAGGGAGGCCCCTTAGGAGGACTAAGGTGGAGGTGGACTGGGGAACCGCCTCCTTTCTGATGCGCTTTGAAGGGGGGTTCTTGGAAAAGAAAGGAAGGACCTGGGATGGCCCCGGAAGCTTCCGCCCCGTGCGGGGGGGGGGGGGGGGGGGGGGGCTGGTGTGGACCAGCCTGCCTCATGCTCACAGAGCTCCCTGCAGGCCTAGGGAACTGGCACTGCTAAGTCCAGAGTTGGGGTCCTGCTTTGTCATGCTATCCCTGGGGAGGGCCACACTTCGGGATCCCCTTTCTCTGTCCAGCCTGGGCCATCCCACCTTGCCATCTACTCAGCACTCCTGCAAACCAGACCTTGGGCATGTCCTAGGCCTCTCTCCCTCTGGGCCAGCCAACCCCGTTTTCCACTGCACCCCAATCCGAGCCGCCCTCACTGATTTAGCGGCCCTACGGCCAGAAGGGGGTTTCCGAAGTGGAGATCACAGCGGCGGCCTCCCCAGTGGCTCCCCGCAGCCCTCAGGGCTCCCCACACCCCGCTAGGGTAGTTAAACCCCCGGGGGCTCAGTCGCTCCTGCTCCCCAGCCTGTCTGGCTTCCCTGCCAGACACTCGCCCACCTTCACCCACCCGGGGCCAACTCCCGCGGCTCCCGCTCCGCGCGCACGCTGCCCGAGTGCCCCCACCCCCCTGCCGCCCAGTGTGGACGTGGGGACAGCGGGGGGAGGCTCAGGCTCCACTCTCCCAGTTCCCGGGGAAACCTGTTTCCACAAGTGCTGGCAAGCAGCCAGCCGCGGTTGCGTTTCTCTTGCGGCGCACGAAGGAACACTTTGGTCCTCAAGGTTAGAAAACAAGAACGCAGCCAGCGATCTGTGTTTCTCGGGTTTCGCGGGGCGGCGCGGGGTGTGGCGGCCGCCGGGCCCCCAGCGCCGGGCACAGTCGGCGCCCGTTCTGCGGGGGCCGTGGTCCGCCCCCAGGGAAATGCGCCTGCACGCCCGGCCCCGCGCCCCGGCCGCTGCCACTGGCGGGGAGCTGGGGGCCGCAGGCGGGGTCTCGGGAGCTGGGGAGCGGCGCCCGCGCCCACGCAGGCGGGTGGGCGCCCCGGGGCCGAGCGGCCGGGTCACCGCCCCGGGAGGGGGTGCGGCCCGTGGGGACACGGCAAGGGCTCCGCACACGGGAGCCTCCACTCCTCCCTGCACGGACCGTGTGACGCAGGTGGTCTCTGAAGCCCAGGGGGGTTCGCCACTTGTCCGGGGCCACGGAGCGGGGACCTTCGGTGGCCGGCGCCGGCCCTGGTGCCCAGTGGGGGCTTGAGTCCCGGCGGCTGGGCGGGGCGCGCTCCTCCCCTCCGCGCTGCCGGCTCCGCCCCGTGGGCGGGGCGTCCTCCGGGGACGGGGCTTCCTCGCCGCTAGGCCGGGTGGGAGTGCGCACACACGCCCGCATGTGTACGCACACACACCCTGGTCCTGGTCTGAGGCCAGGTACACCCGCGCGCATACACGCACACCCACACACGCCCCCGTATACAGACACATACACACATACACCTGCAAACACAGACATATACACACACACACCCTGGTCCTGGTCTGAGGCCAGGTACCAACACACACACACACGCATGCAAATACGGACATACACACGCATACAGATACACACACGTGCATGCACACAGACATGCACACACATGCAGGCACAGACACGCATACATACATACTCTGGTGCTAGTCTGAGGCCAGGTACACACACACATGCATACACACATACACATGCATACACGTGTGTGTGCACAAACACATTCACCCTTGTCCTGGTCTGCGGCCAGGTACAAACACACACGCGCACACACACACACACACACACACACACACCCTGGTCCTGGTCTGAGGCCTAAACCACATCTATCCCTCCTTCTGGGATCCTTCTGGGATCCTCCTGGGAGTCTCATGGGAAGGAGAGAGGCATTTGCTGTTGTTTCGTTGATTTCTGATCTTTTTTTTTTAAGATTTTATTTATTTATTTGACAGAGAGAGAGAGATCACAAGTAGGCAGAGAGGCAGGCAGAGAGAGAGGGGGAAGCAGGCTCCCTGCTGAGCAGAGAGCCCGATGCGGGGCTCGATCCCACGACCCCGAGATCATGACCTGAGCCGAAGGCAGAGGCTTTAACCCACTGAACCACCCAGGCACTGACCTTGAGGGTACCAAGTTGCATTCCCTGCCCGCAGGGAGCTTGTTAGAGGTCTTGCCATAAAAGCAATTTAGTTCCGGGTCTTTTGTTCTACCCTAGGGATGCCCTTCCCCCACTCCGCTATAATGTTTTTTTCCGAACATCTTTCTGCGGGCTGCATCACCTCCCGGCAAGCCACTGCAGGGTGCCCTAAACGGCCCCCACCCCCTCACTGTGCTCGCCTATATTTCAGGTGCTTCCAGTTTCCACCATTATTCATGATGCTGTCACATCAGTCAGGGTCCCGTGGGAAAACAGATGGCTTCCGCAAATTAGGGAAATTCCAGGAAGGTTATTTACAAAGGGGCGCTGCTTACAGAAGAGGGAGTAAGGGAACCACAGGGAGAGGGCAGGACTCCAGGGCCAGGACTCCAGGGCACAGTTACCTCCCCCAGGGCTGGAGGGAAGTGGAACGGGAGATCACCAGCAAAGAAGTCCCCAAGGGGAGGCCTGCCCTTGAGAGCAAGTGACCTGTTCAAGGCCCCCCACTGGGAGGAGCTGGGATCTATTCCCTGCTCTCCCACCTGGAGGGTCTGGGGGTCTGTGGATGCACGCAGTTCATGGCGATGGGCTCCCCAGGCAGGGATCCAAAATCGAAACCCAGTTATGACTTTAAATCCTGCACTCTTCACACACTTCTCATTGTTCTATGAACTTAGAATCCATTTTGCAATAACTCATTGGATATTTTGTAGCTAGAAGTTAACAAAATATTCTTTCAATAGTACCTGTGAGCTTGGACTGTGAAGCTAGGCTGCCTGCTATTTAGTTCTGCTGTGTGATTTTGGCCAAGTTACACAACCTTTCTGTGCCTCACTTTGCTCCTCTGTAAAATGGGGATGATAACGGGGTCTACCGCAAGGATTTCTGCCTGGATTACATGAAATGATCGCTGTGCGATCAAACAGGGGCATTTGCTGTTCCCCTGTCCTGGGTGAGACATTGCCAGCAGGCAGGGAGGGTCCCCGATCCCTGGATGAGCCGCCGAGCTCATCATCCACTGATCTGCAGCCTCAGGTGCTCAGGCATGCCAGCCTGACCTTGAAATGCCCGCAGCTGGAAGAGCAGCTGCATGGCAGTGTCTCCCCTCTCTCACTCGCCCACCTCAGCCTCCTCCATGCAGACGTGATCACAAGCTAGAACAGGGCGATCTGTCCTTTTTGCCAACACCAGAGAAGGCAGGCGGCAGTGGGGTTGGCCCTCCTGGCATGTGGAGACAATGTGGCTGGTTACAGTGCTTTGTACTGGGGCGCTGCGCCCGACACAGTTATGGGCAAGTTCAGGAAAGCCCTCCAAGGGAACAAGGATGGCCCCAGACAGACCTTCCAGTGACCATGCTGGGAAATTGCCCACCTGTTAGCCGGCCTGGCTGAGCAAGGAGGGAGGGTCCGCTTGAGGTGTGAAGGATATGTCAAGGTCAGGCAGGAGACTTGCTGGAGAATGCTGCTCTTGAAAGATGGGTGTGGCTGGGCCACGGGGGAAATCAGCACGCACGCATGCGCGCTCGTGCACACACGCGCGTGCGCACACACACGCATAGCATACAGCCCCTCACTCCCTTCCTGTCTCCTCCTAAATACCAATAACCTAAAACATCGAATAACACACATTTTGTATGTCGTATGTATTATATACTGTATTCTTACAGTAACCTTGAGAAAATACTTTAAGAAAATCATAACAGAGGATACATTTACAGTACTATACTGTATCTATGGGGAAAAATCCATGTATAAAGGGACTCACGTACTTCAAACTTGTATTGTTCAAAGGTCAACTGTAATTCTTTTTTTTTAAGATTTTATTTATTTATTTTGAGTATATGTGCTGCCGAAGCGAGCACTTTATTTATTTTGAGAGAGAGAGAGAGCAAGGGCAAGCAGGGAGGAGGGGCAGAGGCAGAGGGAGAGAGAATCTTTAAGCAGACGCCATGCTGAGCACGGAGCCCAACTCGGGGCTTGATCTCACAACCCCAAGATCAAGACCTGAGCTGAAATAAAGAGTCAGATGCTTAATCAACTGAGCCACTCAGGCGCCCCTGTAATTCTTATTCTTAAAGAAATAATCCATAGACTTGATTAATTTTTAAAGATTTACTTATTTATTTTAGAGAGAGAA
Organism: Potos flavus; assembly: GCA_028534135.1. Classification (NCBI taxonomy): domain Eukaryota; kingdom Metazoa; phylum Chordata; class Mammalia; order Carnivora; family Procyonidae; genus Potos; species Potos flavus. The sequence goes on from CM052896.1 coordinate 125,283,430, forward strand.
AGAGCGAGCGTGGATGGGGTGGGGAAGGGCAGAGGGAGAGGGAGAGAATCTTGACCAGACTCCGTGCTGACCACGGAGCCCGATTTGGGACGCCATCTCATGAGTTTGAGATCACGACCCTGAGACCATGACCTGAGCCGAAATGAAGAGTTGGATGCTTAACCTACTGAGCCACCCAGGTGCCCCTCCACGGTCTTGATTCTTAACCAGACAAATAGTTGCGAAGGCTTCTGAGATAAAACAGCAGGTCCAGGCCCATCGCTGAGTCATGAGCCCCAGGGGCAATGCCTTCCACTCTTCCACCGTCTGTGTGTATGTGTGGTACCGCCATGTTTGTAAATATTACGCTTATACAGTTGTTTCTTGAATTTCAGTTCTAGATACTCTTGACTGGCTCTCTACTCTGATGGGTGAGAATTTAGCCATCTTACTCACCTTCTCATGGACAAATTTTCCCAGTATGGTAAAGTTTTGAAGTCATCAGGGGCAAGTATTCCAAAAATTAAAAAGAGCGCCTTAGCAGTAATTTTTTATTTTTTT
>CM052896.1:125284469-125300655 GCA_028534135.1 Potos flavus
GAGTACTTTTTCATGTGTCTGTTGGCCATTTGGATGTCGTCTTTGCAGAAATATATCTGTTCATGTCTTCTGCCCATTTCTTGATTGGATTCTTTGTTCTTTGGGTGTTGAGTTTGAGAAGTTCTTTATAGATTTTGGATACTAGCCCTTTATTTGATATGTCACTCGTGACTATCTTCTCCCATTCTGTCGGTTGTCTTTTGGTTTTGTTCACTGTTTGATTCACACTTTTCAAACTCATCAAATTATACACCTCAAAAGGAAAATTTGTACTGCATATAAATTATGCCCTAATTTTTTAAAAATGTTCCATAGATTTTTTTTTTTTAAGATTTTGTTTCTTTATCTGAGAGAGCAAGCAAGAGAGCACAAGCAGGGGGAGCAGCAGAGGGAGAGGGAGAAGCGGACCCCCTGCTGAGCAGGGAGCCCAATGTGGGACTCCATCCCAGGACCCCGGATTCATGACCTGATCTTGACCTTAACCAACTGAGCCACCCAGGTGTGCCGTTTCACAGATTTTGAGTAGTCTGTGACTTACCCTCTTTTCTCTGTGAGCCCTATTGTTTTTCTTAGACATATTTACAGAAAGTAAGATTTTAAAAGAACATATATATTTAATTATAGCAAAACCATCTCAGTTATAACTACATTTTCTTTCCCCTCTAATTTTTTTGTTCTTCCGGGAGTTACTACGTCTCGGTTTGGATGGGTTCCTCTCAAGTCCGCTGCGCGGCTATTGTCCTGGGACTTCTCCTTGCCCCTCTCTTGCACAGGGTATCTGTTTCCTAAATTCTTCATCTTCCTCTTTCTTGACTTTGCATCTTTTCTGGTAAAGCACATCTTCCAGTAGCTTCCTGAGATGGGGTGCGTCGGAGAAAAATGTTCTGAGATCTTGCATCCCGAGTCTTGATTCGACTCTCACAATTGACTGATCGTTTGGCTGGGTGTCAAACTCCAGGTTGGAAATCATCAACTATGAGAATTTTCTAAAGCATTGACTCCAACGCTGTCTTGTTTCTGGTGGTTGTTTGGAAGCGATTCTGCCTCCATACCTCATCCTTTGAAGATGACCTGCGTCTTTTCCTCTTTGGAAGCTTTTGGCTTCTTATCTCTATCCCTATTTCAAGATCAAGTGCACTGACGTGGGTTTTTATCTATTACCTGTGCTGGTAACGGTGGGGGCCTTTCATCAGGGTGTCTACATCCTTTGGTTCTGCGGGTTTTTCCTTAAACTTCAATTATTTCATTTCTTCTGTTTTCTGGTTTTTGTTTGTTGTTGTTGGTTTTTTTTTTTTTCCTTTGGGTAATTCCTGACATTTCAGATGTCGGATATCCTGGTTTGGTCTCTTACTTTCCTTATCTGTTGTTCTCTCCTTGTTCCTATCTCTGTCTTTTGGGAGAATTCTTCGACATCCTGAAATGGTGATCCCAAGGCCCTCTGATCCGGTTTCGCGGCTTTAAATGCTATTTGCAGACACATTTACGTCCTCGGGCTGGACCTCTTCCCTCAACTCCACATTTCTTTCTCTAACTGCTCTCTTAGGATCTCTGCTTCCATATCTAGTGGGCGTCTTGGCTTAATATGGCCGAAAGGAAATCCCCGTTTTTTAACTCCCTCCGGTGAGCTGAGTAGCAGCCTCTCGAAAGAGAACCACATCCTTACCCACGTGCTACCTTATCCGGCAAAATGGACTCGCGGGCATGGCTGACTTAAGGCTCTTGAGATGAGGCCGTCTTGGACCATCCAGGTGCTTCCTAAATGCCATCACAGGGTCCTTATAAGACCGAGGCCAGCGGTCGGAGATGGGCGTGGGGGATGACAGACTCAAGTGGCTGGAAGTGATGCAAGGAGGGGTCACGAGCCAAAGAACGCAGGTGGCCTCCAGAAGCTTGAAAAGACAAAGATGCAGATTTCCCAGAAGGAACCAGGCCTGCGGACACCCTGGCTTGAGGCCAGCGAGACTGACTTCAAACTTCTGGCCTCCAGAGCGGTCCGGGAATGAACGCCGGTTGTTTGAAACAAGCAAGTGTGCGGTAATTTGTCACAGCAGCGTTGAACATGGACACCCCCCACCTCCACATGTCCGTGGCCTTCCTCTACTCAGGGGACCACCCCCCCTGTCTTTCCGGCTGCTCAGGCCAGAACCTCAGGGTCACCTTTGGTCATCACCCCTTGTCCCATGTCCAAGGTCCGGTTCACTAGGACATTCTTTCGGCTCTACCTTCGGCACATCTCCAGAGTCTTACGGTCTCGCCCCCGCCTCTGCTGCCACCGCAGGCCGGGGGGCGGGCAGTGTCCTCCACTTGGATCGCTACGGGAGCCTCGACACCGCCCCCCTGCCTCTGCCTTCGCTGCCCGCTGACCACCCGCCACCTGGCCTCCAGCCCATCCTCAACCTGGCACCCGGCACGAGAGTCTTAAAATAAGTGGGACCATTGCACTCCTCTCTCCAAACTCTCGCAGGCTCTCCGTCTCACTCGGCAAAAGCCGAAGTCCCTCCACAGCGTACAGGGTTGGCACAAATGCCACCTCCCTCCCCTCTCCCCTCATCCCCAGCAACACTCCCCTTTGCTTAGTTGACTCCAGCTACACTGGCCGCGTTGTTCAACTGTGCCGGCTGAGTTCCTGCCTCAGGACCTTTGCACTTGTCTCCCCTTTGCCTCCCTAGAAGTCCTTCTCTCAGATTCCACCTGATCAGGGCTAGCTGCACAATTTGTGGGGCCCACTGCAGAATGAAAACGTGGGACTCATCATTCAAAGAGCTTAAAGAAAGCCTGTCCCTAAATGTACTAAAATACAAAATATTTTCCCTCCACGGCCTCTCTCTTGACCTGCCATGCTGTGGTGGTGGTTGCCTTTGCTGTCGGTACCTAATATTGCCCTCTCTGGGGCACAGGGCTGCTTGCCAGGAATGCAGACCCTGACAGAGGCCAGGGCCGCACGCCCGGTGTGTGCACCAACCACGGGCGGCTGAGTCAGCCCTAAGTGTGGTGTCAGGAAAGCCAAGGGGACCCCAAGATCGGAACCTCTGTACAGGAAGCACACAGTACCTGGACTGGAAGTGGGTGAGAGGCTCGCCCCTGCCGAATCAGCCACAGAACGTGCCCTGTGGTGGCCAGCCCAGCGCAGGGACAGCGCCCTCCGGGGCCCGCCCTGAGATGCCGTGAAGTATGCGTGATGTCCCTGGCCCTCCCTGTGCTCGTGCCCAGGTCCCCACCGGGGGCAGAGGGCTGCGGGGATTTCCAGGCTGGTGTGTGCGTGTGGGTGTGATGCCGTCTGGGACGACAGCGTGGGGGCGGGTGGCGGGGGGAGGTGAGTGGCCAGGAGGCAGGGCGACAGCCGGAAGTGAGATTACCCACACGGGCTCCGACCCCCGGGGGTGTGCCCCACCGTTCCATCGGACTCCACTGACAAAACACAAATCCAAGTTCAAACTGTGAAGCGTTTCACGAGTTTGAGTGAATGCGTGCGTGCACGGGCCCTGTCCTCGGACCGGCCAGCTCACCCTCCCGCGGCTGCTTTTGGCCTTCAGCGCCGGCGCCGGACCCTCCCGGGCTCTGCGTCCCTGTCCTGCGCCGCCCCGGCAGGCTTGCTGCTGGTCCCTTGCTGCCGTGGCGTGCTGGGAAGCCGCGGCCCACTCAGGCCTATCTCACCGACTCCTCTGCCTTCCTCGGCCCCGCCCCTCCTCGAACATCAGATTTTCAGCCCTAAGGGCCGCGCTCCTTTGTAGGCGCCAACCTGGCAGAACTGTGCCTCTCAGAGGAAGGCGCTACAATTGGCACTCCCGCTTTTTAGCTTCAGGGACAGAATCAGAGAGGCTGAGCAACTTGCCCGAGGCCCCCCAGCTGCGGGGCGCCGGGGACGGGAACCTGAGTGACACCACACCCGGCAGTGAGGAGCTCCAGCTGTTTAGACCCCAAAGGCCCAGGTTCGCACTGTGGGCTCAGGAGAGAGGCCAGGGCTCACACCGCGCCCCAAAGGGGACACGGAGGGACACGGAGGGACACGCAGAGGGGCTCCCGCACGGGCCTGCGTTCTAGAACTCTGCCTGTTGAAGCCTTCCCAGCGCCCCCTGCTACCTCCTGACCTCCCCAAAGGCCGAGCGGGCTGGCCGGGTGACGGATGCTGTGTGATGTGCGGGCGACCCTTCCTCCCGTGTCTTCCTGGCCGTGAGCCCCCCAAGGGCGCTGTTAACACACGTTATCCTCTCTCCTCGCCGCAGTCCCCTAGGAAGGGAACACGGCTCTCATCCCCATTTGACAGACGGGGACACTAAGGCCCAGAGAAGGTTGACAACCTGCCATCCCGCGTCACATGGCAGGAGTGGGCCTGGAGTCCCCGCTGCCCCAGGCTCCGTTCCAGGTGCTCCCACACCTGCAGGCAGCCGGGAGGGGCCCGGGGCCGAGCTGAACGGAGCGCCAGGCGGTGGCAGGCGGGAGGCGGGGCCGGGGAGGGCAGTCACGCCCAGGCCTGCAGCCTCTGGCTCGGGGCCTGTTGGCCTTGAAAGCAATCCATCTGGGTACCCGGCAGCCCCAGATCTCTCATCTCGGAAGGCCGGGCATCCCCTCTACCACTTAGCTGTGGGGAGAGGGGGGTGGGCCAACTCCTCCGAGGCCCCCCTTAGAGCGGGGCCCCTGGTCCCTGACCCCTGCCTTTCCCACCCATGCCCTACTGGCCAGGGGCCACTGGAGGAGCGCAGGCCTCGCTGGGCAGCAGTGCTGCCCGGGGAATCTGGCTTTGCAGGCAAACAAAAGTGGTGTCCCGGCTGGGAGGTGGTGACGCTCCTGGGCCTCCCCGCTGTCCCTTTCAGAGTCCAACGCGGAAATGATCTGCCTGTGACCTAGGGGGTCCGATGTGCTAAAGGAGGCCTGTGTCCCTGCTCCCCATTGCCTCTGGCTCCCGATCCCCTGGACCCTCCCTTCCAGCGCCTCCGGGGTCTGGCCGCGCCCCCTTGTCACTCCCTGCCTCCTTGGCTCCAGCTGGCACCTGACCCTAGGGGCCCTTGCTTCCTCTTCTGGTTAGAGCCCAACTCTGTCTCCGGGAGTAGCCCAGATGCCCCCTCCTGCACGAGGCTCCTCTGGCCCACCCACCCTCGCCTGCTCCGCCCTGGGCCCGCATCTCCCGGAAGCCTTGCAGCAACCAGCCCCAGCCTCAGGGACCCAGCCTCGCCCACGTTTCCTGCTCCAAAGCTGTGGACAGGACGGAGGGAAGAGTGTGGGCTGGGCCGCGGGGTCCCGTATTCTGGGGCCTTCCCCTGAGCTTCACGGCAAAGGCTGTCCTGGACCGGCCTCCCCGAGGCTCTGGCTGGGCATGGCTGGCGGCCCAGGGCTGCAGGGAGGGGTCCATGGCCCCCTGCCCTCCCCGGGGCTGCACCCCCACCCCTCCTAGGCTCAGGGCCAGCCGACAGGGCTGCTTATTGACAGCGAGTGACTCTTACCACTCGGACCCCCCAGTCTCGTTTGTGAGTTGGAGGTGATCAGATTGCCCTTCAGGTGCAGGCTTGTGCCGACCAAGTCGCAACGAGTCAGGCCTTCGTAATCGCACAGGCTTCCTACCTGTTGGTGGTTATGGGTAGCTGCTGCTAGTGGTAACTTACCCATTCATCAGCCAAGCCTGTGAGCCAAAGTCGGTGCTGGGGCGGGGGGGCGGAGGTGGCATAGAGATGGTGTGTGTGTGTGTGTGTGTGTGGTGACCCCAGGGTCTGCCTCATTTCAACCTTCAGCGGCCAACTCTCCCCACCAAACTCCTCTTCCGTCTTCTCTGTTCCCGCTGTCATGTGCGCCACCTTCTGAGTATACGTGCCTGGCCCTCTCCCGTGTCTGCACCCCTCTGTGACCCCATCGGTCAACCGGGGCTGGGCCCCCAGGAGTGTGCGTGGGGTGGGGGGGAGGTGAGGAAGGATCCAGGAGTCTTCCAAGGCTACGCAGGGAAGTGGGGCAACATTGGGAGGCCGCAAGCCAAATGAAGGACCTTAAACCAGGTCTTGGGTTTGATCTCGGGCGGGGATCTGGGTTCCGGAAGGCTCCAAGGGCTGCAGTTACGGGTCAGTTTCAGGCCAGCAAGCAAGTGGGGCGACCTGGGGACAGAGCTGTGTGCCGGGCTGTGCCTGCCCCGACTGGAGCTCCGGCGTCTCGCTGGCAGCCCTGGGGGGGCGGGGGATGAAGCGAGCCCCCGCACAGAGGGCTTCTGGGAAGCTGAGCAGCACCAGTTGAGCTGGGTCTCCGAGGACAGAGCCAGGGGCCCCAGAGACCCACGGTAGGATGAGCCATCCCCGGGTGTCCTGGGGCGAGTGCCAGAGGCTTGGCTCTCCGCAGCCCCCGGTCCACCCGGCTCCCCCCAGCCCCCCCACTACAGACTCCCAGTGCCCCCCCAGCCCAGCCCCAGCGCCCCCTTCACAGTCAGCAGAGCCACTCACCTGCCTTCCTGTCCCCACCAGACTCTTTGACGTGTTCACACAGCAACTTGCTGAAACCGGGATCCGATCAGGCTTCGGGCTCCCAGCTGCCTGGGGGATCTGGTCCCCCTTTCCATGGCCTTCGCGGCCCTCCGCCTCTGCCCTGTCAGGGCTGCCCTCAAGAGAGCAGAAAGGGGGTGCTCCCCAGGGGGGCGGTGGTGGTGCTGAGCCTTGACCAGATGGGGGCCAGCCGGTGCTCTGAGCTGCTGGGCTGGGCCCGGCTTCCCTGGTCCTGGGCGTGGGTGTGTGAGGTCGTCGGCGAGGGTGCGTGGGTGTGTCCAGGGAGAGCGCTGGGCCACCGTGGGACCCACAAGAGCTTTTGCTGGGGGTGGGGGGACCCACATCCTGAGACCGGCTTTTCCTCCAGCTGTCTCTTAGCGATCAGAGCTCCCGAGGCCCACCTTCCAACTCCCCTCGGTCCTGGGCCTCACCCGGTACCGGGTACTGAGGACTTGGCAGGACCCATGTGGGCTTGGTCAGAACAGTTCGTGGGGCACAGAACGGGGCCTCTGACCCCTCGGATGGAGTCGTGGGTCGGGCCTAACTCCCGGAGCCACACGACTGGCAGGCTCTCCTTGCCCTGCCCCGGGCCCGGCCAGATCTGAGGCTGGAGGGGCTTGGCCCGCTCAGGCCCTGTCCTGTAGCTCAGAGACAGAAGCCTCTTCTAGCCTCTCCAACCCGGAAGGGTCCCCCATCACTGATACTGTCCTTGTGCTTTGGCCTTTGTCCACCAGACAAGGACGTGGCCCCTCAGGGCTGAGGCCGTGTTCTGGGTCCCCTTCTCCGCCCTCCTCGTGGCCTGGCACTCCCCAGCCAGACCAAGCACACTATCCCACGCCTGTCACTGGCTCTGACCGCCTGCTAGAGGGGCCCTGGCCCCATGCTCCCTGGGCGTGGCCCCCAGACACTGGCTGGTCAGCTGGAACCGCCCATCACTGGCGCAGTGACCACCTGGCGGGCCGGTCAGCCGCGGTAGCCGCTGTGAGGTCCGGCTGTGTTCTTGTCCCATGTGTGCAGCCCATCCAGCCTCCAGGGGCCCATGCTGCCTATTCCTTGGAGAGCATCCCGGGGAAGGGCCCTGAGCAGCCCCCGGCCCCGCGCTGCCCTGTGCCGGGCGGGAGCGGCTCCTCCTGGGGAGGACGTGGCTCAGGGGGGCCAGAAGGCTCCTGGGCCCTCTGCTGTTGCCCTGACGGTCACACCCTGGCCCCGGGCTGGGACAAGGTCCAGCCAGCAGGCCCGTCCCCGGGGGTCTGTGACTGCCCCACGTGGGGAGAACGGCCTAGTGGGGAAGCAGGCGCTCTGGAGGGCCTGGGAGTGGTGAGGGCGCACCAGGGGCGGCTGTGGCCGGGCACGGACACAGGCTCGGTACCCGGTACCCCCGGTACCCCCGGCGTGGACGGTCTGCCACGGCCTCGGGGCCTGGCCTCCTGCGGGGCGTGGCCTCAGCTGGTGGGTGCGGGGCCTGCTTCCCAACCCGAGGGCCCCTCCTGCCCCCGGGCTTCCTCCCCTTGGGGGGCTTCCGGGCTGCCAGGCGGGGTCCTGCCGCTCTTTCCCCCCCAGCACAGGGCTCTCCCCGCCCTCAGCCACCCCTTCCTCGGATCCAAGGTCTTAGATGTAGAGACAACGACAACCTGGACAATGAGGAGCGCTTTTACTCTGCCCGGGGCACCGTCCATCTTTCCCGGGGGTCCCGCTGCCCTGGGAGGGTCCTCCGCTGATGTCCCGCCCGAGCCTCTGTCCAAACTCACCCCAGGCTGCGGACCACCCTGGCTCAGGCCTCTGTGCCTGCGTGGCCCCGGGTCCGTCCTGAAATCCGGCCCTCTCGCAGGGGGACCCCGTGTAACCTCTTACTTCCAGAAGGTCGTCCTACCCACCGCCTCCCAGGTGCGGCTGGCCCCCGACCTCCCAGCAGGTGCCCGGCCGGTGCGACGCGCCCCCGCTGAGGAACATCCGCAGGTCACTTCCACAACGGCCACCGCATCGGGGCCCCACCTGGCCTCCAGGATCCTGCCCGACAAGACGGAGGATGGACCCTTCCCAAAGCGGGGTGATTTGTGGTCCCCAAGGGCCGGAAAGCTGAGAACCCGCGATTCTTCCAGAGCCGGAGGAAGGGCCACAGCTCACTCACCCCCAGCGACACCTGGGAAATCGTTTATTCGTTTTGAGGGGGAAAGGAGGTTTCCAGAACCACAGAGGGTGGGCACAGTGTCCCCGTCGGGCAGACTCAGCGGGCAGACGGTCCTCACGGTTTGGGGTCCGTCCAGCTAGAGAGGGGAGCGGCCCCTCCGAGCGAGGCTGGGGGTCCTGGGCACAGTGACGGCCAGTCTGCATCTGTATGTCTTACGAAAGCCATAAGGGCCGCTACTTTTGTTTGTTTGTTTGAGCCCCTGTTGGGAGCTACGAGCTGTGTGGGCGCCCTCTAGTTCAGGGGGCCCCGAGCGCGACCTGGGCTCGCAGCCGTATCCCCAGAGCTCAGGACTGTGTCTGCCGCGCCCCGGACGCTCGGGATGCTCTCGTCAATAGATAAGGGGGCCCACCAGGGTGAAGTCACTGCCCCAGTTGGAATGCTCCCCCGGAGAGGCGGCCTGGACCCGGGAGGAGGGACCCAGAAGCCCCCCGTCACGGCCGGCGCTGGGTCGGAGCTGGGAGTACCTTCCAGAGTCCCTCAAGACAGCGTCTGCCGGAGGACGCTTCAGAGGGCTGCGGAATCATTGCGGCGAGCGGCACCATCGTACCCATTCCGACCCGACCCCTGAGTCGGCCAGAGTCACCCCCACAGACCGACCCATTTCTCCAGCTCTCTGCTGCCCTGGCTTCCGGGCCCTTTATTCAAGTGTTTTCCAGTTGTCTCCCCGCAAGAAGAAAGTCCTCCTTGCTCTTCCTGGGGCGGACCTCCGCTCCCAATGCTTCTAACCCCGTGTGATCGCTGCCGGCTTGCGGGGCGGTCTGCTTCTCCCCCTGGGACTCCCCGAGGGCCGAGCTCAAGGGCCCAGCTCCAAGGAAGCATCAGCGAACGGTGGATGGAAGGTCAGGTAGATGGGGGAATGGACGGGTGTGGGGGTGCATGGGCGAGTGGGCGGGTGGACGGATGGGTCGGTGGGGGGATGGACGGGTGTGGGGGTGCATGGGCGAGTGGGCGGGTGGACGGATGGGTCGGTGGGGGGGATGGAGAGATGTGTGGGTGGACGCATGCACAAGACGTGCACTGGTGGATGATGAGTGCCCAGCAAAGGTCAGCTGGCCTCCCCTGCTCTCTGCGCACCTGAGTGCCCCAGGGCTCCTGGCTAGGAGGGGTCACAGAGTCTGTCCCTAAAACAGCGGAGGAGGTGGGGCTGGGCTTTAGCCCCCAGGAGACAAGGCTCAGGGGAGGAGAGAGCTGCCTTTGTGGGTTCGGAGGGCTCCTCCCTGGGAGAAGGCAAGGACACCCGCTCCTGACCCTGACGCGGTGGCTCCGGAGCCCGAGGCGGGCGGCGGAGGTGGGAGGGAGGCAGACGGTGTCTCGAGGCAAAGCCAGCTGCTCGTGCGCACCCCCTCTCGCTGTGTTCCTGGCAAATGGCAAATGAAGCCTGATTTTCCTGTTAACTTACATTTTCAGTTCCAAACGTTTTATAATTAACAAGGCGTCTTTTCGATGCAAGCAGCTCGCTCACAGTCAGAAATCGATGAACGCCGACGTGCTCTTGAGGCCGAGTCACGCGGTGCCCATTCGCCCTCTCCCCCAAGCACGCCCTCCCCAGGGTCTCCCTGGGCTGGTCTTCGAGCCCCCTGAACTTGGCGCTGCTCGCTGCTGACCCGCGGCTCCACGTGCTATGTCTGTCTCTAGGCTCCGACTTGCCAAATTTCAGGCACCGTGCACTCCTCGCTACGGAAGATGGGACTTCATGCCACATTAGCCTTCTACCTTTCCTATTTATATTACTTTTCTTTTCCTGCCACTTTTTAAAAAAAGATTTACTTATTTGAGAGAGAGAGAGAGAGAGAGAGAGCAAGTGCTAGTGGCGGGGGGGAGGGGGACAGAGGGAGAGACTTTTTTTTTTATTAACATATAATGTAGTATTTGCCCCAGGGGTACAGGTCTGTGAATCCTCAGGCTTACACATTTCACAGCACTCCCCATAGCACATACCCTCCCCGATGTCCATCACCCAGCCACCCTGTCCCTAACCCCCACCCCCCAGCAACCCTCAGTTTGTTTCCTGAGATCGAGAGTCTCTTATGGTTTGTTTCCCTCTCCGGTCCCATCTTGTTTCATTTCCCTCCCCCACCCCCCAGGATCCCCCCACCCTGCCTCTCAAATTCTTCATATCAGAGAGATCATATGATCATCATCTTTCTCTGATCGACTAATTTCGCTTAGCATAATACCCTCTAGTTCCATCCACGTAGTTGCAAATGGCAAGATTCCATTTCTCTTGATGGCTGCATAGTATTCCATTGTATATATAAACCACATCTTCTTTATCCATTCATCTGTGATGGACATCTAGGTTCTTTCCATAGTTTGGCTATTGTGGACATTGCTGCTATAAACATTCGGGTACACGTGCCCCTTCAGATCACTACATTTGTTTCTTTAGGGTAAATACCCAGTAGTGCAATTGCTGGGTCATAGGGTAGGTCTATTTTCAATTTTTTGAGGAACCTCCATACTGTTTTCCAGAGTGGCTGCACCAGGTTGCATTCCCACCAACAGTGTAGGAGGGTTCCCCTTTCTCCGCATCCTCGCCAACACCTGTTGTCTCCTGACTGGTTAATTTTAGCCATTCTGACTGGTGTGAGGTGGTATCTCACTGTGGTTTTGATTTGTATTTCCCTGATGCCAAGTGATGTTGAGCACTTTTTCATGTGTCTGTTGGCCATTTGGATGTCGTCTTTGCAGAAATATATCTGTCCGTGTCTTCTGCCCATTTCTTGATTGGATTCTTTCTTCTTTGGGTGTTGAGTTTGATAAGTTCTTTATAGATTTTGGATACTAGCCCTTTATCGATATGTCATTTGCGAATATCTTCTAGAGGGAGAGACTCCTAAAAGACTCCCCGTTGAGTGCAGAGCCCTAGGTGGGGCTCGATCCCACCACCCCGAGATCATGACCTGAGCTAAAATCAAGAGTCAGGCGCTCAACCAATGGAGCCCCCCAGGTGCCCCCCTTCTGCCACTGTTTTGGTGACTTTGAATCACATTCTCTTTGCCATATAACTCAGCAATTTCACTGCTAGGCATACCCCCAAGAGAATTGAAAACATATGTCTACTCAAACACCTGCTGTGAATGTTTGCAGCCGCACCGTTCACAATAGTCAGCAGGTGGAAAACCCCAGATGTTCATCAGCCAAGGAATGGATACATAATCAGCCGAGGAATGGATACATAAAATGTGGCCTATTTTACAACGGAATATTATTCAGTCATATAAAGGACTGGAGGACTGAGCCATGCTATACCACTGAACACATTATCCTGAGGGAAAGAAGCCAGACACCCAAAAAGACACACATCGAATAAACAAATTCCGTTTATTTATTTATTTTTAAGATTTTATTTATTTATTTGACACAGAGAGAGAGAGAGAGAGCATAAGCAGGGGGAGCGGCAGAGGGAGAAGCAGGCCCCCCGCTGAGCAAGGAGCTTGCTGGGGGGCTCCATCCCAGGACCCCGGGATCATGACCTGAGCCGAAGGCAGGCACTTTACTGACTGAGCCACCCGGGCGCCCCTGGGCCTTCATCCTGACCTCAGGTGGGCCCCAGCTGGCCATGACCGTGACCCGCTGTGTGACAGACAACGGGACGGCTGTTTGCTGTCCTGGATGCTGGGATTAGACGTATTTAGCTTCCCCTCCGCCGCGGGGCGGGCACCGGTTCCTGTGGGGCAGGGCCAGCCGCGGGCCCCTGGCCAGGAGCCTCCCTGCCGCTCTGCCCAGCGCTGCCCATTCCGGAGGGTTAATCATTAACGGGCACGTCTGGCCTTTGGTTGCAGGTTGGAATTTGGGAGTTGTGCCCAGGAGCAATTATCTCTGACACATTATTTTGTGTCAAATCATTTTAGCTGCCATTAGCTGATAAAGCTGGACTACAGGGGGGTCCGTGAACCAGGACTGACCTCTTGGCCTGTGGGGGTCCCCGGGAGGTCACCGAGGGACCTGCCTCTTGAGGGCTGTGAACTAGCTCGTAGAAAACCTGCTCGGAAGTGCGGCCCGGCGGCGTGTGCTGTGTCCGCAGACGCAGAGCCCTCCCCGCGTTGCCCCCGTGTGGGGTCGGGGGCGCGGCAGAGTGTCCAGAGGTGTGCCGGCTCTGGGCACATCCCCCGGAGGCTGGCGGCCCTGAGCGAGGCTGGCCCCCCCATCGTTCTAGCTGAGGCAGGGGGCCCGGGCAGCAGCACGACCTCCGGTCCTGGTAGCGGCTGCGGCATTTCGGGGCGGCTGGCTGGAAGGGGTGGCTGATCGAGAGAGGCCCACTTGGGAGGCCGGGTGCTGGCTCTCCCTGTCTCCTTCACCGGGGCTCCCCCGGGGCTTATTCTCGGGGGCCCCACCCCCTCCGTACCCTCTTAGCTCCCCATCCCCCGGACCCAGACTTGTCAGCTGGGGGACCTTTGGAGTCTGGGGAGTCGGCGGCTCGCACGCCGGGAGGGGCCGAAGGGGCCGGGGACACACGGGGTCAAGGCCAGAGCTGCCGTAGGAAAGAAGTTAGGGTTCAAAGCCGACGGCTAAGAAAGAAATCTTGAGACATCTTTGGTGCAAAAGGTGGTTTTGTTAAAGCACAGGGACAGGACCCGGGGGCAGAGAGAGCTGCGCGGGGGCGTGAGGAGTATCCCATTACACACTTTCAAGTCGGGAGGGGGTTAGGGACAGTGTGAGCCTCCCAGCTATTTTGGAAGCAAGGTTCCCAGGATCCTGAGGGGGCCAGCTGTTGTTGGGAAAGGCCGTTTATTACTGTTTAATAAAAACTCAGTGACGAGACCCTTCAGATGTGTATCGGTGGGTCATACGCTTGGGGGATGATGGCCGACGTGTATCTTGTCCGGGGTGGGGCGGGTAGAGATAAAGGAAGTTTCTAAAGGAATTTTTGTGTGTTAAAGTAGGCTTACAGGGTCCTGGGGGTTGGGCTAAGGTTGCCTTTTGAGCTTAGAAAGTCTCAGCATCGAGGCAGCTGAGTTCCTGGAGGAAGGTCACGCTGCCTGTTTCAAGGACTTGTCAACGGGCTGTAGGCGGTAAGGAAAAGTCCTGATTTTTCTTCTGCCTCTGTTTCCCACGTCAGAGTCACTGTTCATCCCCAGCCAGCCCTGGGCCTCCCTGTGTGGCTTATCTCCTCTCTGTCCTGCGAGGCGTCGGGCCTTCCTGGCCGCCAGCCCTGGGCTGCGCCTCCCACACGCTCCCCGAGGCTCTGGCGGGCCGCGCGCGGGGCTGGCCGCGGCTCCGGAATGGCTGGCGGGGCCGCAGGATGGGCGCACCCCTGTTGGGGGCTTGCCTGCTGACTCCCCCCCCCAGGCTTCCTGGAATCCAGGAAATGGAGGAGGACTTGGGCAGGAGCCCCCAGGGGTCCGACAGCCCCCGCTCCGTGTTGCTGCGGGACTCCCGGCCTGGTCCCGGCCCTGCCCCGGTGCAGGGGGGCTCCCGGGGCAGGACGCCCTCCTGTAGACAGAGCTTGCGGAAAGCGGGGTGGCTATTTCCCGGCTACAGGTTACGTGCCGGGGAGACCGGATCACGCAGCGAGAACACCACCACCTCTGGAACCTTTCAAAGAAAACACAGCCGCGCGCCCCCACCCCCACGAGGAGGGGCGTTCTTGCCCCGGGGCGAGCACGGCCACCTGTCCCGCCGGGTTCTCTCCAGTGCCACACCGGAGCGGGAGAAGATATTTTCCAGATGTTTCGGGAGCTGCTTCCCCTTCTGGGCCCTGCCCAGGCAGAGCTCGGGCTGAATGCTTTGTGTGGGCTCCAACTGGCAACGTTTGGGCCCCGGGGCAGGCAGCCACAGGCCTGGGTGGGGTCCTGGGAGCCCCGCTCGCACCCACGTGTGGGCCTGAGACGACAGGCGCAGGGGTCCCCGCCTGGCCCCGGGAACTTCCTGCTGGCCTGGGGGACAGCCCTGGCAGCAGCCCGCTCCTGCTCAGGGCCAAGCGGGACGGGCGGGGCGGGGAGGCGGCCTGGGAGCGGGAGGCCCGCACAGGGGCTCGGGCAGCCCTTCCCCGCATACCTGATGGTCTGGACACGGCCGAGGTGAGCCAGACCCGCCCCAGGGCTCAGAGCTCTGGCCTCGGGAGACCAGCCCGGACACTGCTGCTCCCGGGCTGCCGGGATAAGGATGAGCTGTCTGTGGAGCTGACCCCGATTTGGCTCCTCGAGCCCGTCTCCTTGTCTGAGAGATGGGGACCAGAATCCAGGCACTGCTTCGGGGGCAGTGTCGGGGACGAGGCCACGCAATCTGGGCGCCCTGGACGTGGTCAGAACTCAGGATGATGCCTGGGCATGTGCCCGGGGGGAGGGCACAGGATGTCTGGAAACTTCGAGGCCCGAGAAAAACCTCCTGCTCCCAGGCTGGGGTGTGAGGTGAAAGGCAGAGGGCGGCAGGGGCGGGTCCCACGGCAAGGCCTCAGAGCCGGGCCACGGGCTGAGAGAGTGGCTCCCTGCTGTTCCGGGCCTGTCGGCCTCCTCTGGACGGCACAGGCCCGCCGGCTGCGGGGCCCGATCAGCTTTCCATGCAAGGCTGCCCGGATCACCGCGCCCAGTGTCCGACCGTGCGGCTCAGAGAACGTCAATCCGAGAATCTGTCCTCCTCTCTTGAGATTCTCCTGACCCTTCCTCGGCCCCGCTCCCCCTGCAACGCTGAGTCTGCTTCCCCGCAGCCGAGATTCTTTACGGGAGAGGGAATCAAGGCTCGGGGCGCAAAGAACTCAGCTGGAGTCCCACGGTGGCTTCAAGGCGTTCAGCCCAAGGCTGATCCAGAGTCCGTTCTATCGCCAGGACCTGTGGGAGCCTGACAAGACCGCCCACGGCCCGCAGACCCGAAGCTGGTGGGTGAGGACTCTGCCCTGCCAGTGGCCCTGGGAGCCTGCGGATGTCCGTCCCCGATCGAGCGGAGGGCCCAGCCCTGCGGGGGACCACGGCCAGCAGCACACACCCCTACCTCGGGGGCCCCCAGCCACTCCCCAGTCTCCCTCGACATAGGGGTCCTGTGGCCAAGCCTGGGCCTCGTCACCCTGCCCGCGGGTCTCAGTTATTGGCCCCGGTGTGCGGCCCTGACACAGGCTGTCTGGTCAGAATCTCCCTCCTGGAAATCGGACTCTGAATTGGCCACACCCAGAGGCAGAGCACTTTCCTTCTCTACGCCAGAATATTAAAAATCACATTTTAGGGGGTGCCTGGGGGGCTCCGTCAGTGAAGCGTCTGCCTTCGGCTCAGGTCATGATCTCAGGCTCCTGGGATCGAGCCCCACGTCGGGCTCCCTGCTCAGCAGGGGGGTCTGTGTCTCGCCCTTCCTCTGTGCTCTCTCCCTCTCTTTCAAATAAATAAAATCTTTAGAAGAAATGACATTTTATGACTGCATTGGCATAATGATGAATAGATTCTTATTTCACATCAAGACATTTTCTTCAGCCTCGAAGTTCATTTCTCTCCTTCTGATTGTAGAAGAAGTAAGAACGTTTCTGGGGGCCTGAAGATACCCTGAGCCGAGGCCCTGAGCCTGCTGTGTCTCGTGGAGATAGTAGGCGCCCATCTCAACGCCGCGGGCGAGCTGG
>CM052896.1:125301155-125348398 GCA_028534135.1 Potos flavus
AAAAAAAAAAAAAGGCACAATTCTAGGGGTTTGGTAACTGCCTTAGATGGAGGCAAATACTACACAGTATTTATTTTAGCCAAACTAGGAAAAATATCAGTAAGTTTTTCATATTATGTACTTTGCTTTGTCAGTGACTTCCTGATAGACTCTTCTAGAGCTTATAAATTTTACCCACCACACGATCTCATCCCTTCTTTCTGCAGTGTTTTACAGTGGAACTAACGCTTTCCCGTACCTTCCCTACCGATCTTGACAGTGACTCTAGGTGAGAACAGACACGCCATCCCCGCACCGTCCACATGAGGAAACACAAGGCTCAGCGAGGTCACCAGAGTAAGTGGCAGAGTCATCTGTGTGGCGGACGTTCATCAGCCCTCGAGACTGGGCGTCGAAGCCCCGAGTCCCACGGTAACGGGGATGGGACGGCTCGCTGGGATGGCGACTGTGTGCCGCGTGGTGGGGATCCACTCCGGGCACGGCGGGCACACGGGGGAGCTGACAGAGGGACACGGGCGCGGGCAGTGGTGCACCTCAGTCACATTTATTCACACCACAGAGGACACAACGCGTCTACGAGAGTACGCGGCGCTCCGCGGTCCCCGCCGACAGCACGCGGAGGCGCAGGCCAGACGGACGCCCCATCCCGCGCGCTCCAAGTACCGCCGGTCAGTGATGGCCGTGAGCAGGTGCAGGACCCGAAGCTGTGGAAAGAGACGCAGAGCGCGGCTATCACTGAGGAAGAAAGGAAAACACGGATGGCAGTTTATGACGTGAGGAGTAACAAGTCAAAAACTGAAACAATTTTCAATACTGGGAAGACACGTGGAGGGTCACTTGTACCCGGAGCGGCGGCAGGTGTGAGGGGTTCGTGCACTCCCCTCGTGCACCCGGGGGGCTCGGCCGCCAGCACAAGCCCGGAGGGGTCACCAGCCAGTGCTGGCTCCGGGAGGAACCCAAATGACTACAGTTTCATTGTCATTTGGGAAAAAGAGTGAAGACACGTCCAGCACCAGGACATACTTGTACGTCGCGCTTGCTTTCCAGACACATTTCACGGGGTGGCTTCCTGCACAGCGGGCCTGTGCTGCCCTCCTGGTGGCAGCAGCGACCCCCCGTCTTTCTAGTATCCCCAGAAGTTTTACTTGGCCCAAGGGGGTGAGCAAAGGGCTTTAACACTCAGACGGTGAGAAGAGCTTCAGAATTCTCTTTTCCAGTAGGGACAGCAAACTTCACGTTCTCGAGTGTCCCTGCTGCTCCTTATACATTTGTAAGCAACGATACACCTTGCCCTGAAAAGGTACGACAGTGTTTTTCACTCCCCATCCATTTGAAGAAGCAAAAATCTTACCTTTCAAAGCTTTACTTCTTTTATCTGAAATAAAAAGAAAGAAACGTTGGTTGTATCAATGCTTTACAAAAATGTTTTTGGCCAATCCATTGTTGAACTCGACATCTGGCTGAAAAGCTCACAGCTTCGGTAAGGCGGTTACGGGAGGTTTCAGAAGTCAGGCGTTTCTAACAGCGCCTCCGGCCAAGTGGGGCTTCTTCCACCCGAGATGATCCGTGAACAGCTCCACGGCCCTTCAGGGTCTGCAGGACTCTCCCCTCCTTCCCAGTCTCCAGACTCCAGCCTTGCAGTTTAAAGTTTCCTCCCTTCTCTCCTCTTCTACCAACTGCTTATTAATCCATGATTGGGCCTCATCTCTGTTCCACGGACAACCAACGGTCACCCTGCCCCCATTTTCATTATGACAACAGTTCGAATGTGCACAGCGGCGGGACAGGTACAGTAACACACCTCACGCCAGGCCACTCCGCCCCTGCTGATTTCCGCCCCCAGCTCTTCCAACGAAGGGCATGTCCTACCCATTGGAAACACCACGGTTACACCTAGGAAACTCGGAATCCCATTATCAAGGCCTTGTTCAAATTTTCCTGGTTGTCCCCAGATGTCTCTTATAGCTGACATGTACTCCCCACATCTTAAGCAAGGGTTCTGATGCCCACTTCCGGGTAAGAGCCATTCCTTCACAACAGGAAGCATGATTCCTTTTGAAAATAATTTTCATCCCGACTGCTAACGAATCGACATAAAGAAACTTACCAGCACTCCTGATTTTATAAACGATGACACTCATCAACCCCATTCCTACCCAAATCTCCTGGTAAACCTGGGTATAGTAGGGCTTCATGGGGATCCAAACATTTTTAATAAGGGTTTGAAGCATCTGAAAAGGAACACAGTGATAAATATTACCATGACTCTCTTTTTTTTTTTTAAAGATCTTATTTATTTGAGAGGGAGCGTGTGAGCATGAGTAGTGGGGGATGGGCAGAGGGAGAAGTCGACTCCCCACTGAGCAGGGAGCCCAATGTGGGGCTCCATCCCAGGACCCTGGGACCATGACCCAAGCTGAAGGCAAACACTTCACTGACTGAGCCGCCCGGGTGCCCCACCGTGACCATCACTTTAAAGCTAATGGGTAAGAGGTTCCCATATATTCTTGAATTTGACCGTTTCCTACAACTGTCCCACGCGGGCCACTCTGTGGCAGCCATTCCTACCCGACATGGGGCCCCTGCTCAGCAGCCCTTCAAGCCCCACTCACCCCCCAAGGCTGCCAACCTCGGCCGTCCTGGTGCTCCGCCACCCCTCAACCCTCAAGTCCCAGAGCGCCCAGCCTGTGCCGTCTCCCGCCGTCTCCCACCGTCCGGAACACTCCACCCCTCACAGCTGTTCTCCACTGACGCTATGTCCAAAATTACATACCACTTTTTTTTAAACTTTGACATCAAATAACTAGTACGTTTGCATCACCATGTGAAGAACTGCTGGCATTCAGAGCTGAAAAAGAAGCCGGGTCCTTGTGAGACCCATACTCAGCCTCGAAATCTGCTGCTTAATGCAGCCAGCGCAGGGTAGCAAGGTCACTTCCTGGGAGCTGCCATTACAACATCACTTATTTAGTGAATAAAAACATTTACCTAATTACTGGGGGCACCTGGGTGGCTCAGTGGGTTAAGGCCTCTGCCTTCGGCTTCAGATCTCAGGGTCCTGGGATTGAGCCCCGCATCGCATCGGGCTCTCTGCTCAGCAGGGAGCCTGCCTCCCCCTCTCTCTCTGCCTGCCTCTCTGCTTACTTGTGATCTCTCTGTCAAACAAATAAATAAAATCTTTAAAGAATAAACAAAAAACAACAAAAAAAATTTACCTAATTACCGGATTTGATCGGGAAAAGCCATCAAATGCTGAAGTTCGCTTTTACGAGGTCTCAACGTAAGGCTTTTGATTACTAAGGAGCCAGAAAAACTTGAGACAAGAGTGTCTTTGGCAGAGGCCGCGTACGTGCCAAGACCCCAGTTCAGGACGGACTCACAGAGTCCGGGAGGAAAGGGAAGCCACAGCGGCTGCCCAGATTTGAATTCCGCTAACTTCAAGTGCCTCAGCTTCTTCCTCTGGAAAACAGGGATAAAACCCCGAGCACCCGCAAACGGCGTTTATGAAGGGGAGTTCCTCTGTATCATGTATTTACAGTGTGTGGTGTCCCATGCTGAGTGCTGTTATGTAAAACACTGAGGCTGGACTACGGGGGGAGGAGGAACTGGGTCGTTTAGGACCTTGGAGGCCACGGTGAAGAACTCAGCCTTTACTCTCAGAATGTCATGCAAACCTAACAGTATTCACAAAGTGCTTATATCCTTATTTCCTGCACCACTGCCTGACCCCTACAAAGCAGCTACTTGGGAGAGAATGGCCGGAGATCACACAGCTAGATCGATGAATCACGCTGCCCCCCCAGTCCTTACTACTAGGGAGAATCTGCTCCACGGACTCGCTGCCAGTTCTTCTAAGAGAACTGATTCAGGCAGGGGCACAGTCCTAAAGACTAGCCAGCCCCGCCACCGCCCCCAGTGTGACCTTGAAGGATGCGGTTGTGTCCTCCTCCCGGAACTCCCTGCAGAGATGTGTCCTCTCACACTTTCTGTCCTCAGGCTGGGATGCTCGGTCACAGCATGAGGATCCAACAATTCTGCCCTTAGACGGTGCCTGAGAAGACCCAAACGAGACCTGCAGGAGGCCTCTAAAAGCCCCAGGTGGGAAGAAGAGTTCGGAGGGAGTGCATTCCCCTCCTCCCTAAGCCTGGCAGTGACTGGGCAAGAAGGCGCTGACAGCTCCCGGTGCGGCCAGACTCCTGGGTTCCAGTGCCAACCTTAGCCAAGTCCCTGGAGCCGTCCTTTCAAAAGGCTGCCCCCCTGGGATACAGGGATGTGTCCACCTGCCCCACAGGGCTCTCGCTGGCGAGTAAAGAGGAAACGTGAAGGGCTCAGCCAGTCAACAGTCACAGCAACAACAAAAGGAAGTGCTCCAAATACCCAGCTGAGGGCAGTGGTGCCAGGCTCCCGGGATTCTAAGAGGGAGAATGCGAGAAGACGCCTTCACGTAGGCCAGATGAAGCTCTGGATGGAAAACAGCAACGCACACAGAGAGAGTGCAAAGGAGGGAAGGGGCTGCAGAAACGGCAGCGACCCCATTTTCTGCTCGGGACCCAGAGCCCCCAGCATTCTCCTCACCTAGAATTATCTCCGACTGCTGCCTCCTACACTACCAACACTTACTTACCCCCGCCCGACTCTCCTTCTGGCCAAGGTGGTCATATTTTACTGGACAAGAGACCTGTTCCCACTATTTAATAAAGTGAGGCCCTCTTCCATCTGCGTCCACTGTCCATCCACGTTACCAGCTCTGTGCGGGGGGGGGGGGGGGGCGGGGTTTAGAGCACTCATTCTTCCAAAGGCCCATCTTTGGTCAAAAGGGCGTCCACCGTGTCTGTGGTTTTGGGCACAATCACAGCAGACTATCACCTGGCCTTCCACGGGAGACAGGGTATGTCTGACCCGCGGAGGCCCAGATTGGGATTCCAGGGCTCTGACCCCGTCGTGGGCCCCGTGTCCCCTCCCCAAGGCCTTCCGCTGTGCACGGGGTAACCTGCAGGGCAGCGCGTTGCAAGGAAACCCGAGGTACCCAGGAGAGAAGGTACCAAAAGCGGGGCAGGCGCTCCCGGCCGGGGTCGGGACTCCATCACTAAGCGCGGCGCGCCCGCGGGCAGGTGGCCGACCCTGGCACCGCCGGGGCGCGCCCCCCATCGAAGTGCGGCGATGCTGGCCAAAGGACAGGGCGGGACCTCCCGCGACCCGCCGGTCCGCGGAGCGCTCCCTTCACCGGCCGGGGGCCGCGGGAGGACCCCCAGGTCAGCGGGGGCCAGGCGGCACTCTCGCCCGCCGCCCCGCTCGGAACAGCCGGCCGCGCCCCCCGCACTCACCTCGCCGCAAGACCCCCCGGGCTCAGGCCGCCGCGACACCCACCGCCAACGACTTGGAAAGGTCACCGAAAGCGCAAGCGCCGCGCGGGGCCCGCCGGGAAGGCGGAAGGAGCGGCGGCGCCCCGAGACCAGAGCGCCTCCCGGACCGTGTCCGCGCCACAGCGCCCCCAGCGGCCGCCCCGGTGCCGCAGCCGGCGGAGCGCCGAGGGGGTGTGTGTGCTCGCTGAGTCCTCACACCGGAATTAACCCCTCGGGTGCGTCCGGGGCGCGGGACCTTCGGTGCTGAAACCGGGAAGGTTCTGGACAAAGCGGACGAGTTGGTCAACCTGAAAAAGGAGCCGTCTTTACTTGCTGTATTGAAAGCTGAGAAGTCGTCTCCCCTCTGGTTTTTCTTGCTCTTTTTCTGTGTATTAATTTTTTTTTTTTACGATTTTATTTATTTATTTGACAGAGAGAGATCACAAGTAGGCAGAGAGGCAGGCAGAGAGAGAGGGAGAGGCAGGCTCCCCGCTGAGCAGAGAGCCCGATGCGGGGCTCGATCCCAGGATGCTGGGATCATGACCTGAGCCGAAGTCAGAGGCTTAACCCACTGAGCCACCCAGGTGCCCCTGTGTATTAACTTTTTTGCTGTGCACATTTTCGTGCAGGGATTCCTGTGCATAGTAACTTTAGTCAATAGACAGTGAGCTTAACAGACACAGGCTTTGAAAACAACCCTGCTTACTATATGCAAGGAAATAAACAAGACTGAAAATTTCAGCATAACACTGGAAATTGTAAAAAAAACAAAACAAAAAAACCCCCAAGCCCAAAAACCGCTTAGCCGATCCGAAAAAAAGCCAAATAGAAATTGGGCAGGTTTAGCAGCAGATTAGATTAGAGAGCTAGGGTACAGCAGGAACGTCCCTCATATGTGTAATTGGAGGCTCAGAAGGAAAGGAGAGTGAGATGGGCAGAAATATTAAAAGAGATAATGGCTGGCTGAGAATTTTTTTAAAGTGATGGGGAAAAAAAAATGCACGAAAGATTCAAAAAGCCTTACAGAAACCCAGCAGGCAGATAAATGAAAATAAACCAACACATCGAAACATAATAAAATCACAGAAAACTAAAAATGAGGAGAAAATCTTAATTGTCAATCTATAATTCTATGCATACAGAAATTAACCTTCAATAAGGAAGGCAAAATAAAGACATTTTGGATAGCCAAAGACTGAGGGGATGATCACCAGTAGATGTGCAGTTAAAAAAAAAAATCAATGTTCATTATTCGGGCGGAAGGAAAGTGAGCTCAGATGGAAGGATGAGGACACAGGAAGAAGAGCAAAAAATGGTCCTGCTTCGAAGGGACAAACTTAGGATCAAATGAAAGCTGCATTCACCACCGGAAAATCTTGCTATTTTAGGATAGTGGTTCTCAAAGTGAGGTTTGGGGGTTCCCAAGGATCCCAGGGATAAAAACTATTTTTATAACAATGGTAAAATGTTATTTATCTTTCTTGCCAGAATTATCTCACAAGTGTTCTGTGGAGTTTTCCAGAGGCCGACTTGTCATGTCACACCAGAATGAATATAGAAACAGATACAGGAATCCAGCTATCTTCCATGAAGGCAGACATTGAGAGATCTACAAAAATGTCAAAGTGTCACTCTTTGCACGCATATAATGACTTTTCATCAGAATATTCTCTTTAACTTCATATGGGTGTATTATTATTTTTAAATGAATTAATAAGTAAACGAAGTGTCTCAGTTGTAATCCCTAATAAAGTAGATGCAACCCACATGAACAAAAGTTCTCTAGGGGCTTCATTAATTTTTAAGAATGTAACGGGTCTGCAAAGCACTGTCTTGGGAAAGAATGTTTGAGACTTATAGTAAGGTCAGAAACTGCTGACGATGACAACAAGCATTTAGGAACAACTTACAAGTATCAATCTATTTTAAGATAACAAAGCTTTTGAACTTCAAACTCCGCTTGAGATCAACAGAATTTTCACGTCTTTTGTTGCAAAGCCAAAACACCCTATGAAAAATAAGTCTTCAAAGGAAACAGCGTTTGAAGACAGAGCTACCCCAGATTTATGCAGAGTGCAGAATTTCGCATTTTGCAGCTGAAAAGGTAAGAGAAGACATGAAGGTACTTGGGACACAGCTTCTCCCACTTTGTCAAGAGTGCCGCTTACTGGCACCAACATCATTTGTCATTGTCTGAGCTGCTTGTTTTCCCTTTGGGTCTGCGGCTCAAGCTCTTCTGGGAATGCAAATATGCAAAACCTCCACCAAGGCTCACGGCTTCCTCTGTGCTCTGGTCTAAATGTGTAGGAGCCTATGGAGAACTGCCAAGCTGTGTCTTTCAACTTGGGACAGGAATGTAAGTTGAGCTGTGCTAATTGAGTATGAAGCACCCAGAACTACCATTCAAACGAAGGGGGTCAAAGTTATTCTCTGTGACGGCACAGAATGTTAACTACTACTCAGGAAAATGGCAATTAAATGAGAACAAATTTTGAAACTGAAGCCTCAGCACAGTCTCCTTAAACTGCAGTTAAAAACTCAAAACTCAAGAGGACTGAAGGAGATTGTAACCCCAAAGGTTCAAAGAACATAGAAAAAGCCTTCCAATCACCTTAAGCCTATTAAAATAACTAAAATAAAAAAGACAAGAAATAAATCTTGTCTTGGCAAGAGAAACACGGAAGAAAAAGGAACCTTTGAACACTGTTGGTGGGAATGTAAATTGGTGCAGCCACCATGGCAAACAGTATGGAGGAAATTAAAAGTAGAAATACCATATGATCCAATAATTCCAATATTGAATATTGACCCAAAGAAAACAAAAAAAACTAATTCAAAAAGATAACGTGCCCCTATGTTTATTGCAGTATTATTTATAATAGCCAACATATGGAAACGGCCCAGGTGTCCACTGATAGACGAACGGATAAGGAAGACACACGTACACACACACATACACACACACACACTGGACTCTTAGTCACGAAAAAGGGTGAAATCGTGCCATTTGCAACAACACGGATGAACCTAGAGGGTATTACACTAAATAAGTCAGAGAAAGACAAATACCGTATGATTTCACTTATATGTGGAATCGAAAAAAAATGAATAAGCCAACAACAAGCAGAAATAGATCTATAAATAGAGAGAACAAAGTGATGGTTGCCAGAGGGAAGGGAGATTGGGTGAAATGGGTGAAGGGGAGTGGGAGGTGCAGGCTTCCGGTGAAGGAATGTCTACAAGCCTATGGAATAAATGTCTACAAGCTCTTGTGAGTAAAAGGCACAGCGCAGGGAACATAGCCGATGATGTCACAGTGTCACGTGGTGACAGACAGCAGCTACACACGCGGGCTGTGGTGGGAACGGCTCACATCTAGTTGTCCAATCACTGTATCACACACCTGAAACTAATGTAACATTGTGCCTCAACTATACTCCAATAAGAAAAGAACAAGCCCTCTGGAAAATGTTCTCTTTGGACAAGTCAGAGCAGGAGGGCCAGAGCCCATGAAAGAAACTAGCCGTGTGGTCAGGATCTGGACCTGGGACCCCTGGCCCAGAACCAGGCTAGGCTCATTTTTTTTGTGAAACACGGAGAGCATAAACCCCCCCCAACCCAACTCCCCGGTCTGCCTTCTGTCTGCACGGTCCCGAAGCTGACCTACTGCTTGCCACTCTTGGAGCATTTTCCAGTTCTTAACTGGACTTCCCAAGGTTGGTCAGCGGGACGCTCTCGGAGGTACTCTTTCGCACTGTCTTTCCCCAGCGCCCACGTAGTGCTAGACCTGGCACTGACGGTAGGAGGGCTGGCAGGCCGTCGTGCGACTCTTCTTGCTCTCCCTGCTGTCCTCCCTCCTTGGTATACCTTTGCTGCATCCCTCCACCCCTGCCTCATCTTCCAGCCCCTTTCCTAGGGTTCTGTCCTCCACCTTCACTCTTCTAGAGCTCAGTCTGGACCATTTCAGCTGCTCTCAGGGTGTTACCACCCTCCATTTGCTGACGACCACCAAATCTGTGCCTCTTGCCACCGCTTTCCCTCTAGCTGCGCGGAGGACGCTGCACGTCCGAGGCAGGTTTAGGAAAGAAGATGAATTCCGTTTAGTTATGTTGTGGCCCCACAGAACTTCTTCCAGGCCCTCAGTCCAGGCCTTCGTCCATGCAGTACCTTCCCCTGGGACTCGTTCCCACCAGTCGCCCTTCACCTGCCTCGTTCCTGGTTAGCCTGCACGTGTCCACTTAGATGTCATTTTCCCCCAGAAGCCTTTTCTGACCTTCTTGCTCCTGTCCCCAGGTTAGGTGCAAGGGGACCCTGGGTAGCAGCCAGGGCCTCACCTCGACAGTACACACTCGGATCCCTTCTCCTGTTTGCCTTCCGTCTCCTGCCCGGAGGTTTCTCAGCACAGTCCCCGAGCCGCTCTGCACGGGGCCTGGCACACAGCAGGTGCTCAAAGTGTCCGTTGTCGGGGAGCGCGACGCCGCGGACATGATCCTAGAGGGAACAGGCGGAGAGCGAGGCAAGACTTAGTTCTTGCACGCCCCGGGGGCCGGGGCCGGGGCCGGGGCCCCCAGAGGGTCCAGCGGGCTGACTCCGGGACGGCAGCCGCGGCGCAGGCCCTCCCCGCAGGGCCGCCCACGCGCGCAGGGGCTGGGCCTGGCAGCACGAGGTCTCAGCCGCCGGGACGCCGGGGCGTTCTGATTGGAGGACGTGAGCAGGGCGGAGCCGGAGGCACGAGACTCGGGGCGCGTGGGCGCTGGCGCGTTCTGATTGGAGAGGCCGGGCGGGGCGGGGCCGCGTTCCCGCCGTCACCACGTTGCGCCGTCGCGTTCCCGACGTCGTCTGTTCCCGCCGCTCCGCGGGGGCAGTTGAGGCGGCGTCGACGCCGGGCCGGCAGCATGCTGCGCAAGCTCACCCTCGACCAGATCAACGACTGGTTCACGATCGGCAAGACCGTGGCGGATGTGGAGCTGCTGGGCTCGCCGCCCGCCTTTCCGGCCGAGGCAACCAGGGACGAGGCGCAGCGCCGGGACGCGGGCCCCGTGTTGGGCCCCGAGGCCCAGACGCAGGCCCAGCCGGTGGTGTCCCGGAGGTAGGAGGCCGGCGGGGCAGTGGGGGCGCGGCCTCCCTGCGCACTGCGTGACCCCATCCCTGGCCCCTAGGCCGCCGCCGAGCCAGCTGGCAGTGACCCAGGCCCGGGTACTCGCCCCTTCCGGAGGCCGAGCCACCCCAGAGTTTGGTTCCCTTTCTCGGTGTTTGATGGATAGACTTCGTCTTTTAGAGCCGGTGGGGTTTACAGAAAAATCAAGCGAAGTCCAAGTCCCGTGTTCCCCCCTCAGCCCCCCCAACAGTTTCCCTGTGCATCTCTTGCTTTGGTGTCGGTCGGGTGTTAGGACGGGCCAGCCCCTGTGCGCACGTTCTCAGTAAGCAGAGTCCGTGGTGGAGGGTTCCTTCCTAGTGCTGGTGTGTGTGGTTGTGGACAGGTGTGTGGCGTGTATCCTGCGCCCTACGGAAGAATGGCCCAGCCTAACCCCGACCCCGTGCCCCGCACCTCCCCCGCCCTCAGCCCTGGCAACCACGGGTCCTTCTCCCTGTGCTGCGTTTTCCAGTGTCTCATAGTTGGAAACCGACCGTGTGTTGCCTTTTCATACTGGCTACTTTGATTTTGCAATTATGCACTTAAGTTTCCTCCATATTTTTTCACGGCTTGGTAGCTTTTCTTAAAGTGCTGAATAATACTCAGTGCTGTGGATGGATGTACCACAGTCTGTGCATTCAGCTGCTGAAGGATGCCGGGTGGCTTCCGAGGTTTGGCAATTACGAGTGAAGCTGTGGTAAACATTCCTATGCAGGTTTTCCCGCATAGTCAGAAGTTTTCCGCCCATTTGGGTGACTGTCAAACAGCTGGAATGCTGGATCTTTGTCCAGTTGTATTCCTGCCCCTCCTCCCACTATTTTTTGACTGAAGTAACTGCTGTTGGTTCATCTGTTCGCATGATTTTGGTGGAAATAAAAAGGCAAGAGGAGGCCCTCCGTTTTTAGGAAACGCAGATCTGGTGTGTAGAAACACCTGCTCCCACTTGAAAGCAGGCCCAAGTACTTCCATCTTGGAGTATCTGCATCACTGCTGGGGCCTCCCCGTGCCTCAAATTAACACCTTTTACAGCTGAGAGGTTTTTGTTTTTTACTTTTCAAAAAAGGTACTCTTGTTTGTTGGCCCCATCAAGTTTTCATGGGTTTGTTTCAAGCATCCGTGGACAAGCTTCAGGCCCCTGTAAAGTCAAGGGCAATGTGGGATCTTTGGTAAACTTTTTTCTTGGATACAGGGAAGGGACAAAGAGACCCTTGTGCAGCTTTAGAGTGGCTGTTTTGTTTCTGTTTTTGCACACTTTGTTTCCTTGAATTACTCTGGTGAATGATCTCATAGGCTATCCCCTCTCTTTAACTCTCCCCTGCTTGTAACAGGCAGAGCAGCATTGCTTCTAAATAACTTACTGTGGAAGTGGAAGTAAATTATTGACCTTTTCAGAAACTGAAAGTACAGATTTAAATGTTCTTCTCGCTACTAAGGTTCAGTTTTTTAAATTTCTAATCCTTTATGGACTTCTACCATGTAGAAGGCATTCAAACATAGCTGTATTACTGCATCCTTGAAATAATCCCTTGAGATTGATGGCATTATCTTGATTTTATAGAAATCTGAAGGAAACAGACTTGGGTGGTAAAGTGGCTTTCATAACTTCCTGTGATAAATCGTCTTGGTAGGTAGAATGATCCCCCCCCACAAGATAACCGCTGGAACCTGTGACTACCTTATATTACATGGCAAAAGGGATTTTGCTGATGTAACTAAGGTTATAGGTCCTAAAATAGGGAGAGGACCTGGATTGTCAAATCACACGAGCCTTAAAAGCAGAGACCTTCCCCAACTGTAGCCAGAGATTTGAAACATGAGACGGACTTGAGCAGTTGTTGCTAGACTGGGCCACAAAAGCAGGAGAAGAACGTGGGCAGCTGGGAGCAAAGATGGAGTCCCAGCTGACAGCCGTTAGGGAAATGGGGACCTCCGTCTTTCAACTTAAAGGAATTTGACCAACAACCTGAATGAGCCTCTTGTAGTGAATGCATCCCTGCCAACCTTTTTTTTTAAGAGGGAGAGGGTGCGGGAGTAGGGGTGGGGGGCAGAGGGAGAGAGAGAATCTTAAGCAGGCTCCATGATCAGCGTGGAGCCGGATGCAGGGCTCCATCTCAGGACCCTGAGATCATGACCTGAGCTGAAATGAAGAGACGGAGGTTTAACCGACTGAGCCACCCAGCCAACATCTTGATTTTGGCCTCATGGGACCTCAAGCAGAGGACCTGGTGGCGTCTACCTGAAGTTCTGATTTACAGAAACTGTGAGATGATAAGTACGTGTTGTCCCGAACTGCTGGGTTTGTGATAATTTGTTCGGGCAGCCACAGAAAACTAATACAGTGGTAGAGTTGGGATTGATTTGGGGAGAGCTGACCTGAAAACCAGCCTCAACCACAGTGACTGGCTGGTAGACCGATGTCTTTCCGGAAAGGAGAGTTCGAGTGAGATTTGACATTGGTGAGAAAACATTTGACATAGAGAAAGACAGGCTTTACGAGCATAGGATGTGGCATAGTGAACCATGTCTGAGCGGACCGTCAGTGTAAGAGCAGCTTGCGTTGAGTCTCTGGAGTTCAGCCCACGAGAGCATTGTTAAATCAGCTTTATAGGTCGTGTGAGTAGTGACCACCAGCATCAAAAGGAGAGAAACAGAAAACATCAGGCCCTTTAGCACCTCGAAGTCTACTTTGTCCCAGAGAAAACTTTCCCATAGAAACTCGCCATTTCAAGTCACTATATCTGGTGGTCCCTTTTAACCAGTTCCTTTTTCCTGAATTCAGTTATTTCCTTCTTGGTACGTGGGTTTAGTGCCTGCTGTGCGTTGAGCTTTGTGCCAGGGGACACGGCGCACAGCAGTGTAGGTCCTTCTGCAAGGGAAGTCCCGTTGGATGGCTGGGGGTCAGATACCCTGTTGAGAAAGTTAGCCCGACCCCCATGCTGCTGTGTCGTAAGGGCGGACGTGTCCGACTCCGGAGTTTCTTACTTTGCCCTTTTGGCCTTGTTGCTTTTCAGTACGTGGGCTTTGCACAGATGCTAATGCGGGCGTTATTCTCTCAGGGTTCCTATTTTCTGTTCACTCACAGAGGCCATGTTTTTTTAAAGACCTTTTTGTTTGTTTAGCAGATTTAAGTTGGTAGGTCACTTTGCCATTAATTAAAGTGTTGTGTATCTATGTGCCACTGGAGTGGAGTGGCTGTGTGAGAGAGAATAGGGGAGCTGGGTCCAGAGCTGTCCCTGAGATCAGGCAGGACTTTGCTGCTTCATCTGAGGCTACGGGGGAGGGGGGGAGGGGGAGGGGCGGGGGGGGAGACACCGTAGGAGGGCACTCTGGTATTTTGAGCAGAGCTGTGACATGACTTAGGGCTCTAATGATCCCTGCTGTGTGAGATGGACTGGAGCAGGCCTAGGGCAGAAACAGGGAGACCAGGGACGAGTCTCTTGGTATCATCGGTGACATCTCCTTTATGTGTCAGCTTGGCTGAGCCATCATGCCTGTATTTGGGCCAATATGATTCCGGATGTTTCTGTGAAGGTGCTTTTTTGGATGAAATTAACCTTAAGTTCATGGATTTTTAGTGAAGCAGATTATCTTCCAAATTGTGGGTGGGCCTCATCAAATTAGTTGAAGGCCTGGCTAGAGCAAAGACTAACCTGAAACAAGAAGGATTTCTGCCAAGTCCCTTTAGACTCGGACTGCAAGTCCTCCTTGGGTTTCCAGCCTGCCGGCTTAGCTAATTATTTAAAATAAATCTCTCTCTCGGTATACACACGTGTCCCGTTGGTTTTGTTTCTTCGGAGAACACTCAAACACATCATCCAAGAAGAGAGCATGGTGGGTTAGACCAGGACTGAGGCAGTGGAGGTGGTAAGCAGTAGTGTAGTTTGGATATATTCCTAAGACAGAGGCGAGGGCTTTGTAGCTGGATCAGATACAGAGCCTGGGTGGGGAAACAGTCATGGATGACCCCAAGGTTTCTGGCTGAGCAGCTGGGACATGTTGCCATCTTCTGAGAAAGGCAAGACTGCAGGAGGAGCTGGCGTATGGGGAAGCAGTAGGAGTTTGATTTGAACACTTTAACTTGGCATTACTAGTAGACGACAGTAAACGTAGGCAGTCCGGAGGTGAGGAGAGAAGCCGGGCTGGAGCCAGATGTTTGGGGGTTTAAGGCTTCGAGACCAGTGAGCTCACCCGGACTGTGGGTGGTGGATCCCAGTGTGTGAGTGTGGGGGGAGAAGAGGTCCAAGGACCCAGGCCTGAAGCCTTCGAACACTTAGAGGTTGACAAGAGGGCATGAACCAGGGAGGGTGAGAAGGAACAGCGGGAAGGCTCAGAGGAAAACCAAGCGAGTCACCCTCCCTCCTTTAAGTTAACACGCGTTGGCCTAGTTCCCCTCCGTGCATCTCTAGCACTTGTGTGGAATTGCTTTATGTTGTTTTCCCCACGGAAGAACTTCCCGAGGGAACAGACGGTCACTGGATCTCCACCTCCTTGTGCAGGGCCTTGCATACAGCAGGAACCCACATACTTGTTAGCATGAACGGACTGCCTTAGTAAATCCTAATTACTGATTATGATATGCTGGAAGTGCGAGAGGCTTCCTTATGTACTCCTGCCCTGACCGAATCAGGAAATCTGCCTTACTCCTTTGGCCACAGCTGATTTCCCTAAGGGGTGTGTGTGTGTGTGAGTGTGCGAGTGATCAAGCTGATGAAAATCAAAATATCCTGGCAACTGTCCTGTAAAATGTTTCCGGAGTAAGAGGAGCCCTCACTGTTCATACTATCGGCACCCGGGACTAAATAAACCTCCATCGCCTCTTGTCTGGGTTATTGCAGAAGCCTTCTGCTTTTATTCTCCTGGCTTCCATTCTTGCCCAGCGGTTTATTCTAGCAGCTAGAAGAATACCTGCCGTGGGGTAGATGCTCGTTACTAGCTGTGGAATGAGCAGATTCTTGAGTAAACGTTCATTGCTAAGGTTCTCTGAGTCGGCGTGCTGCTATCTGCACAGACTGCCGTTAGAATAAAGTGCAGACTGTCTCGGCTTGCCCGGCCCTCCTCCGGCTCGCGTCTGCCTGATCCGCACTAGCCGCGCTGGCGTTTTTCCCGTGCTGGAAGACCGTGAACCCAGTCCTGCCTCGGGGCTTTTGCACCTACCCCTCCGCCCCCTGCAGTCCAGTTTCTTCCCGAGACGGCTCTCCTCCTCCGGGGCCCTGCGCCCAAGTCTGACTTCTGGCAGAGGGCCCCCGTGGCCTCCACACTGCGCAGGTCCTCCCACACCTCTCTCCGCCTCTCCAGTCTCTTTCGGCATGTTTCTCCTCTAAAGCGCTTACCATGTGCCGAAAGTCTTCCTTGTTCGTGAGGTGTTTTTGGCCCCTCCACCCTCCAGAATGGTTCTGAGATTTCTGGCTCAGAGAATTGGGGGGCTTGGTGCTGGTGTCATTTACTGCGCTGAAGTTTTGTTTTGTTTTGTTTTTTGTTTTTTTTACTGAGCTGAAGTTTTTGAAGAGCTGTACTTTTCTTTGTGTACGTGTGTTGTTTTGATTCCTGTGTTTCTTTTTTGTTTTTATTTATCCTTTCAAAAAACAAACGTCTGTGACTTTGCTGCCTGTGGGCAACCCAGAGGAGGTGTCAAGTAGGCAGCTGACTGTGCATTTGGAGCTCAGAGGGTAAGTCGGGGCTGGAGGCCTGCAGGGGCCTGACAGAGTGACCTGACTCCCAGCCCTGGTGTTCCTCGATACAGGGCGAGCCATTGAACGTGTCCAACGCTGTTCATCTGTCAAGTGGGAATAATATTACCTACTGTGAAGGTAAGGATTGGATGACGGTGTATACGCGTGCTTCACACAGTGCCAGGCCCGTGGAAGGGTGACTTTAACTTCGTTAAGTGGATTGTGCTTATTAATGCCAACTCTTGAGAGCTTATTATGTGTCAGATACGCAGAGTACTTTGATGTGGATTAATGTATTTACACCTCACTATTTCCTAGCTCAGGCTGTTAGCCACTGAGCCAATACTCTGTCTTTATAAAAACATGCCTGAAGCTCTTCTGGTATTTTTCTCCCCCATCTGCAACCCCCTTATGTTTTTGACCTTCATCTTCTGGCCAACTTTAGGTACTATAAGCAGCCCAACATGTAGAAGCAGGATCTGTTAATATTCAGGAAGTTATTTGTGTTAAAGTTTCTATTTGATTTGTAGATTTTCTAGGAACAACTGTAGTTTTAAATTACACTAATGCTCTCGCAGGAAATGTGGTTATTAGGTTATTGCCAAAATAAAGTGAGAGATGGAGACTTTGCATACCAAAATGCAGTGTACTTCTTCCACTGGCTTTTAGAGTCTGGTTGTGGAATTGACCCGACTGCGTCCTGGGGGACAGAGCAGCATGGGGTTCGTGTTCCTCCGGGGCTAGTGGGTCACATAACTGTCTGCAGCTTCTGCAGTTGCAGGAGGCTTCGGACAGGAGGGGCTTAAGAAAATGCTCTTCTTCCTGTCGGGACAGGGAGAATGGTACCTCTCAGAATTGTGGTGGGCTTGGTCATTTCTTTTGTGTGGTGACTGATGGAGGTGCCTTGTGGGGAGAATGGAGTGTTTGGGGCCTCTCTGTGGTGTATATTTCCTAATCCATGGGGTGAGGCAGCCAGTTCTGGTGCCGCATTTCATAGACAAACTCCACGTTGTTTAAAACATATTTTGTTATCGCCATTGAGGCAATAATAATAAAACTCTTGTTTATTCTGTATTCACTGGGCAATAAGCAATTATGCACTTCTGGGGATACTTAGCTCTCCCACAAATAGTTTCCACTCTAAGACTTTTATAGTGATTAAAGAGTCATAGATAGTTAGCTCATGAAAGCAATCAAAAGGGAATAGGAGTGAGAGGTGTCTTTATTTTAGATCCAGTTAGGACTGTGTTTCCACTTACCTTGTCTTATTAAACCCTGGTCAGGGTGACACCATTTATGACACAGGATTAAAGACCAAATTGAGGCCCTTTCAGAATGGTGTAGATGTGGGCCAAGAGTCCAGGAAAAAAACAAGTCAGAAGGGTTTTTTTGGAGCGGATATTGAGTTCTGGTCTTGAATATTTTTCCTTTTAGATGGGGAAAAAACAACAAATCTCCAAATATAAAGTTGTAAATATTAGGTTCCTTGGACTTATTTTTAAGAATGATAATGATTCTAGGACTTTATAAAAAAAAGGTAAATCCACTGATTAGTTTCCTACTTTAATGAAATTATGAAATAATTGAATTTTTTATACTGAATATTTGCTATATTTTCAGAGAAAACTGGAGAGACAGAGTGGGGCAGAGAGAGAGAATTTTTTTTTTAAAAATATTTTATTTACTTGACAGAGAGAGCACAAGTAGGCAGAGAGGCAGGCAGAGAGAGAGGGAAAGCAGGCTCCCTGCTGAGCAGAGAGCCCGATGCAACCGGATCCCAGGACCCTGAGATCATGACCTGAGCCAAAGGCAGAGGCTTTAAACCACTGAGCCACCCAGGTGCCGGAGAGAGAATCTTAAGCAGGCTCCATGCCCAGCAGGAGCCTCACCTGGGGCCTGATTCCATGACCCTGAGATCATGACCTGAGCCGAAATCAAGAGTCAGAGACTTAACTGACTGAGCCACCCAGGCTCCCCAGAATATTTGCTATTT
Source organism: Potos flavus (assembly GCA_028534135.1). Classification (NCBI taxonomy): domain Eukaryota; kingdom Metazoa; phylum Chordata; class Mammalia; order Carnivora; family Procyonidae; genus Potos; species Potos flavus. The sequence continues at coordinate 125,319,294 of CM052896.1, forward strand.
TCAGTGAACCCACTCTGTTTCTTTTATCGATACCATATAGAGCTCTTTTTCTTTTTTTTTTTTTAACTTTCCCATAATGTTAATTGGGATTAAAAATGTTGTGATTAGTAACAAATCTGACTGTTGGCGTAAAGCACCACTTAGTCTTTAAACTGCACATTATTTCCTCAGTCACTGCCCATCTCCCCTTCCCTGCTGAGAATGACTAAGCTGGAGTCGGTTCTGTGTTATATTGTAAAAGTACGATTCACATCAATAATTTATTTTATTCTCTACATAGCTTCCTTTCAGAATAAAAGTCAAGGTTACTGTCTAATTTTCACACAGAATTTGTCCAATCCCATACTCATTCCTGTGAGATGTTTGAAGTATAAGAAAATACTTCAAACATTTTTTTCAAAATGTTTAGGAATCATTTTAGTTAAAAGTATACAGTTCAATAAAACATTGCATTTTTAGAGCGGATAAAAAAGGGAAACTAAAACGTAGGATGCATAAAAACTACTTAACATCTGACTTTGCAACAAACATGAAATCACATTACTTTTTCGTATTCTTAATACTAAGAATTCTGCTTCTAAAGATGGCCATAAAAACTCCTCTGGTTATAAGTAACTTAACTTGATGGGTAATAATATGGTAGGTTCCATATTCTATGCGAGAATGCTGGGAGCCTGTTCTTTGTGGTTTTGTCCACATAACTGGAAATCGTGGGTATTTCGTCTTTATCAGAACTCCTGGAGCTTGTGCCCAGGATCACGGAAGGAACAGCACAATCTGTGGTCCCTGACTCTTCCGGGCCTTCTTGCTGGTTACCTTTGCTAGTACTGTTTAGGAAGTCTTTCAGAACTTGCTTGAAGATGTAGACTATTTCCCATGGCAGTACGTCATTTTCTGCTAAAACTTCTCGAAATCTGCAGGGAAACCAGTAATGAATATTCAATTCAGAAACTTTCTTTTGTCCTTTCTGTTTATCTCCAAAATACAGCTTAAATAATGTAATTCTATAGTAGTTACTCCCTGTTTTGAGTAATCTGCACATTCCTTTAAAATTATGCACCTTAGTAAAGAAATTTTGAATATGATTTAAAAATATTTCCTAGCCAGTAAGATGTCAACGGATATTTTTATCCAGTCTGTCCTTGGGGATTTTGGTTGTGGGTTTTTGGTCCCCATGATTAAAGAATTTACATGATAGGATACAATTTCCAGTCTAGATGGATGAGGAACTTAGACTTAACAGTAGCAGAATCTCACAAAAGAGAACGTGTACCGGTACCTGCTGAGAACGGCTCCAGTTTGACGAGGCTGAACCTGTGAGCAAAGGGCTTCAAGTTGTCTTTGTTCAGTCGCTGGGATAGTCGCGTGGGGATTCTGGTAGTTTCTCAGCCAGTTGTAATCCACACCTGTGTTTTTCACTTTTTGTTCGTTTTCAATCTCTTGTATTAATCGCTCTCGCTCCTTCAGATGCCACTTTAATTCCCGAAGCAGAGTCTTTGTCACTACATCGGAGCCAGGATAGTGTGTGGGTTTGTAGGAATCATATTTTGGCCATTTCATCCAGCCAAAAAGTGGCATTTTTAGCCTATGGAAATATTCTCACTTGTTTATTCGCACAAAATGTTGTGGTTCTGATGAGCAAGTATCTGTTCCTTTACAATAAATTTGCCAGAAAAGTGCATGAGTTTTTCACTGGTTAGATATGCAGGTCAGAATAAGATTAGAGCACGGATTAAAGCTTTTCAGTTTCTAACTAGGTCAGTACCAAAAACCAAGCTTTGAAAGTACATTTATGTAGTTGAGCAGAAACGAAATATACAAAGTCAGAGATAATCTCCAGACTGAACATTCTCTGACAAGAACATTGACAGTTGCTACTAAAAGTTCTTAGGAGGCTTTAAAATATTAATGTATAGGAAGTGCAATCTAGAAACACACTCTGGACTTAGGTTTTGTGCAGAAAAGGTTTAAAGCGTACCTGGTAAGTTGGTGGATCCGATGTGGTGCTGCTGCCAAAGGGTTTGCCTGAATTAGTGGTGAAGCTGTGGTTTACTCCGGCGTATGCTGGGCTCCTGGCTGTGTCCCCCGTTGGAAGGAGTGAGCCTCCTTATTTACCCACGGAAACTGTATTTGAAATAAATAAGTTTCTATGTTAGGAATGAGGTTGTGATGTCTTCATTTAGAGAGACTGCTCATTAATTCACCTTGTAAGTAAGCTAGAAGAAATGACAGAAATAACTTACTCTTCTTCACAAATTATATAACGGTCTACCTTTTGAATGTAGCTCAGTCTGTTTGAAAAAGATGCCGGCAGCAATGGGCTCTGGTCCTAAATGCACTGAGACTTATCTTGGGTAATGAGACGAGAACGACAGCGTGAGGCAGCAGGGATGTGCTCCCGGCTACGGGGAGACTGTCGCGTGGTGCGATGCTCCGCTGTGCGTAGCTGTAGGTCACAGTTTAGTGCTGTATTTTTATGCCTGTAGAGCGCTAAAAATAACCACGCTGCTTTTATTCTTCAGCTTAACTCTCGGGCCATCTAGAAGCCAGGTCACTGTCCCCTCCAATGAAAGCAGGAAAAACGGATCAGTCTTCATGATTTGCGAAATACCCATTTTGAGAACATTTGTTACGATTGAGCAAAGTAGGCAGAGAATGCTGATATCGGTCATGTGAAATATTTAGTAAAGGTTGTTTTTTGTACTCATTCTGTTTCTCTTTCTAAATAGTGGTTAAATTTACGTATTTAAGCAAGTTGTAGTGCCAGAGGACATAAATACTTAAGTAGGTAACTAAAAAAAAATATACTTTATAATTTCTTTAAAAACATAACAATAGTAGATTAAGGTTTTGGGAAAAAATAGAAATCTAAGAACATATAAACTTGAAAACAAAGTCGTATAATTCATTACAGCAGAGCTAATATTCTAGTGTTTTCTTCTGGGACTGAAGGCGAGGCCCTTACACTTACTGCATGTGCATATCGCTCGCTGTTGTGCTGTTTTTCCTTCCGCTGCTGGAAAGAGCGGACAGGTCTTTCTCCAGTTCTGTGTAAAGTGACTACATAGTGGCTTTTCCTTTTGTAACATTTGTTTCTCTGTTGCCTTTTCCGACAAGCGAACCCTGCCGAACAGACAGGGTTTCCGTCAGACCTGGGTGTCAGGCCTGATCAGGGGCGGTGCGTGGGGTCAGCCTGGCGCTCCTGCTGCCTGTGTGTGAGAAAAAGCCCCATGTCAGCACTCGTTCTCTTCAGAGAGAAGGTTTACATCACATTGTGGAGAGCATGAAAAGGAGAGGAAAGTTTATCACGACGCAAGTGTCCTACCAGATTTTCTACCAAAGTTACGAAGAATCCTGACATTTCTCCCTTTGAGTAACCTCCTTGTTATTGCTTTAATTCTTAGCATTTTTGTTTCTGAGGTGGTAACAACATCAGACATATCGGATATGGAACATAAACCGAGTTTCTTTTCAGGGCCCTCTGCCGTCTTGCCTTATGCCTCCCTCTACCTGGCTTTCCCTGTTGCTCTCCCCCAGCGTACGTCTGTTGATTCAGGCAGGCCTGACTGTCCTGACGAGGGGCTCACACTGACTCTGTCTTTTGAGATGTTTACTCTTTCTCTTTTCCATTTACCCACATCGTAATTCTTTTTTCCAGGGCCCAGTTTAAATATCACCTAATGTTTTCTTTTGTCTGAGGGAAAACAGCCTATTTTCCTTGGCTCTAGTGTTCCTTTGAACTTATAGAAAGATTGGTCTGTGTTCTTGTTCTCTCTTCTGCCTATGTTCTAGTCCTTTCTGATTAGATTCCGCTCTGCCCTCCACTGGAATTGCTGGCTTTCAGTCTCAGCAGGTGTTTGTGGACTGTGCTGTGGTCTGATGCAGGCTCAGGCCGGGGGAGCCACAGCGGACCAGACAGACCTAGTCTCTTCCCTTGCGGAGAGCACCTTCCAGTGGGAAGGCAAGTAGGAGCCCGGGAGTCATCCAGTACGCCGGTCACAGATCACAGATGGGGAGGGGTGTTTAACACGCTGGGGGCCTCCCCCAGTTCCATGTGGAGGGCAGGGAAGGCCTTTCTGGGGAGACGGTGTCCTTTGGATGGAGATTGGAAGACAAGTGAGCTGCTACACAGAGAGCTTCTCGAAGACCGTCTCCCTCTTAGTTAGCACCTGTCTTGCCGTCGTGACTCCTGCTCCCGTCCAGCCCTCACTGAGCTTTTCTTACCCATCAGCTTACATTCTGCACACCTTCCTCTGAGGTGTTAATTGTGTAAACCTGTGTTTCTCGTACTCCGGATATGCTACTGGTATTATTATCAATTGTATTTTTTCTGTCCTAGATCCTCAGATTGTTTGATTGAAATAGAGCCCAAATAGTCCAGTCATGCTCCTATTACCACGTAAATGGAAAATGTAAATATTTGTAGTTCAGGGTATGTAAATATTTGTAGATCAGGGTAGGAAAGTACCTTTGTGTTATTCCTTCCTATTAGGCTATGATCAGATTAACTTGGATTTTATTAAATATTTTAGTAATGCAGTTAATATTTAAGGAGAAACTAAAATGTGTTAAGTTTCCTTCCCTGGTATTTTTTTCTTTAAAATATTTTAATTAAAATACACTGATGCATGTACTTTTTAAAGTTAAAAATCACGTTTATATTGGGTTGTGCATATGTTCCTGATTTGCGGGAATTCCTGATGTACTCCAGTCCCGTGGGCTGTGGGTGTTTTCTCCGGAGTGGCCCTTGCTCTTGCCCTTTAACCTTTCTAGAGACGTTGTTCATCAGCTTATACGACATTCAGTTTGTTGATACTGTCCTTTTTGACTTTTCCTTTTCGTGTTCCTGTTCATGAAGGCCTTCTCTACTCCAAAGTTCTCGAATGTTGGAGAACATTAGCTTTACAGGCTTAAAAATATAAGTGCCTGGGTTTTGAATCCGTTTGGAATTGATCTGAGATTGGTGTGAGGTGTAGGGTTCACAAATTGGATAGCCAGTATCTAAACCAAGTGGTCACTGCTCCATTCTGGAGATTTTCCTCGTTCTTCGTAGGCTGGGTAGCTGTGTGTGTCCTGGGCGTTTTGATGTGAGGGGACCCAGGGGCTTGTGTAACTCCTCTGGGGAGTGCAGCTGAGCAGCTGTGTGCAGGCAGCAAGTTGTCCCAGCCCCTGGGGGGCTCAGAGCCATTGCGGTGCCCTCGGCGTTTGTCCCGCACGGTGCCACCTGCTGGCCGTTCTGTAGTTCGGTCCTCAGTCCGCGGTGGGCTGTTGCGGGGCCGCGCGTGCTTGAGCAGCCTTGGGGTGAGCCCACTAGCTTATGGACGGTCTTGGGGGGTGGGTCTCGATTTCCCAGGGGCTCTCGTGGCCCTGAGGCAGCTCCTCTTTTTGGTCTTTCAGTGCTGGCTCCACCCCGCGCTTCCTGCCAGTGCAGCGGCCTGCATTCACGCCTGGGGTCAAACAGTGGGAAGACCTGGGAGAAGAGAAGGCAGTGAGGGTCTGTCCTACCCTCTGGGAGACCGGGTTTCCCCTCCTTCGAGTCTGAGGCTCTTGCTGAGCCCTGCAACGTGAGAGAAAGGAGAAAAGAGAAAAACTGGGGACTGCCGTCACTTTGAGCATTTGGGGTCCCTTTTCTTGCTCCCCAAGGCACAAGAGCACCTCCGGGGCGCACTGTCCATGCCAAGACCCGTGTCTGCATTTGGCACTGTGGCGAGTTCGGCTCGGGGGACAGCAGAGTTGAAGTGTGGCAGGTGCGCTGCTGGTGGCCTGCCGGGGCTCGGGATTCTGGTCTTGCTCCCCGTCTGCCCGTCGCCGGGCCTGCAGAGCCTCGGGTAGCAGCCCGTGCGTTCCGGCCGGGCTCGGCAGCTTCATTCAGCGGGGCACGCGGTGCAGCCTGCGCGTCTGGTCTTCCCGGCAGCGGGGACCAGGGGATCGTTCTTGACTCTGGGTTTCGCACACCCAGATCTAGTATGCCAGCGTCCGGGGCGCCCCCTTGCCTGCTGCCGCTCTAGTCCAAGCCGCCTGTCTCTGGCCTGGGTCGTTGGGCCAGTGTGTCAGGTGGTGTCCCCGCTCCTGTCGGCCCGAGGCTCCTCACCCTGCCTCGGCGGCTCGGAGCCGGCCTGCTCAGTAGTTCAGTATTGCTGCTGCTGTCCCGCTTCAAACCCATCTCGGAGCAGGAGCCAAACTCTTTGTCACCAGCGCCTGCCAGCAGCCTGCCCCCTGCCGTCCCCGGGAACCACCCCACTTCCCTGTGCCTCTGGGCTCCCCCACTTCTGGCTTCCCCTGCCTCCTGACTCTCGCTGGCACACTTGCCTCAGGCTCCGGCTTCCTGCTCTGCTCCCTCAGGAGATCTTCCCCTCCTTGGGGTGCACGGCCCTCGTCTCGCTTCTGTCTCTACTTTCATGTCACCTTGTCGTCAATCAGCATTGCAGCCACCCTCACCCTGTCTCCTCTCCTGGTCGAATTTTTCTCTGTGGACTCCTCTCTGTCTAACATACTGTGGTTGCCTTTCTTTTTCTTTTCCTAACTAGACCGTAAGCTCCATGAGGAAAGTCTGCCAGCTGCTTTTTGAGGGCGGGGGGGGGGGGGGGGGGGGGGAGCAGTGGGAGAGGGAAAGAGAATCTTAAGTAGGCTCCATGCCCAGTGTGGAGCCCAACGTGGGACGACCCTGAGATCATGAGCTAGCGGAAATCAAGAGTCGTTGCTTAACTGCCTGAGCCCCCCAGGCGTCCCTGGCGGCTGCTTTCTCCCAAGTCCTGGTAACCAGAAGAATGCTGCTCTTAACCATGAATATCAGGCCCGAAGTAGGATTTAATGCAAATAGCATCTTATTAAAGTAAATCTCCTATTTCAAGAATTGGTATTATAGTCTTCTCTATGACAGCAGGGCCATTAAATTAAATATTGAGAATACATTATAACCGAGAGTATATTTTGCATATCACATTGCAGTTGTCTTTTTTTTTTTTTTTAACTTCTTGGACGTTTTTACCTACTAGTATGAACACAGACAGCCATGGCAGTCCTTGAAAAGATGCACACTAAGTAGGAGTGTGCTGCAGTCGGGCTCAGCTCTCTGTCGGACGTGGATTTTCAGGTCTTAACTATTACAGATATTGTGAAAAGTTTCCTTTCTTTCATAATCTTAGGACCCTTCCTCCCTGGAGTCCTTTGTATTGCCTTTTAAATTTCCCTCCCTATCGCTAAGGTCTCCTCCACTAGAGGGACCGGTTCTGGAGGGCGAGAACGTTGTTTTGTTTCCTGCGGGATCTCCGGTGTCGAGGGCAGGGCCTCGCGTGTGCTGGGTGCTCAGTGACTATTTGCTGAGTAAATGAACGCTCTGTGCGTGCCCAAACTTCCTCATCTGCGTGGTGTTCTATGGAAGTCACTGCGGGGGAAAGTGCCGCTCGGATGCGGGCAGGTCGCCCTTCGGGAGAGCAAGTGGTCCTGCCCACTTCGCACTCTCCGCTGTGACCGGAGAGCAGTCATTCTCTCTGCCACTCTGAGGGAGGGAACAGTGGTTTCTTACTGTTCGCGTTTGCACTAAGCGGGCGACTAGATGTGGAGTGGAGCGTGTTTTCATTTGCTGATTGACCATTTGCATGTTTTCTTCTATGATTCAGTGCAAAAGTAACTATTTAAGAATTCCCTTGGCACATGGGGTTTCTTGGCTTTTCAGAAACAGTGTACTAACACTGAATATTCTTTGCAGGCCACTCAGCCAGAAGAGCTCAGAAGTGGAGTATATTAACAAATACAGACAGCTTGAAGCCCAAGAATTTGATATGTATGGCAGTGCTCAATCAACCAGTGGGCCAGGTAAATGGGTATCTTTAAATATTGAAAAATGTGCTGCATTAGTTACTCACAAATAAAACATAACGGTCTTTAAAGTCTTTAAGAAATGTAATATTTTGGTCAAGAAAGAATCCATATTGCTAGCTAATTCAGGATGAGTGTATATTGGGTTGTAAATAAGTCATTTTTTTTCTCTTTTAAATATAGTTTCTAAATTTTTTTTTTTTTTTTGGAAAGACTAATGGTCTTTTACCTTACTGTTAATTAGAACTCCCTAAAATTTTTAAAAAATGTTTGTTAAGGATTTTATTATTTTTTTTACACCAAACGTGAGGCTCAAACTCAGAACCCTAAGATCCTAAGAATCCTAAGATCCTCAGAACCCTAAGATCAAGAGTCGCATGCATCATTGATTGAGCCAACCAGGCACCCCTCTAGAACTACCTAAAATTCTTACTTAAAAATGACTATAGTTTTTTTAAACAACAAACATATTAAACAAAATCTTAAATAATGCTTAAATGTATAAAGTAAAAGTTTCTTCTTAACACCTCCTCCCTTCCCTCCACCTCTCACCCCCCCTCCCTGCCTTGGGTATAGTTGTTGAATATGGATTAAGCTACTCACTTTCTGTGAGTATGCAGTTTCTTTTTCTCAGCTACGTATCTTATTAGCATCAGGCCCTATTTGTATGACTTCTGTGTTTTATCACAGACTTGTGATTTGTTGCTTTATCACAGACTTTCCATCAATTCAAGTAAGAAGTTCTGTCTCCTGTCCTACCCTTCGTACATGCTTCCTCGTACTTAGGGGCAGAAGTGGGGGTTAGAGTAGTTTCCTTTTCTTTTTGAGCCTTTTTAAAAATTGCAAAATACAGTCCATATGTAATAGCACATTAATCTATATCCTTCTTGGGATTTGTTTGGGCTTCTTGACAGTGCAGAATATTGGTATCTTTCACCAGTTCTGGAAAAGTCCTGGGCCATTATCTGTGTCCCAGTGTCTTACTTAGTTTTGTTTTCTCATTGTTTGGGTCGGTATCCTATATTCAGGTTACCTTTTTTTTTTCCTGAGATTTTATTTATTTATTTGACACAGAGATCACAAGCAGGCAGAGAGGTAGGCAGAGAGAGAGGGGGAAGCAGGCTCCCCGCCGAGCAGAGAGCCCGATGCGGGGCTCGATCCCAGGACCCTGAGATCATGACCTGAGCCGAAGGCAGAGGCTTTACCCCACTGAGCCACCCAGGCACCCCTCAGGTTACTTTCTTATTGCTTATGTTTCATCTTAAACAAAAACGTGTTGAGTTCTCTGCCTTCATCTCTGTGGTGTTGCCTTACTGCAGGCTTCCTTACTGTGGGGTTCCACCACTAGGCGCCCTTTGTGTATTTCCTCTACTGTCCTTAATTGCCCTGAGGAGGAATATGTGTCTGACGAGTCTAGTGTACTGTCACCAGAAGTGATCGTTCAAAACGTGTGTGCCCCTTGATGAGTTTTTACTTCCGCTAGGAGAAGTACAGAGTTGTATGTGTAAGAATGTTGACCGCTCCGTGGCTTGTCTGTGGGAGGCCGTGGAGGTCTCTTAAATGTCAGTGGACGGAATGTGGAGTGGGGACAGCGCAGCTTCTGCAGAAGCGTGAAAGAGCCATGTGTCTTACTGGGCAAAGATGTCCGTCATCTCATCTTTCCATTTGGGGAAGCGGATTAGTTTTCAGACGACGGTGATGCGATCCTTCTGGTTACACCCGCACGTACTGACCGTGGGGCACACCGCCCGCAGGTGCTGGAGCCTGCCGTGGGGGATCCCACTGTCTGAAGGCAGCTAGGTTACAAGGGAGTGCCTGTGATTGGAAGTGCCTGTTCTAGGAACTTCTGATTTCGGTTAAGATTCGGAACAGCTGTTTGCTCTCTCTGTCCCTGGCATCTTTATACGTTTGGAGCTTTTCACCAGGCAGTCACATAAATCACAGCTTTGGCTACATTCAGAGGATTCATTCAACGACCAGTGTTTGTCAAGGTGTGTGCGCCATGGGAATATGCTAAGTAATAAGACCTGGTCCCTCCTCGCACAGAGATTACCGTTTAATCATGTAGTTACGCAAATAGATGCTTCTGGAGATAAATGCTCTGAAAGACAGCTCTGTGGGGGCCTGAGACAAGGGTTTCTTTCTTGAGGTATTAAGAATGTAGCAGTCGAGCTTGGAGCTGAAGGGCAATAGAAGTTACCTGGGTGGCGTGGGGATCAGGGTGGAGGGAGCGTGTACAGGAGGTCTGTGATGGGGGAGGCCCGGGGCTCGAGCCCTTAAACAGGCATTGTTGCTGGGGACTCGAGAGTGGAGGTGGGCAGGCCTGGGCATGGTCAGTCGTAGGCTGGATAATACCCCCCCAAGAGGTCCACATCCGAACCCCTTGAACCTGTGACTGTGGTACCTTCCAGGATAAAAGGAACCTGGCAGCTGGGATTAAGTTAAAGAGCTTGGATGGGGCGATTGTCTCGGGGCCCCAGTGTCATCACAGGGTTCTTTCACAAGAACGGTAGGAGGGTCAGAGTCAGTAGGAGGAGACGTGACAGTGGAGACCATGTTTGGAGAGATGGGAGAAAGGGGCCCACAAACCAAGGAATGCAGGTGGCTTCTAGAAGCTGAAAAGGTACAGGAACAGATTTTTCCTGGAACCATCCATGCAGCGCCTTGAGCTTAGCCCGGTGAGATGGATTTTGGACTTCTGACTTTCAGTACTGTGAGGGTGTGTTGTTTTAAGCCACTTAGTTTAATGCAGGAGCAGTAGAGAACGAGCGCGGCTGTACTGGATGGGGCTGGATGAGAGAGGCACGACTGATGGCAGAGGCTGTGGGCCCTAGCTAGGAATTTTGGTCTTTTTTTTTTTTTTTTTTTTTTGAGATTTTATTTATTTGACACACAGAGAGAGATCACAAGTAGGCAGAGAGGCAGGCAGAGAGAGAGAGGGGAGGGAAGCAGGCTCCCCGCCGAGCAGAGAGCCCGATGCGGGGCTCTATCCCAGGACCCTGAGATCATGACCTGAGCTGAAGGCAGAGGCCCTAACCCACTGAGCCACCCAGGCGCCCCTTCATGTTCTTTTAGAACCTATCCCTCCTGCCTCTCCCCACCACATGCTCCTGGTCACTTCCCAGGGTAACCTGATCTGTTCCTGTAGATTTGTGTTTTCTGGAAATTTATATAATCATACAGTATGGATTCTCTGTGAGAGACTCTTAACTCTGGGAAACAAACTGAGGGTTGCTGGAGGGGAGGTGGGGGGATGGGGTAACCAGGTGATGGGCATTAAGGAGGCACGTGATGGAATGAGCTCCGGGTGTCATATGCAACTGACGAATCACTGACCTCTACCTCTGAAACTAATAACACACTATATGTTAATTAATTGAATTTAAATTAAAAAATTATTTCTAAATATAAATCCTGAATACACACTCAATGACTTTCTATAAATTGCATTACAATTGTTTTATATAGTTAAAGGTAAATCATTTAAAAAAAAACTGAGATCTAATGGCATTTCCGAATTGAAAGAGCCGGGTCCCAAATTGTGGACTCTGCAGCGTTTATGTTGCTTTCCCTCCCCCCACGTTTTTTTTAAAAAGATTTTATTATTTGACACAGAGAGAACACAAGCAGGGGGAGCAGCAGGCGGAGGGAGAAGCAGCCTGTCCGTGAAGCAGGGAGCCTGATGAGGGACTCGATCCCAGGACCCTGGGATCATGACCCGAGCTCAAGGCAGATGCTTAACTGACCGAGTCCCCCTGGCGCCCCTCGTTGCTTTCCCACAATGGCTTTGAGCTTTGTCCTGGGACGGCGTCTTCGGCTTGTGATTAAATGCTGCTGCCCTTTTCACGTGGTGATATTTTTAGTTGTTGTTTCCATCCCACTCATAGCTCTTCTTTCGGTTTTAAGAGAATGGCCTGTGTGGAATGTAGAATAACTGCAAAGGGAAACAGGTTAGGTTTAAATTTGTATTCAGAATGCCATTCCATGCTTGCAAAAGTGATCTATATTGACTTATTTTGAAGATTTAATTTCACGGTTAAATCAGTGATGCAGTAATTAAACTTGTTTTCTGTAATGTATAGTGTCTAAATTTTAAGTAAAGAAATGTTATATTCTCCAGTTCAAATCCATTATATACTGTTTGGAATCCCTAACTGCTGAATTTTTTGATTAGATTTTTATATATGCTTGATGAGAGTGTGGTGCGTGGCTTAATAAAGAGTAACAGTTTTTATGGTTTTCATTTTTTCCAGTTCATGTAAAATATTTTAATGTTAATAACTTAGGAGGAAAAGATAATAGGAAAATTAGTGAATTTTGAGCTTGATGTATTTCTCATGGCGCTTTTGGATTACCCTTTGCCTTTTGTAGTTTGCTGATTTTTCCCTAAATGAGACCTTAACGAGTGATGCTTTTCCTGGTCACCTCCCTTTGATTTTGTTGCTGCTGCACAGATGAAAGAGCCATGTGACCGCGAATGTTTGCCTGTTTGGTTTCCTGCCCCCTCTGGCGGTGGCCGTGGGGGCAGGACTTGATTTGTGCTGGGTGTGCTTCAGCCAGTGACCTAGAAACGTCCAACTGTGTTTGGGTCCCGTGGAGGAAGGGCTAGGGTTCAGACAATAGAGTTAAGACTTTCATGTGTTTCTCTTGTAAGATTTCTGTCTTTAAGTAGCAACCTTCAGAATGCAGGTAATGAAGGAATGTAAGTCATATCAGTGCCGTCAAACTAATGGCTCCATTCGCAGCACAGTGAACTCTTAGCAAACAACCTAGCTGCTGCCTTTTTGTAATTCTGAGTCTTTGCCACCTTGGCGCCTCTTTGCAGAGCTCCTCCTGCGTTTCTCAATCCCACTCTGCCACACTGCGTGTTCTTCTGTCTTGCAGTGGTGTCCCAGCTCAGGAGCCCCCGCTGCTGTGTGGATTCCCATCCCTCTCCTATATTACGTTAACAGAGGCCTTTTACTGATTGATAAACCTACCAGCATCGAGCATGGGGGAACGTGTTTATTTTCCCCCCATATCTGTAAATATCTGAGTTCTTACATTTGTGGGTTGGCCTGGATACCCAGCCACCATTCATAGTTCAAAATAATTTAATGAGCTGTTGGAACCATTTTTAAGTCAGGAACGTCCAGGCATTGAATTTTGCTCCAACTCAATGTTTGGCTGGTAGTGTAGTTAATTCTAAGGAGTCCTTAGTTGAGAGAGCCTTTTGGAGCGGTGAGACCTGGGGTAGGTGTACCACTTGGGAAAACGGTGGCATTGTTGATGGGGTTCTTTAAAAGCTGAGCAGATTGATGGGAGGAGAGCAGGACAGGAGAATGAAGAAGAATGCATGTTTTCGAGAGGCCCCCAGCCAGCTGTGCACTGACCAGATCAGAGAGCGGAGGGCAGGATTTGCAGAGTCCTCCTGTGGCTGTGGCCTCTGGTGCCGTCAGAAGAGCGCTGTTGTTTGGAGAGAGTGTAACAGGTCTGGCTTCTGTTTTTAAAATTTGGAATAAGTACTACACGCCTCGATTCAAATATAGGAGAATAGCTATATTTTAATTATTATTAGACTAGTTATGAAACTGAGAACGTGTGTACCAGGTGGGAAGGGACTGTGGCATAGTGGTACACGGAGGGAATTTCCTGGTTACCCTGCTTGCATTGTTAGCCTGTAGGATGTACTTTTGCATTTGTGTGTGTGAACATGTATATGCTGTCTACATAGATCAGACCTAATGTTGGATTGTTTACGTCTTCCTTTTTCAGATACGTAATAGCATTGTATTTGTTTGCTTTGTCTGAATACAGGTCCAAGGCCATCTTCGGCTAAATTAAGCAATGTGACATGCATCCCAGAGACAAATTATAAATATCCTGATTTGCCTATAAATCGGTGTAAGGAAGAGGTAAAATTATTTTTGTCCTAATATAATTCTGCTATTTGAGTAAATGTCTGAGGCCCAACATTTTGGTTTATAGTTTGTAAGTGACAAGGTGCCAGGCAAGCACACCTGGCTGGTGCCAGGCTCCGGGGCCGCCGGGGGAGCACGTGCCCGGGCCTCTTAATAACCGGGTTGATGGTCTTCCTTTTGCCTGTGCTTTCGTTTGTTCGGCCTTCCCTCCTCTGACATCACTGTACGCAAACTCCTCTGTCGTCCCCAGCAGAGCTGCTGCTTGGAAAAAACTCACTGCCACGTCTTTTTATAAAGTAATAGTACCCCTGGCCACAGTCCTCTCTAGCATTCTCCTGGCCTGTTAATCGATTTGATCAGTCATTAATATATCATTTTTTTAAACAACACTGGGCCAGATATTGGAGCAGGCTGATTATGCTTTTAATTAGTTACATGTTATTAAACCAGGTCAGAAATGAGTGTTTTTGAAACCTTTAATATACTAGTAGAAAGATGAGTTACAGATAAAACTAAACCATAAATGTTCCAGATTTAAGTTTTGTTTTATTTTAGTGAGCCATAAACTTTTGTAGAGTAGATATTCTTTATTAATTTTTAGAGGCCTATACTCAAATTAATTTGTATTCCCCAACCATAGCAATTGCCAGAGAGATAAGAGCTTAGATAAATTTAGGGTGGAATTGGTGAGTGGTGGTAGGAATTAGATTGGAGTTTTGAAAACGCTCTGTACAGTCTGTAAGTGGAATAGTGGAAATGAATCTGCAGATTTTCAAATGAAATTTTGAAACCAGAGCCTGGGTGGCTCAGTCGGTTAAGTGTCTGCTTTAGGCTCAGGCCAGGATCCCAGCATCCTGGCATAGGGTCCTGAATCAGGCTCCCTGTCGGCGGGGAGTCTGCTTCTGTCTCTGCCCGTCCCCTCAGCTCGTGCTCGCTTGCTGCTCTCTCTCAAAAATAAAATCTTTAAAAAAATTTTTTTTAAAACCACCTGAGGGTAATAACAGCATTGCTTTCATGTTTCTCAGGAGAATTACATAAGATTCATTACAAAATTTTAAAATAATAGACCTTGAGACTTAGCAAGAACTATAGAAATCCTTGAGTGTTTTCATTTTTTAAAAAAGATTTTATTTATTTATTTGAGAGAGAGCGTGTGAACGCAAGCCAGGGGGAGGGGCAGAGGGAGAAGCAGACTCCCGGCTGAGCAGGGAGCCCGATGCGGGGCTTGATTCCTAGACCCTGGGATCATGACCGGAGCCGAAGGCAGCTGCTCAACCGACTGAGACCCCCAGGCACCCAAGTGTTATCACTTTCCGCTGGAGATGCGGAGGCCTGGAGCGCTGGGGCTGAGCCGGCCAGGCATTCTGGGGCTGAGGCTTTCTGGGGCTGTCGACAGTTCCCGTGCGCAGCGGTCGGATTGGTTTTCACAGTAGCAGCCGTTTAGCTGCCTTCTTGCTCTCTTTTGTGGTATTTATTTATTTGTTTAAATATTTTTATTTATTGTCAGAGAGAGAGAGAGCACAAGTAGGCAGAGTAGCAGGCAGGGGCAGAGGGAGAAGCAGGCTCTCCGCCGAGCAAGGAGCCTGATGCGGGACTCGATCCCAGGACTCTGGGATCACAACCTGAGCCGAAGGCAGCCGCTTAACCAACTGAGCCACCCAGGCGTCCCTCTTTTGTGGTATTTAGATGGGTAGGTAATGATTTAACTTTTAAAGATGAAAAGAACATAAATCCTGAACATCCTCCTAAGACAAAGTTTTTGGCTTAGAGCTAATAGTGTATGTCATCGTTAATTTTGTGGCAACTTCAAAAGGATTTTTTTTTTTTTTTAATTCTAGGTTATTTCTCTGATAGAAAGTAATTCTGTGGTGATTATACATGGTGCCACGGGTAGTGGGAAAAGTACTCAGCTCCCACAGTATATCCTGGATCATTATATTCAGCGCTCTGCCTACTGCAACATTGTCGTGACCCAGCCCCGCAAGATCGGGGCCAGCAGTATTGCCAGATGGATCAGTAAAGAGCGAGCCTGGACGTTGGGCGGTCTGGTGGGCTATCAGGTGAGACAGAGCAAGCCATCTCACTCCTTGTGAATTTTTTATTCCATGTAAGTTGATGATAGGATGTGGGTATTTTCTTCTGGAAATGGAAATGAAACCAATTATTTACAGAGCAGAACTGTGGTGTAATTGAAAAAAATAGCGAAACTGAATTTTTTAACCAATTTCTTTTAAATATTTGTATCTATTCATTCCAAAGAGAGAGAGGGAGTGTGTGTGATGTGAGTGAGCACACGTGCAAATAGGGGGAAGAGTAGAGGGGGAGGGACAAGCAGACTCTATGCTGAGCGTGAAGCTGGATAATAGGGCTTGATTTCAGGATCCTGAAGATCATGCCCTGAGCTGAAACCGAGAGTTGGACTCTCAACAGACTGAGCCACCCAGGTGCCCCCCAAAGTAGTGAAACTGAATTTCTTGATAATAACTTCAGTTTCTCAGTTGAACAGAAAAGAAGTGAGAATTCTCAGACTCATGGCTTTTGAGTTTTCCTTTGTATATAGATGTCTTCATACATTGTTGTCTTAATGTAAAAATGATGCAGATGAGATATGACTGGATAAGCCATCTTCCGCTATGCCCCGAAGAAGAGAAGAAAAAAAATCAACTTGAGCAGTTTTCGTTTTTGTTTAAAGTAGGCTCCACACCTAGCATGGAGCCCAACGTGGGGCTTGAACTCATGACCCCGAGATCGAGACCTGAGCTGAGATCAAGAGTCAGATGCTCAACCGAGCCAACCAGGCACTCCAAGAACAATAGTTTTAATTTGAGTTCTATATTTTTTATTCCCTTTTTTACTTCTCTCCAATAATAAATGGACATAGCCTTTTTTGGTAGGTAAATGCAAACCATTTAAACCCGAAAGTGTTCTCCTTTCTCCTCTTCTTCCCTCCTTTTAGGTAGGCTTAGAGAAAATAGCCACGGAAGACACCAAGTTAATTTATATGACAACAGGCGTCCTGCTTCAGAAAATTGTTAGTGCTAAGAGTTTAATGGAATTCACCCACGTCTTCATTGATGAAGTAAGTACTTATTTTACACAGCTCTGCTCTGATATTCACATTCCCGTTTTAGACGAGAACACTGCAAATGACTAGACGTGCTCTACTTGTGACGTGTCGTAAAGTACTCCGAGGGCGAGAGAGCTCTGTCCTTCAGACTCCATAGCTAATCCTCCACCGTGCAGCAAAATGTCCCAGAATAGAACCTTCCTGTCCTCTTAGGCAGTGAGGTGTCCCGGCTTAGTGACCGGGTAACGGGGTTCTTGTGGGAAAACAGCCCCACACAACCAGCCCTTTGCTGTTCGCTGGTTCCGGGGCAGGCAGAGTGGGGGGGCGGAGGGAGCTGTGGGGCCTTGGGTGGGCTCTGCTTGAAGGGCTCCCCCCGCCCCGAGGAGCGGGGAAGTAGCTCCTTTCCCTGAGCGGTAGAGCTTTGAGGGAACCCAGGGTGACCCCCTTGACACCGTTTCCCCAGGGCTCCTGCAGCTCGCACGGGTGCCCTCAGCTCCTGATGTGGGTCTGCTTTCCCTGCTTTTGACTGATGTCACTGTTCAGAGCCCACCCTCGCCCACCCTTGGGAACCGCGGCTCTGCACGTCACGGAGGGAGGGATGTGCTGCTGCCCAGCCGCAGCTTGCGCCCGTGCTGACTTGCTAAACTCCGCGTAGCTTGAGACTGAGGCAGAGGTGTGTGCCTGGCCAGGGTCGACGGGGAGGCGGCTCCAGGGGCTCTCTGTGCAGGAGCTGGGTGTGGGTGATCTTGGTTGTTAGAGTGACTGGGCCGAGATTGGCACTGAAGGGGCAGGCCCAAGGATGCTAAACATGACTCTGCCCAGACGCCAGTAGGGCCCCAAAGAGAAGCACGGGGACGGCGTGGGGGCGGCGGGCAGGCAGTGACCCACACGCCTCTTCTGCGTCCTCTCGTTCGAGGGCCAGTGTTCCTGGGGTCCTCTTAACCGGGAGTGATAGCAGTCCCAGGGACGCGTCTTCAGCAGACTTGTCCCCAGACCCCTGCTGCACCACTGAAACCGCTTCCCTCCGTCCGCTGGGCGGTCACGCGTGCGTTGCTTCATATGTGGGGGGCCCCGCTTTTTTATTTTGTAGGTACACGAGCGAACTGAAGAAATGGATTTCCTGCTGTTGGTAGTCCGCAAACTTTTAAGAACAAATTCTCGCTTTGTGAAGGTAAATTTGACTTTATGAGTAACAGAAATATTTAGGGTTGAGGTTTATTACTTAGTTTTATTTCTCTTTAGTTTTACAGAAACAAGCAGTGACTCTTAAAATTTGTTGTCATATGTGATTCTCCACATTTTGCTAGGAAGCTGGCTAAGGGGCATTAGGATCTGAGTATGGAATACTTTTCGGTTATTTTGTTGCATTAAGTTCTAAAAATTTTCTCCAGGCGGAAAATGATGTATTAATAGTTGACTGTAATGAAATGCTGGGTGTTGGAGCACTGCTCTTGGTTGAAAAATTACCACAATTTGAAGGTATGTGACTACATCTGCAGTCTCTGTCTTAAAAACAGCACAAGGACGTGGAAACGTAAGAGTGGTTACGGGTGCCGCGTCGTAGAGACTTGGGTCCTGAGCTGACAATGTCCGTGGGGGTGGTGAGCGTTGTTTACATCTTATGTGAACTAAAAGGAGCAAGGTGTGAACCAGACCAAAATACTGAGGGCTTATAATAATTGTGCATTCTGGACGTAGGCCATCCCTGTCTGCGGGGACAGCTTTCTGAAGGGCAGCCGTGGTTGGGGGGGGTGGCCTCATCGTGTAGAGGGCGGTGACAGGGTTTGCTGCTGTTGGAGAGCAAGTCGCTTTTGTCTTCCAGTGTGTCATCTATGTATCTGCTTAGGGAAGCATTTCTTCTTGCCCCGCCCCCGAGATGGGGCTATCGGCCTCTCACCTTGCGGGCGCTAAATGAATGGGACCTGACATTTGCACGAGGTTGTCTTATTGCTTGAGGTGATTGTAAAAAGAAGGCAGGAATTTGGCTGTTTTATCCCTTTTTGGACTCTTGAAAGATGACATTAAAGATTATTCAACAAATTGGGGCCTTTCTTGGTTGTCATTTGAAAACTTTTCCTTTCTACTTTTAGATATTAACTTAGTTACATTTTCTTAGCTTTCGATAGGAAAGAGAACTAAGAGTACTAGTGGATTTTAAAAAGTCTGCCACACTGCTGAAAATGGTGATCAGGAATTTGGTACCTATCATATAAATCGTAGGAAACCATTGGTTAGTTTCAATACTTTCTTGATTTATTAAGAAACATATGAAGCAGAATATTTTCTGGGCCAAGAATTTGGAAATCAAGTTCTAGATTGCATTGTACTAAGTTTTTTGAAATGTTCAAAAATTCTTTATTACTTTTTACAAAAAGAGCTGCTGTCAGAGACTTAGATTCAGGAGTGTGGGCAGATGGGCCCAAGGGTCTCCCCTTCTGCCGCACAGACCCGTCGAGACTCCTGGCTCTGTGCCGTCCCCAAGCTGCTGACCACACTCAGCCCAGTCCCGTCTTGGGCAGGCTGCCAAGTCGTGTGTCTGGAGGAGAGGCTGGTGGCAGTGTGGAATCTTGGTTGCCCCGAGCAGTCCAGTTTTGCCCGATGTCCTCATGCTGCCTCAGCAGGACAAAGGCCCTGCACGTCATTAGCCTCGGTGTGCATTGGAAGACAGTGCAGAGGTCGTCTGTGACTGGGAGTCACTCTTACATCCAGGTAGCTCCTCTGAACCTGCCTTCCAGTATCAGGCATCTCATTTTAAAGTGAATTCTGGTTAATATGCTTTTTACCCTTTCAGTCTAGTGTCGAGGGAGAAATAGGCATGGCGTGTATGCCCACTGACTGCTGGTAATGCCTGTGTGAGGTGGTTACTTTCCTGCTAGGATGTACACGGTAGAGATCCTGCTTGCCAGGACCAGGTGGGTAGGCAGCAGCCGGCAGAGTCGTGTTTACCCCTGGTGAGCGTTTCCAAGGCTGGCGGCTGGTGGCCGTCCTTCGTGGAGCCGCTGCCTTTTCTAGGGCACATGCGGTGTCCTGTGGGGGCTGCTCCTGGTTTTCCCGGCTGAGTTTCTTAAAGGCGTCATCTGGTACTGGCTTCCTGGCAAGACCAGCCCTTGAGGTGGGTGCCCAAACCTCCGTGCCCTGCTCAGGTCTGGGCTGGCTCCTGTCGGCTTCGGACCAAGGTTTTCTGACTCCTGACTCCGTGTGGGCCTCTGCTGCTGTAACACCTCGTCTAGTAACTTACCCTGTTTTACTTTTGTTTTCTGTTACAAAGTTTCCTTTTAGATACTTGGTTATAATTTAGTTTTATCGGACATGTAGTTTCTCACTTGAGAAAATTATTTAAGATAAATAATTTAAATGATAAAAGGTGGTATCTCGGAGCGGTCTTCAAACTGCAATAATTAGTGTCACACTAGAGATTAAATCAGCGTGTTCTGCCCACGTGTTGAGAATTGTTAAAGCAGACAGGCTTGGCATTTCCCCAGTATTTCATGTCAGTTATTATCATGATGATTTTATTTAACAGTTTCTCTTATTCTGTAGGTGATCCTGATGTCGGCCACCATCAATTGTAAAGAGTTTGCCGATTACTTTGCTGTTCCTGTTCAGAACAAGATGAACCCCGCGTATGTTTTTGAAGTGGAAGGAAAGCCCCATTCAATTGAAGAGTATTATCTCGATGATTTGGGGCACGTTCATCATGGCAGGGTGTGTTGGAGTGCATTGTTTCTTTTATAGTGAATGCAGTTTTGTGTTTGGTTAAACCTGCGTTTCATCAGAACTCGAAGTCCAGGCTGGGAGATGGTGGGCGGGGGTGGGGGGCACCGGAGAGGAGTAAGTGCAAGGGACCTCCCGCCTTTCTTGTAGACTGTGAGCGTGTAAACACTCACATTGTATATTCTGGTGAAAATGATTGGACTGGCTTTCTACTTTGTTGATGAAAAACGTCAGATTTTGGTCATCTACAGAACGGTAGATTTAGTTGGGGGTGGGAGGTAATTTTCAAATTTTATTTTGATTAAACTTTTATTTTTTTAAAAGATTATTTGAGAGAGAGTGAATGAGAGAGACAACACGAGGGGAGGGGGAACTGCAGTGGGAGAGGGAGAAGCAGGCTCCCTGCTGAGCATGAAGGCCGATCCCAGGAGCCTGGGATCATGACCCGGGTTGAAGGCAGCCGCTTAACTGACTGAGCCACCCAGGCGCCCCTAAACTGCTTCTTTTGGTATAAACTTCACTGCTGTAGACTGGAGGAGGGCCGTATTGTTGCAGTGAAGAACTCTGGTGATGTATTCTCATAAACAGCTGCAGTTAGATCCAAATTATTTTCGTGTGGGTAATACATTCACAGGATTCGAAAATCAAAAAGTATGAGCAGGTGTAAACTATCTCCTTCCTGCTCCTGTCCTCTGCCCAGCTTCCCTGCCAACGAGACGAAACCACTGTTACTGATTTCTTAGTTCCAAAAATTGGCACGTGTGTGCGAGCCGATGCGAACACGCGGGTTTCCTTTACACAGAGGGCGGGGCTCCTTCCGCACGTGCCTCGAGTTCTCACCTTTCCACGTCTTTTCTGGTCAGTATGTAGTTTCTTCATCCTCTTTTTAGAGCTATATTCTGTTCTCTCAAGTGCATATGCCATTCTATATCTCACTGATCTCCAGTGTTTCTGGGCTTTTTTTTTTTAAGATTGATTTATTGATTTATTTGGACGGGGGCAGGGGCAGCGGGAGAGGGAGCAGACTCCTCTCTGTGGGCAGAGCTGGATGCAGGGCTCCATCCCAGGGCCTGGAGATCCTGACCTGCGCTGAAACTGAGTCTGGCCCCCAACCGACTGAGCCACCCAGGCGCCCCTCCGGGCTTCTCTTATTAAAGACAGTGCTGCGGGAGAACAGCGTTGCAGGTGTGACAGTGTCTCTTAGAGGCCAGGCTCTCCCAGCCTCAGTAGCCCTGGTGACATTTTGGGCCCTTCTGTGTGGTGGGGGCTGCCGTGTGCATTCACTGTAGGATGTTGAACAGCATTTCTGGCTGTGACCTGCCAGATGCAAGTAGCCCCCGATTGTGACAACCAAAAATGTTTGCAGACCATCCCTGAGGAGTAAGCTGCCCCTATTGAAGACACCTGTGTAGGTGAGGCCTTCTTAGAAAGTACGTTCCTGGAAGTGGAATTGCTGGGTCAGAAGGTTCATGCATCCGTGATTTTGATGGATGGGGCCAGATTGCTCTGCGTAAGAGTCTGACT
Source organism: Potos flavus (assembly GCA_028534135.1). Taxonomy (NCBI): domain Eukaryota; kingdom Metazoa; phylum Chordata; class Mammalia; order Carnivora; family Procyonidae; genus Potos; species Potos flavus. Next base: position 125,341,317 of record CM052896.1, read on the forward strand.
TTCATTACAGACATTTGTGGTGTGGACATAAATAGTAGTCGTGACTACAGTTGAGTTGGCTAACTAGGTTCCACCTAACGTAAGAAGACACAGTTTGTCAAATCTGATTATGTCAGAGGGAGGCCAGTGATGGCCATTAAAATGTTACACGTCTTGTTTTTCCAACTTTTTAAATGACGTACTTCAAAGACCAAGAGAGTTAAAAGAATTTTTTAATATCTATCACCTAGATTCTATAGTTCACATTTAGTTTGTAACATTAAAAAAACCCATTAGAATGAAGAAACTGTTATATTGCTATAACTGAACTTGTATTTACTTACATTTTACTGGTTTTTCCCTAATTTTCTTTTTCTGTCCTAGGATCCCACATTGCTTTGAGTTGTCATGACTCCTTAGGCTCCTCTGGGCTCACGGTTTCTCAGATGTTTCTTATTTTTGAGGACCTTGCAGTTTTTAGTACTAGTCAGATATTTATAGGATGCCCCGCTGTGAGACTTTTTCTGCTGTTTTTCTCAAGATAACTTGGGCTGTGTGTTCGTGGAGGAAGCCCACAGGGGTGAAGTCCTATATTGTCACGCTGTGACCGCTAGCATGGCTCATCCCTCGCGATGCTGGCCTTGATCTCCTGGCCGAGGAAGTGTTTGCCAGGCTTCTCCCCTGTAATGTTACTGCCCCTTTCTTTTTCGTGTGTGTGTGCGCGCGTGTGCGCACATGTTGTATACATGTTTGGTTTGTTTCTTTGCTCATTGCCTGTCACCCCTGGTGAGATGTAAGCAGGGTAAGGAGGGACATGTCCTCTTCTTTGCTCTTTGGAAACAAGTCACTAAGTGCAGCCCATAGTCAAAGTGAAGGGGAGAGGGCATGTATTTATCATATTTAAAAATTCTGCATTTTCTTAAAAAAATTTTTTTTTTTCATTTTCTGACCCATTTTAGAATGTGAGAGTGGTTTACAAGTCTCTCTTCACCTGGCCGTTAAGTGTTGGAATCATTTAGATGATTACTTCTGGATGTGCTGAGAAGTTGGGTTAGGCCTGAGCATTTGCCCTTTGAGTCTGCGTGATCTGGGCAGCCAGGGCTGCTCACCAGCCAGTGGCTTATGTTCCTTAGGCTGGAGAATACCCGGTTTTAGCGTCCTGTACCAAATACTGTGCTGCTTAGTAGGTGCTCAGTAAACATTTCTATGCATGAATACTGAAGACCTAACCCTTAAGCCTTACTAAAGTTGTGTTTTGTATAGATTCTGCTATATGGTTTTTGGGGTCAGAGGACTTTGGTTAAAATTCTCATTTTGTTGTGACTATTGCCATTATATTACCTGGGTAGACTGTCTAATGTCACTAGGAGAAGCACCCAGCCTTTCTCCCTTCCCTCCTCCTTAGGGACCTTTTCTGATTCACTGTTTCTGCCTCCTCGCTTTACTTTAGCTCTTTCTCTCCTGTCCCTTTCTCATCCCCATTTATTTATTTAAAACATTTTTTTAAAATTTAAATTCAGTTAATATGTAGTGTATTATTAGTTTCACAGATAGAGGTCAGTGATTCATCAGTCTTGTATAATGCCCAGTACTCATTATAGCATGGGTCCTCCTTAATGTCCATCACCCAGTTACCCCATCCCCCCACCCTCTTCCCCTCCAGCAACCGTCAGGTTATTTCCTGTGATTGAGAGTTTCTTGTGGTTTGTCTCCCTCTCTGATTTTGTCTTTTTATTTTTTCCTCTCTCCTTCTATGTTCCTCTGTTTTGTTTCTTAAATTCCACATATGAGTGGAATCATATGATAATTGTCTTTCTCTGAATGACTTATTTCATTTAGCGTAATACCCTCTGGTTCCATCCACGTTGTTGCAAATGGCAAGATTTCATTTTTTGATGGCTGCATAGTATTCAAGAGTGTGTGTGTGTGTATCCCACATCTTTTTTATCCATTCATCTGTGATGGACATCTAGGTTCTTTCCACAGTTTGGCTATTGTGGACATTGCTGCTATAAACACTGGGGTGCAGGTGCCCCTTCGGATCACTACATTTGTATCTTTATGATAAATACCCAGTAGTGCGATTGCTGGGTCATAGGGTAGCTCTATTTTCAACTTTTTGAGGGCCCTCCATACTGTTTTCCAGAGTGGCTGCATGAGCTTGCATTCCCACCGGCAGCGTAAGAGGGTTCACCTTTCTCAGCATCCGTGCCAACATCTGTCGTTTTCCTGACTTGTTAATTTTAGCCATTCTGACTGGTGTGAAGTGGTATCTCATTGAGGTTTTAATTTGTATTTCCTTGATGATGAGTGACATTGAACATTTGTCCATGTGTCTGTTGGCCATTTGGATGTCTTTGGAGAGATTCTGTTCATGTCTTCTGCCCATTTCTTGATTGGATTATTTGTTCTTTGGGTGTTGAGTTTGATAAGTTCTTTATAGATTTTGGATACTAGCCTTTTATCTGATATGTCATTTGTAAATATCTTTTCCCATTTTGTCGGTTGTCTTTTGGTTTTGTTGACTGTTTGCTTTGCTGTGCAAAAACTTTTCATCTTGATGAAGTCCCAGTAGTTCATTTTTGCCTTTGTTTCCCTTGCCTTTGGAGATGTGTCTAGCAAGAAGTTGCTGCAGCCAAGGTCAGAGACGTTGCTGTCTGTGTTCTCCTCTAGGATATTGATGGATTCCTGTCTCACATTTAGGCCTTTTATCCATTTTGAGTCTATTTTTGTGTGCAGTGTAAGGGAATGGTCCAGTTTCATTCTTCTGCATGTGGCTGTCCAATTTTCCCAGCACCATTTGCTGAAGAGACTGTCTTTTTTCCGTTGGATATTCTTTCCTGCGTTGTCAAAGATCAGTTGACCATGGAGTTGGGGGTCCATTTCTGGGGTCTCTGTTCTGTCCCATTGATCTCTGTGTCTGTTTTTGTGCCAGTACCATGCCATACTGTCTTGATGATTATAGCTAGAAAAGCTTGCACTTTCTGCACAAATGACAAGATGGAAAAAACTCACCTCAAAAACGGAGAACAAAAGGCAGTACTGACTACCAGGGACCTAATCAGTATGGACATGAGTAAGATGTTGGAACTAGAGTTCAATTATAAAGATACTAGCTGGGCTTGAAAAAAAGCATAGAAGACACCAGAGTTGTTTTCTGGAGAAATAAAAGAACTAAAATAGAATCAAGACGAAATCAGTCTATTAATGAGATGCAATAAAAAATGGAGGCTCTGCTAGGATAAATGAGGCAGAAGAGAGAATTAGTGATATAGAAGACAAAATGATGGAGAATAAAGAAGCTGAGAAAAAGAGAAACAACTACTGGATCACGGTGGGAGAATTTGAGAGATAAGTGATACCATAAAGTGAAACAATATTAGAATAATTGGGATCTCAGAAGAAGAGGAAAGAGGGGCAGAAGGTTCATTGGAGCAAATTATAGTGGAGAGCATCCCTAATCTGGGGAACGAAATAGGCATCCAAGTCCAGGAGGCACAAGAGAACCCCCCTCAAAATCAATAAAAATCGGTCAACACCTTGATATATGATAATGAAACTTGTCAATCTCAGAGACAAAGAGAAAATCCCCAAAGCAGCTTGGGACAGGAGGTCTGTAACCTACAATGGTAGAAAGATTGGCAGCAAACTTATCCACGGAGACCTGGCAGGCCAGAAAGGACTGGCATGATATATTCAGGGAGCTAAGTGGGAAAAACATGCAGCCAAGAATACTTGATCCAGCTAAGCTGTCATTCAAAAGAAGAGAGACAAAAAAGCTTCCAGGACAAACTAAAAGAATTTGTGATCACTAAACCAGCCATACAAGAAATTTTAAAAGTGATCCTCTAAGCAAAGAGAGAGCCCAAAAGTAACACAGACCAGAAAGGAAAGGACAATAGACAATAACAGTCAACTTACAGGCAATACAATGGCACTAAATTCATATCTTTCACTAGTTACCCTGAATGTAAATGGGCTAAATGCCCCAGTCAAAAGACACAGGGTGTCAGATTGGATAAAAAAGCAAGACCCATCCATATGCTGTCTGCAAGAGACTAATGTTAGACCCAAAGACACCTCCAGATTTAAAGTGAGGGGATGGAAAACCGTTTACCATGCTAATGGATATCAAAGGAAAGCTGGAATGGCAATCCTTATATCAAAGACTAATAAAAGATGAGGAAGAACACTATATCATAGTTAAAGGGTCTGTCCAACAAAAAAATCTAACAATTGTAAATATGCCACTAACATGGGAGCAGCCAATTATATAAACCAATTAATAACAAAATTAAAGAAACACATTGATAATAATACGATAGTAGGGGACTTAAACACCCCCCTCACTGAAATGGACCGATCATCTAAGCAGAAGATCAGCAAGGAAGCAAGGGCTTTGAATGACACACTGGACCAGATGGACATCACAGATATATTCAGAGGATTTCATCCCAAAGCAACAGAGTACACATTCTCTAATGCACATGGAACATTCTCCAGAAGAGATAACATCCTGGGTCACAAATCAGGTCTCAACCGGTAACAAATGATTGGAATTATTCCCTGTGTGTTTTCAGACCACAATGCTTTGAAACTGGAACTCAGCACAAGAGGAAATTTGGGAAGAACTCATACATGGAGGCTAAAGAGCATCCTACTAAAGAATGAATGGGTCAACCAGGAAATTAAAGAATTAAACTCATGGAAACAAAATGAGAACACAACGGTTCAAAACCTTTGGGATACAGCAAAGGCAGTCCTAAGAGGGAAGTATATAGCAATACAAGCCTTTCTCAAGAAACAAGGAAGGTCTCAAATACACAACCAAACCCTACACCTAAAGGAGCTGGAGAAAGAACAGCAAATAAAGCTTAAACCCAGCAGGAGAAGAGAAATAATAAAAATCAGAGCAGATGGGGGGCCTGGGTGGCTCTGGGTTAAAGCCTCTGCCTTCGGCTCAGGTCATGATCTCAGGGTCCTGGGATCGAGCCCCGCATCGGGCTCTCTGCTCAGCAGGGAGCCTGCTTCCTCCTCTTTGCCTGCCTCTCTGCCTACTTGTGATCTCTGTCAAAAAAAAAAAAAAAAAGTAATCTCTTAATAAAAAAAGATCAGAGCAGAAACCAATGAAATAGAAACCAAAAAACAGTAGAACAGATCAACAAAACTAGGAGTTGGTCTTTGAAAGAGTTAATAATATTGATAAACTCCTGGCCAGACTTATCAAAAAGAAAGAGAAAGGACCCAAATAAACTCATGAATGAAAGAGGAGAGGTTACAACCAACACCGAAGAAATACAATTGTAAGAACATACTACGAGCAACTATACACCAGCAAATTTGACAATCTGGAAGAAATGGATGCATGCCTAGAAGACGTATAAACTACCAAAACTGAACCAGGAAGAAATAGAAAACCTGAACAGACCATAACCAGCAAGGAAATTGAAGCAGTAATAAAAAATCTCCCAAATACAACATCCTCGGGCCAAATGGCTTCCCAGGGTAATTCTATCAAACATTTAAAGAAGAATTAATACCTATTCTTCTGAAGCTGTTTCAAAAAGTAGAAATGGAAGGGAAATCTTCCAAACTCTTTCTATGAGGCCAGCAGTACCTTGATCCCAAAACGAAAGACCCCACCAGAAAGGATAATTAACAGACCAATATCCCTGATGAATATGGATGCAAAAATTCTCATCAAGATACTGGCCATTGGGATCCAACAATACATTAAAAGGATTATTCATCACAACCAAGTAGGATTTATTCCTGGGCTGCAGGGGTGGTTCGGTACTCTCAGGTCAATGTGATACACTACATAAATAAAAGAAAGGACAAGAACCATATGATTCTCTCAATAGATGCAAAAAAAGCATTTGACGAAGTACAGCATCCTTTCTTGATTAAAACTCTTTGCAGTATAGGGGTAGAGGGAACATACCTCAATATCATAAAAGTCATATTTGAAAAGCCCACAGTGAATATCATTCTCAGTGGGGAAAACCTGAGCTCTTCCCCCAAGGTCAGGAACACGACAGGGATGCCTACTCTCACCACTGTTTGTTCAACACAGTACTAGAAGTCCAGCCGCAGCAGGCAGACAACAAAAAGAATTAAAAGGTGCCTGAATCGGCAAAGAAGTCCAACTCTCGCTCTTCGCAGATGATGTGATACCCTATGTGGAAAACCCAAAAGACTCCACCCCAGAATTGCTAGAACTCCTGCAGGAATTCAGCGAAGTGGCAAGATAGAAAATCAATGCACAGAATCCGTTGCATTTCTGTACACTAACAATGAGACAGAAGAAAGAGAAATTAAGAAGGAGTCAATCCCATTTACAGTTGCGCCAAAAACCATAAGATACCTAGTAATAAACCTAACCAAAGAGGCAAGCATCTGTACTCAGAAAACTGTAGAACACTCATGAAAGAAATGGAGGAAGACAAATGGAAAAATGTTCCATCCTCATGGATTGGAAGAACCAATACCGTTAAAATGTCTATGCTATCTGGAGCAATCTATACAAATTCAGTGCAGTCCCTATCAAAATACCATCAACTTTTTTCACAGAGCAGGAGCAAATAATCCTAAAATTTGTATGGAACCAGAAGATATCCCAAATAGCCAAAGGAATGTTGAAAAAGAAAACCAAAGCGGGCGGCATCCAGTCCGACTTCAAGCTGTGTTACAAAGCCGCGATCGTCTTGTCCTCATTTAAACATAACGGAGAGTCTTTCATCTTAAAAAGCTCCCTCGTTAAGTCCCATGTTTCTCACAGCTTTGGCCAGACTTCGTCAAGGCGTCAGTGTTTTCTCTGCCTCGCGTTCATCGTGGTCTGGCCCCCAGTGCCCCTGCTCTGAGGGGGCATCTGCCAGAACCACGAGGGACCTAATTCAAGTCAAGAGCCCGCAGCCCTGAACTTACCTTGACCCCTCTGTCACATTCCACACTGTTGGCCACGTGGGTTTGCTTGGAAGTCATCCTTCCCCTGAGGCCAGTGTTGCCCTTCTGGTCCTTCTGTTGGCAATTCTGACTTCTCTTTTCAACGACATTTGAAGAGTCCTTTTCATTACTTGTTTTCAACTGTTTTTTTTTTTTTT
>CM052896.1:125348898-125364332 GCA_028534135.1 Potos flavus
TAAAAATTGGGGAAAAAAAGTTTGCATTTGTGGCTAAGTTCTTACCACCTGTAGACTTCTGATGTGTCCTTCACAAAGTCAAATACAATACCTTGAACTAGTACTCGATAAGTAAAATGATTAAGTAAAAGAAAGCCTTCTTCCTCTTGGTGCAAGAAAACCCAATATGGCTATGAAATAGATTTTGTGCAAGTGATGCCGTATTTGTTGTGCTGGGTATTATAGAGAGGGTCTTCCGTAGTGGTGGCCGTGGCCCCCTGAGGCTGTCAGCTCAGACTGGTGGCGCCAGCTCCTTTGGGGGCTCACTGCTGTGGTTGACCCTCAGCATTGTGCAGGGGTGCCTGGAGGGCGGTTTTAAATTGGGGGGCTCAGTTGGGGTTTGTTTTAATGCACAACATGGAAAGAGCCGAGATGTCCATCGACAGATGAATGGATAAAGAAGACTGTAGTGTATATACACGATGGGATACTACCCAGCCATGAGAAAGAATGACTACTTACTGTTTACATCCACGTGGACGGACCTAGAAGGTATTATGCTGAGTGAAATAAGTCAATCAGAAAGCTAATTATCATATGATTTTACTGATATGCAGAATTTAAGAAACAAAACAGGGTCATAGGGGAAGAGAGGGAAAATAAGATGAAATCAGAGAGGGAGACAAACCGTAAGAGACTCCTTTTTATTTTTTTAGAAATTTTATTTATTTGACAGAGAGCACAAGCAGGGGGAGCAGCAGGCAGAGGGAGAGGGAGAAGCAGGCTCCCCACTGAGCAGGGAGCCTGACTCTCGGGGCTCGATCCTAGGTCCCTGGGATCATGACCTGAGCCAAAGGCAGATGTTCAACTGACCGAGCCACCCAGGTGTCCCCATAAGAGACTCTTAATCACAGGAAACAAACTGCGGGCTGCTGGAGGGGAGGTGGGTGGGGGAAGAGGGTAACAGGGTGGTTGGGTATTCAGGAGGGCACGTGATGTAATGAGCACTGGGTGTTAATAGAAGACTGATGAATATCTAAACTCTACCTCTGGAACTAGTAGTACAGTGTATGTTAATTGAACTTAAAACGTAAATAAAAGTAGTCTAGTGCTGTCCTGAGCCTTGGCAGATTGATGCCGTGGTTATAGTCTTACTGGAAGTTGGCAGATGTGCGCAGATGTCGCCTGTTCCTGGTCCCTGTGATGAGGGTGCTGACATCTCAGGGCTTGTCGAGGTGGACGTTTGACAGTGGGAGGCGTGCTGGCACTGGGGTCGGAAGCTCCTCGGGGCTCCGTACACGTCTGCAGCAACTTGCTGTGTGTGCAAACTAGATTTGCAGGCAGACATTTCAGTTCCGTATGTTTGGCCCTGACTGCGCCTTGCTCCCGTGCCAGGGTCGGGGAGGCACTGGCACGCGCCAGGGCTGCCGGGGGCCTCGAGTAGAGCTCGGCCGTCAGCACGTGTTCACATCTGGGCTGCAAAGAGTATTCTTTTTTTTGGGGTATCTGATACAGTGATATACTGAAGAGGGTCACCCTTCCAACCCCAAATCCCCTTGTAATCCTGTTCTGATATTCCAGCCTTTTCTTTTACTGTGTTTAGCTTCCCCCTCGTGTCCTGGAGGAGCCGGTGATCACTAAGGACGTCTATGAAGTCGCTATCTCCCTGATCCAGATGTTTGATAACTTGGATACGAAAGAGAGAGGGTAAGAGACGCTCATGTGGTAGTGTGCTTAAAGTGTGACTTTTAAAAAAGTGGCGTTCATTTAGATACTTTTTAGTGTTTTTATAATGTTAAGACATAACTGTAGATAACTTTTTCCAGTAGTCACATATATATTTTATAAGAATGTTAGTACATTGCACTTTTTTTTGCTGGAAATTTCCACTTTAAAGTAGTTAAGACCAAGTACAGTTTTAAGACTGACAGTTTTCAAAGCCAGAAGTCACAGCCTGAAGAGAGAACGGTCTCCAGATGCGCGGAGGTCTGGGACTGCTAGTCTCAGGCAGGATGGAAGGGCTCAGGTTGGGAGAAGCTGGCGGGGGCCTCTCTGCCGTGGTGGGTTCGTTAGGATTCGCCCCCAGCCCACAGCGGGCCCCTTGTCCTCCGTCCGCTCGCTCGCGTGTGTAGCTGGGCCTTCAAAACCTGGAACGTCCTTTCCCTCAGGAACAGCTTCAGGGTGTAAGTGGTGGGTAGAGCCTGCAATTTAAGAAACGTACTGTTTTATGAACCTTTCTGTGCTCATTTTACTGCAGTTTGTAGAGTTTATCTGTCAGAACACCAGACATGGGGGACGTAGAGCCCCCCTCACGACAGCCAGAGTGTGACTGCGGGTGGCTGGGGTCCCGCAGGCCTGCCACCCACACCCGGGCGTCTCTCCTTTGACTGTTAGTTGCCAGGTGTAAATACCTGTGAAGCGTAAAGTTACCCAGAGTCGTACGTGCCTCGGGAACCCGGCGTGAGAGGCGGCCGGAATCCAGGCTCCTGTCCCCGCCAACCTGCTTGCAGCTGTGTAGTAGATTAGCTGGGTTTCTGCACTCCGACCAGTTTTTGTTATTTTTGTATCATCGGTGTCTTTAGATTTGCTCAATATATATCGTTTTATTTACTCATCATTCTACCTTGCATCTTAGACTTTCCTTAGATCATTTTCATTCTTCCTAAAGTACATCCTTCAAAAGTTTTTTAAAGGGTCTGTTGGCAAATATTCTCAGTTTTTATTTTGCGAAAAATGTCTTGAGTTCACTTTTATTCTTGAAATAGTTTTGTTAGGTGTGCAATGTAGGTGGTTCTTTCCTTATTTCTGCTTTTTCTTATTTTTTCATTTAAATACCTTGAGTGAGATGTAATTTTCATACATTAAACACAACCATTTTTATTTTTCCTTCTGTATTTTGATGATGTTTTCCCAGAGTCTGGCTTCTCTCATTGCAGCGAGAAGTCACCTTTGGTCTGAGCCCTCCTTTTAGGCATCTCCGCGTTCGGCTCTGGCCGACTGTCAGCCACGCTCTTGGTCTGGAGCATCTGTGGTGTGACTTCTGTGAGCAGGTGGGGTTACTTGCTGTTGGTCTTGCTTGAGATTGGGCAGGCTCGCGGAGCGGGGACACCGGTGTCTGTGATGCTGCCCGGGGGACGCTGCCGCACGGCTGGCGGTCTCATGTGATCATCCGTTCTTACTCCCTGGGATTATTCTGTAAAGAGGAATTTCCCTTTTATTACCCTGCCTCTTCTCTCGCTCTTTCTCTTTTTTTTTTTTAAAGAATTTATTTGACAGAGAAAGAGATCACAAGTAGGCAGAGAGACAGGCAGAGGGAGAGGGGGAAGCAGGCTCCCCCCTGAGCAGAGAGCCTGATGCGGGGCTCGATCCCAGGACCCTGAGATCATGACCTGAGCCGAAGGCAGAGGCTTAACCAACACTGAGCCACCCCGGCGCCCCTCTCTCTCTCTTTTTAATGTCACAACGGACTCGTGGATTTTTTTTCCTTTTAAATAGACTTTATTTTTTAGAGCAGTTTTAGGTTCACAGGAATATTGAGGAGGAAAGTACACAGGGTTCCCATGTATGCACCCTCTCCCTGACACACACAGTGTCCCCTGCTGTCGGCATCTTGCACTGCAGCCACACCTTTGTCTTAATTGACACACCAGTATCACCCACAGGCCATAGTTTACTTCAGGGTTCCCCGTTGGTGTTGTACGTTTTACGGGTTTTGACAAGCGTATGATGATGCATATCCAGCCTTGTAATATTGTGCAGGATGCTTCACTGCCCTCAGACCCTCTGTGCTCTGCCTGCTCGTCCCTCCCTCCCCTGTAATCCATGACAACCTTCTTAACGTCGCCATAGTTCTGCCTTTTTCAGGATGTCATGTAGTTGGGAATCATACAAATGCAGTCTTTTCAGATTGGCTTTTTTCACTTAGCAATACGCATTTACGTTTCCTCCATGTCTTTTTATGGCTTGATGGCTCAAGTGCCAAACAGCCTTCCTTCATCAGGATGGACCACAGTATTTCTCCATTCACCTACTAAAGGACATCTTGGTTGCTTCCAAGTTTGGGCAGTTTGAACAAAGCTGTTGTAAATGTCTGTGTGTGGACTGGGTGTGGACATATGTTTTCAACTCCTTTGGGTAAATACTAAGGAGCACGATTGCTGGATCATGCGATGCGAGTATGTTTAGTTTTGTATGAAACCACCCAGGTGGGGCACCTGGGGGGCTCAGTCGGTTAAGTGCCTTCAGCTCAGGTCATGATCCTGGGGTCCTGGCATGGAGCCCCGCATCGGGCTCCCTGCTCAGCGTGAAGCCTGCTTCTCCCTCACCTTTTCCCCCTCCCCCCGCTTGTGTGCGCTCTCTTGCAGTCTCTCAAATAAATCAATAAAATCTTAAAAAAAAAACCCACTTAAATGTCTTCCAAAGTGGCTGTGCCGTCTCACGTTCCCCACAGCAAGAGAGCGAGAGGCCCTGTTGGCCCGCGTGGTCGCTGGCGCTCCGTGCTGCCTGAGCTCTGGGTTTGGGCTGCTCCGTGTTCTTTGGCAGCTAGCTGCTGGTTACCGTCAGTGTTGTTGTGAACTTCGACCTTCAGCACTCTATCGTCCCCTTCTTTGTCTTAATGCTGTGGGGCTGAATTCTACTTGGTCACGTTTTAAGATTGCAACCCCTGCTTTTTATCTCTGCCTCCAAAACCTTTGCCATCCCTTTATTTTCATTCTTTTTTAAAAAAAGATTTTTTTTAAAAAGATTTTATTTGAGAGAGAGAGAGTGTGTGTGTGTGAGAGAGAGAGAGAGAGAGAGAGAGAGAGATACCATGAGCGGGGGCGGGGGAGGGGTCGAGGGAGAAGCAGACTCCCCACTGAGCAGGGAGCCTGATGCGGGACTCGATCCAGGATCCCAGGATCATGACCTGAATTGAAGGCATACACTTAACCCACCGAGCCACCCAGGCGCCCTTGAAAATCATTTTTTTTAACTTAGTAATGTAGCTTAGTAATTTTGAAAGCATAGGTTTTGCAGTTATCTTGTTCATCTTAGTCTGTGTTTTATTCTTTTTGATGTTAGAATGAAATTATTTTCCTTAATTTCATTTTTGGATAGTTCAATGCAAGTGTATAGAAATAACAATTGATTTTTTATACTGATCTTTTATTGTGCAATCTTGCCGAAGTCGTTTATCAGTTCTAGTAGGATTTCTTAGGATTTTCTGTATACAGGGTCATGTCATTTATGAGCAGAGATAGTCTTATTTCTTCTTTTCCAGTCTGGATGCCTGTATTTCTTCCTTTTGTCTGATTGTCCTAGAACCTCCAGTGTAGTTCTCAGCAGAAGTGGAGAAGCAGTCGTCCTTGTTCCTGATCGTAGGGGAAGACATCCTGTTTTTCACCGTGAAGTATAATGTTTGCTCTGCGTTCTTGGTAGATGACCTTTTATCAGGCTGAGGGAGTTCACTTCTAGTTCTAGTTTGTTGAGTTTTTAATTTTTAATTTAATTTTTTTAAACTTTTAATGAAGGAGTATTAGATTTTGTTCAATGCTTTTACTGTGAGATAATGATGTGATTTTGATTTTTTTGCCGCTGATATAATGTATTACATTAATTGATTTTTAGGTGTTAACTTCGCATTCCTCAGATAAATACCGCTTGGTCATGGTGTATAATTCTTTCCGTGTTTTTGTAGATTTGATTTGCTAGTATTTTGTGGAGGATTTCCACGTTCGTATTTATAAAAGATCTTGGTCTGTGATTTTCTTGTGATGTCTGTCTGCTTTTGGTGTCAGAGTAATAATGGCCTCATAAAATAAGTTGGGAAATGTTTTTTGGAAGTCTGTGAAGAATTGGTATCAATTCTTTGAATCTTTGGTAGAATTCAGCTCTGGGCTTTCTTTATGGGTAGTCTTGAAATCTCTCTTTGTTGTAGGTCTTTTCAGATTGTTTTTTTCCTTGGATCAGTTTCAGTAGTTTGTGTCTTTTTAGGAATCTGTCCATTTCATGTCAACTATGTACTTTGTGGGTGTACCATTGTCCATAGTATTCCTCTATATAATCTTTCTTATTTCTGTAAAGTCAGTAGTAATGTTCTCTCTTTCATTTCTCATTCTATCTAGTATTTTGAATCTTCTCTATTTTTCTCTTGGTCAATCTAGGTAAAGATTTGTCCATTTCACTTTTTTTTTTCCCCAAAGACCCAGGAACCTCCAGTGTAGTGCTTTTGTTGATTTTTTCTCTGTTGTTTTACTTCTCTGTCTTACTAGTTTTCACTCTAGCCTTTGTCATTTCTTGGAGGAGCCAAGCAACAATCGTCCAGGCTGTGCCTGGGAACGGTAACGGCGGAGGAGGAGAAGGGAAGGGGTGTGGGGTGAGCTGGGAACCGCAACACAGCGGCTCCGGGCCCCCGTCTCTGCCTGCTCAACCCGACGCACCCGATTCACTTGCCCGTCTCCTGTCTGTGTCTCCAGCTAGAATGGGAGCTCCAAAGGGCAGGGACTTTATTTGTCTTGTGCCTTACCTGCTACATGAGAAGAGCTCATGGTGCAGAGAACAAAAGTTCTGATTTCACACGAAGGAAGTATTTTGATGGGAGTGGGAAGGCGAGTTGGTGGTTTGAGTTTAAGTTTTACTTGTAGCTATTTTTAAAGTTTTGTATTTTGAGATTCTGGATTGCAATAGTTAAATTTCAAGGGAAACTTTGTCAGATGATGAGTTTTTATAGGAGAAAATTGGGAGTTAAGGGGCTTGGGGGCCCCTAGTGATTGTGGGGCCATGTTCTGGGACCTCTGTGATTTCTTAGGTCTGAGAAGGAACGTTATACCAGACAGTCTGTGAGAGGTTTTCGCCATCAGAAGCCTAGACCGTTGGGGCTCTGGGGCAGCAGTGGCTGTGCTCCCTGGACTAACGTCTGTGTGCTTCACGCTTGCAACAGGAGCAGGACCTGGCCGGGGGCCCCGTTTGTGCTGGAGCGGAGCAGCGTGCTGGTGTTTCTGCCAGGTGAGCGGCGCGCCTGCGGCCGGGAGGGGGGCTGCACGTGCGTCCAGCCCGTACTGTGGAGAATGGTACTCGCGTGGGGGTTCAGGCTTCTCTAGACCCCGAGAACCCGAACAGCTGCGATGTGCAGCTTGAGCTCTTACTGTGACCTTCGTATCGCTGGAGCTATTGATCACGAAGGTTTACTTCTTTGAAGGCAATTTTCAGTGAAATCATTGGCTTCGTTAAATTGGCTATTTCATGTATATGTGTAAATGTGAGGTAGTGGCCGTCAGCGCACATCTGAAGCTGTCCTAACGATGGTGTGGTTACTGTGACGCCGCGGGAGCCCTTGGCAGAGTCCTTGCATCCCTTTCTTAATATTTGAGAAAGTTGGCCCTCAGACATCTGAAAAGATTAATTTATGTTAAATTGTACTTTTTCAAAATGATGTTTTTGATTTTTTTTAATCCAGTATCATTTGGTGAAACATGACAATTCACATTTTTTGTTGTTGTCGAAAGGTAACATAGAGGGCACACGCATATTTGCGCTGGTAGATTTGGAGAACAAAAAGCCTCAATAAAAGTAACTTATACTTAGTTTTGGGGTACAGCATTTGAGTTTACAGCTTTGCTCCTGTTTTGCTTAGGTTGGTCTGGATTAGCTTTGTAGCCAGGAACAACCATTGGCTGACAGTGGGGTGGGGTTGGGTTTGCCCCAGTAGGCATTTATCACAGCCCGCTGTGCCCATAACCATGCACTAGGGGAAAGTGGGAGCAGGCGGAGCTGCAGTGGCGTGGGTTCGAGACTAACCTCAGCGAGAGGGACGCCCGAAGTGCTAAATGTTGTCTGCAGAAAATACCAACAAACCATATTTTACAGTTTATTTTGTTGTCCTTCTGTGTTTATGTGAATGCAGGTTTGATACATGTTTATTTCATTGTCATCTTTGGGAATGGTTCCGTACTAGTTTGTAGGGCGGCCGCGATAAAGGGCTACAAACTGTAAGTCTTCACAAACTACAAACTTCAGACTACAAATCTTTCTGTTCTGGAGACCAGGAGTCCAAAATCAAGGTGTTGGCAGGGCCCTGCCCCCTGTGGGGCTCCGGGTAGAGTCCTCCCTTGCCTCCGCCAGCTTCTGGCGGCCACCTGCATCCACTCCTGGCGTCCCTCCTGTCTCTGCCTCCTTCGTTGACCCGGCGCATGCGCTCTGCGTCCGTCCGTCTCCCTCGCCCCGAAGGTGACACCGGTCATACTGGAGCGAGGGCCTGGCCTCCCCGGGTGATCTCACCTTAGCTCATTACGTCTGCAGTGATGCTATTTGCAGATAAAACCATGTTCTCAGGTTCTGGGCATCAGTACTCAGAACATCTCCTCGGGGTCACAGCTCAACCCGTCAGAGGGCTGCTACTTCAGGGTGACGGAAAAGCAAGTGAAAGTTTTATGTATCAATAGACATTTCTTAAGCCTAATGGAAATAATTTAGCATATCTCTGTGACCAAGACTTTTTAAAAAACTCTTCTTGTTGTTAAAATGTTGTATGTTTATTGTAGGAAATTTGGAAAAGTCAGTGGGAAATAAAAAAGACATGTAAAATTGTCCAGATGCCCAGACTTGCAGGCAGTCACTGTTGTGGAAAGGGGAACACTGGGAGAATGTGGGTTTTTGAGTTACTAGTGGTCAGTGTCATTGTACATTTTTATCTGTAATTGTGATGTAATTGGGTAAAGAGGATAACAAAGGCAAATAAAATGAATTGGTCAGACCTTTTTTGAAAAAGATGTCTTTAAAGGTTTTTTTTTGTTGTTTGTTTTTGTAATAATACATGTTTTTTTTTCCCTCCACTTCTTTTTCTTCCCCAGGTCTGGGTGAAATAAACTATATGCATGAACTTCTCACAAACATGGTTCACAAAAGGTGTGTTTCAAATGATGCAGCTTTGTTTTTACTATTATTGTATTGTTTCTGCCTTAAATAATTCTGATCACCTCCGTGAGCAGTCATTTTGTGTGTTCTCGCGTTCCTCTAGTCTTCACGGACATTTTATGTCATGAATGTGTTCTCTAGGTTACAGGTTTACCCGCTCCACTCCAGTGTGACTCTGGAAGAACAGAGTAATGTGTTTTTAAGTCCGGTTCCTGGGTACAGAAAGGTAGGTACCCGGGAGGCAAGGTGCAAGCACTTCAGGTGCATTTTCCTTAGAAACTCTATCAGCGGAGAATGCTAACATTTCAGCTTGTTTGTATCCTGTATTCTGTCGCTGGTGGTTACTCCCTAAGCAGATAATTGCCTGATGAGCCAGGTATGTTGTTTAATTTTGTCTTTTATTTTGTAAGTCGGTTGCTAACATTTTTAAATTTCCTCAACTTCTGGGCATTGTTGCTGCCTTTTTTTTTTTTTTAAGATTTTATTTATTTGACAGAGAGAGAGAGATCTCAAGCAGGCAGAGAGGCAGGCAGAAGGAGAGGGGGAAGCAGGTTCCCCGCTGAGCAGAGAGCCCGATGCGGGGCTCGATCCCAGGACCCTGAGATCATGACCTGAGCTGAAGGCAGAGGCTTTAACCCACTGAGCCACCCGGGGGCTCCTGTTGCTGCCTTTTTGATTTTTTGATGCCTTTTACTCGTTGGTATTTCTCAAGCTGTGGGACTGTTCTGGTGACTTTGGTTAGAACCCACATTCTCAGTCCTGGCTAAAGAAGATTTCTTTACTCTCAGTTTATGTGTGGACCACGGGCGTGTCTTAGCACAGCCCTCCTAGAGCTGCCCGAGATGGTCAGGGACGTCGCTTGCACCGTTCGGCCCCCTTGCTTCCGGTACAGGTGTCCTGACTCTGGGGTGGCCGGGACCTGGCCTGGCGTCCCAGCGCAGTCACAGGCCCAGCCCTGCGTCTGTGTCAGCTTGGTTGTGCTTTGTGCCTCGGGGCAGTGCCAGCACCCCTGAAGCCCCACGTCTGAGGGCTGGGCCAGCCGTCTTTGCCGGCCTCCTGCCTGTCGTAAAGCACGGCTGTGCTGCCGGGCTTCGTGCGTGCGGGACCACACCGGGAGGAGGGGTGGCGGTGAGGATCGCGCACGTGGACATGGACGGGGATGACGTGGGCCCCTGTCACCTGTCGTTGTGGGACTTGAGCAGATGGCCTCTCTGAGACACTTATTGGTTGAATGCCGAAGGGTTAGGAAGATGAACGGGAGGAGCGCGTGTCTGGACTGACGTCGCGGTAGCGGCGCGGTGCCCGGCATGAGCCTTAGGAGGAGATGGGTCTGTTTGTTGATCACTCGGTTCGTGCCAGCAGCCGTTCTGAGCACTTTGCCCTTGTTAACTCCTGTGATCTTCACAACAGCCCTGTAGGGATGGGCCTCAGCCTTGTTCTGTGCACGGGGTGTCTGGGAACCACAAGGTAAGTAACTGGCCCCACGGCCCACCCCGGCATTGGGCAGGGCTGGGCGCCCGCCCTGCACCAAGTCCCTCCAAGCTCCTCCCGGACCCTTGAGCGGTTGTAGGTTGTCGAAAATAGGAAAACTATTAACTTTAAAATTCGAGTCCAGTATTTACATTAAAAAGCTTTTAAATAATTTTTGAGCTTTTTTTTTTTTTTTAATCTTGCCTAATGTTTCCAGTACACAGTAGGAATGTCAGATGCTTTGTTTTTGGTGTTTTCTAGATTATCCTGTCCACCAACATCGCGGAGAGCTCCGTCACAGTTCCAGATGTCAAATACGGTAAGATGCCGCTCTATTTTCCCCACAATGTAAACTGTAGTATTTGTAGGCACATCTGCCCCTCAGGAATTCGTCTTCCGCCCCCTCCCCATCTCTTCCACTGTTCGGAAGAGAGACTTTAGAACAGTAGGCTCATAGAGTTTCTCTGTACTTAGAGTTCACCACTGCCGCCGCCTCTGGGGGCGTTTTGAGGCCCTAATGGACAGGAGGGCCTGGGGCTGCCCCAGATGGGGCTCTGCGGCCGCAGGGCAGGGCGTGGGCAGGAGCTTGGCTGATCTCTCACTCGGGGTAGCTTAGTGGGGTACCGCGCCAGCTCGGAGGGAAACTACTCATAATTTGGTATTCTCCGTGTATGTCCTTGATGATTGGTTCTCTAAGTTCATTAAGTCATAGTTCGAAGCCTGACACGCGCCGGGCGGTGTTCTTGATTCTGCAGGAACAGAGATGGATAAGCCAGAGCCCTGTCTCGTGGTGGCTGGGTTCTGCATTCCGGCGGGGAGACAGGTGTCCTTGCAGGGAGAGCTCAGCCGTGTAGGAGAGCCCCTCAGACAGGGTTACAGCTGTTGGGAAAAATGATCTCGTAGACAGGGTGCTGCGGGAACGCCTCACTAAGGAAGGGGTATTTGAACAAGACTCGAAGCGAAGGAGGAACGAGCCACGGGAAGACATGGTTTGGGCTCAGGGAGCGGGCTTGAGGAGAAGCAAGGAGACAGTGGCCTGGACAGATAAACGTGAACTTGGGGACTATGACAGTGCTTTGTCCCTGTGCCAGGGATGATTCTAGGTGCTGGAGAAATAGTAAACAGGCAAGAAGTCTTCGTTCTCAGATACCTTCAGGGGTGGGTAATTGAAAGACAAGATAGAGACCTGCCGTCTCTGAACCGAGGGGGTGTGTACGAGGAAGAAGTCGGGGGGCAGGGAGTAGTGGGGAAGGGCAGTTGGAGTTGTCAATGGAGGCCAGGCAAGGGGTGGCGGTTCGAGGGAGAGAGTGTGCGCGGTGTGTAAAGCAGGTGCAGGGAGCCGCCCGGAGGCCGGGGGGGCGGGGGGGCTAGACCGGGGGAGCGGGAAGGGAGGGAGAGGCCGAGGAGGTAAAGCGGTGGGCACCAGCTCCTGCAAGGCCTTCTAGGCTGTGAGAGAGAGTTCTGAGAGTAGGGGTGACATCGCCTACAGTTCGTCCAGGGACAGACTACAGCGGGGCAGAGGGGGGTGGGGGCGCCGAGTGAGGAGGGTACGACTAGTGTGGGGGTTTGCAGTGGGATGTTGGTGGCGGGGACAGAAGGAGTGGAGAGGTGTGCCGGAGGATCTGATGCGGGGCTGTGGGAGACATGGAGACGTCAGGTGGGGACACCTCCTGCGTGTCCAGGAGCAGTGGGCTGTGTAGGCTAGGGGCCCGCTGGCCGTGGGGGCCGTGCTCCCCGGTGAGTGCACACGGGGAAGGCGTTTCTGGTGTCTGAAGGTGGGCAGTAGTGAGCTGCTGCAGGGGGGCGGCCAGCAAAGCCCCGGAAACCAAATCAGAGTGTTTTGAGGAAGATGGGTTGGACAAGCATGTCATGCTGATGATCGGTCAAATTTGAAGAAGACTGGAAATTGGCTATGGATTTAGCAACATGGACGTCATTGCTGACCTTGACCGGAGCAGTTTTGCTGGAGGTCACTGAGGGATGGGAGGAGAGAGGCAGTGGAGGCCGTGAAGGCAGCACCCCTGAGGCCTTCCGCTGTAAAGGGGAGCAGGGAAATAGGGCGGGAGCTGGGCGGCCGCTGGAGACAGTCAAGCCCCGGAGGCTCTGTCCGGGGGGGACTTGGAGGGGCTCCTGTCAGTCGGGTCTCACAGATGAGGACGCCGGAGCCCGAGAACCCGTCTGCCCCGGGTTTGAGCCCCCACAGTCCAGCGCTGCCGTCGTGTGTCTGTCTGACCGCGCTCTCGTGGGCGCCGGCCAGACGGGCTCTTCGTATGGCAGGTTGGGTTCACTGGGCTCGTGTCCTTTCTGTCTGAAGGCTCCCGGTCCCTAGAGGAAAGAATGTGAGCCTGGGCAGGAAGGAGGGGCCCGTGCATTTCCAGAGGCTTCTGTATGTGCCCTGATTGTAAAGACTGCATGTTTCATATTGTTTTATCACTGTGCATTGTGATTATTGCACACTTCTTGTTAGCATGGTGTTTACATTCCTTTTTTTAAATGACAGTTATAGATTTTTGTTTGACTAGAACTCTGGTTTGTGATGAAGATACGAATTATCAGAGTCTGCGGCTGAGCTGGGCGTCTAAAACCAGCTGTAATCAGAGAAAAGGTAAGGCGTTCGCTGAAATGCATGGGTGGCACATTCAAGTGTCTTTAAATGTGTTTGGTGTTTGTATTTTTACTCTTCTGCTGATTCTTGCCTCACCAGAACCAGTTCTAAGTTTTAAGCAACAATAACTTAAAGCATCAGACTTCCTTTAAATCCGTGACTCTGTCCTCGTCCCCAGAATTAGGCGACAGTGTTTGCACATAGCCAACAAGCATCTGCTCATCTCAACACTACCGGTTTTTTGCAGTGAATGCAAAAATTGGGCAATAGTTATGGAGACTGAATTAATTTTTGATAATTTTTAATGAACTTCTGGGAATCCTTCCTCTGACTTCTCTCCAAGTTCGGATCCTCCTCGGGGTGTTTTTCCTAAACCGGTTCCACAGAGGGTCGGCGTCTGCTGCGGCGTGTGCGTGCGGCCTCCCGGGGGCTGAGCGTACCGTCGTGTCTGTCCGCAGCGGGAGGGCTTTGGCCACAGTGGAGGTGCAGTTGTGACACACTTGGACAGGTTGCTACTGTCACCTGTGGGGGACGGGCCCCCGGGGGACAGAGTTCTTGGCGTGGACCGAGCGGTAGCTTGTGTTTTATTAGAGAGCTTCCCGGGAGGATGGGCGACGGGCCAGCCCCAAATACCTGTGGGGCAGTGAAGCTTCTGTGTCACTGATAGAGGAGAGGGACAGTTACTGAGCGCTTGTGGTGTTCCAAATGTTTGATGTGAACTCACTCAGTCCTCGTCCCATCCGGTGACATAGTCCCCGGCTGACACCCTCACGACCAGCAGTGCAGCTGAGACCCAGAAGAGTGGCTGTCTGGGCTGCCCTGGCCCGCGGGCCATGGTGGCTGTGACCGCGTCCCGAACACGTGCATCTGCCCCCCCGGAGGGGGCGAGACCGAATGATTGAGCAGCCCCCCGAATCTGGGCAGGAGCAGCTTCTCGGGCACCGTGGAAAAACCGAATGTTGAGTTACATACCTCCGCACTCAGAACTGCCCCCCCAGACGAAAACCCACGCTCAGGAAAAATGACGAGAAATAAATACGCGGGGATGTTGAAGGGATTGTCTTTGGGGAAGCCTAGAGATTATAGGAGTTTGGGCCGTGGTCTGTTCTATGGGTTCAAAATTTCTGTAATGAAAGTGCTCTCTCCTACAAGGAGTTGCAGACATAGTCCACGGAGTCCCTGAAGACTTGGCCGCGCGTCTCCGTGGGAGCGGGGAGCCCCCCAGCCCGGAGCGCTTCAGCTCGCGCCGGCCTGTGGGGGGCTCTCCCGGGTTTTCTTCTCTGAGCGTTCCGGCCGTATGCTCTGTGTTTATGGCCGAGACCCATTTGAGTGACACTTTGTAATCACTTTTGCGAGGTTTGGGGTGAGGTGCATTTCTGTGCTTGTGGATGTCCGCTTGTTTCAGCGGCACGGAATTTTCCCCACGGAGTGGCTTCTGCACCTGGGGAGGTTCCCGGGGCCCATGTGCGCGGGGCCGTCGGGGTGCATGGTGTCGTCCTGTCGGACCCTGGGCGCGCGTCTCCCCCTTCAGCAGCAGCGCTGGTTGTAGTGGGGCCTCACCTCAAACAGACACATTCCTCCCACTTTCAGAACAGTTGGAGTTACTCTTCTCTGCCCTCCCATACAGATTTCAGAATGAGCTTGTCCAGGTCGCGACAACATTCATGTTGTGATTCTGCTAGGAATTGTGTTACACCTGTCGGTCAGTTCGTGGCGGGGGGTGCGTTTGTCATGTTCAGTCTTCCCGTCCCTGAACACAGTGCGTGTGTTTCCATTCGTGCAGGTCTTCTTCGATTTCTGTAACCTGTGTTGTGTTGTTTCCAGCATGGAGATCCTAAGTATTTAGTTTTACTTAGAGTGATCGTTAATGGCATTGCCTTTTTTTTTTATAAAAGATTTTATTTATTTATTTGAGAGAGAGCACGAACAGGGGAGGGGCAAAGGAAGAGGGAGAAGCAGACTCCCCGCTGAGCAGGGAGCCCAATGGGCGATGGACGTGGGGCTCCATCGATAGATGCTTGACTGACTGAGCCACCCCGATGCCCAGCATTGCATTTTTAATTTCGGTTTTTACATGTTCGTTACTGATGTATAGAAATGTGATTGATTTTTGTGTCAATCTTCTATTGTGTGACTTTGCCAAATTCACTAATTGGTTCTAGTTGTTTTTGCTTTTGTTTTTGGTCATTACCTTGGAGTTTTCTACTTGGACAGCCCTGTCGTGTGCAGATAGGTGCGGGCTGGGGGTGATGGCAGTGCTGAAGTCTGGACTCTCCACTCGACCTCCTGAGGGGGGAGGGGATCTACCAGGAGAGACGGTGGGGGGGCGGGGGCAGGAGTCCACACGCCCCCTTCATCTTTCCTGACTCCACATGTGGGGAAGGAAAGCGCCTCCCTGCGCTGCCCCGTTTTTGCAAAGCTGGATATTTATTTAGGACGCCCTTCCCCTGGCCCCGTTCTCTCTCCTTGGGAGATTTTATTATGTTTT
>CM052896.1:125364832-125392209 GCA_028534135.1 Potos flavus
TCTCTCTCCCCCCTCTTCTCCCTCCCCGTCTGTCTCTCTCCCCTTCTTTTCCCTCCCCATCTCTCTCCCCCCTCTTTTCCCTCCCCATCTGTGTCTACCCCCTCTCCCTATGTCTCTCCCCCCTCCTCTCCATGTCTCTCCCCTCTCCTCTCCCTCCCCCGTCTCTGTCTCCTCTTCTTGTCTCTCTCCTGCTCTTTCTTCTTCTCTCGCTCTCTGTCTGTCTCTCCATCTTCTGTTTTTCTTTCTGTTTCTCTTCTCTCTTCTGCTTATGTGTCTGAAGTACTGGTCATGTGGGCAGGTTAATTATTTCGTTATTTTATTATTTCTAACTTTTGCTCTTTTCAGCGTTGTCCGTTAGGAAGCACGATATTGAAAGTGAAATTGCTGGACATGGGTGAACCGAGAGCTTTGCTGGCAACCGCTCTCTCTCCGCCTAGTCTGAGTGACATTGAACGGACCATCCTGCTCCTAAAGGAGGTACGTCTGTCTGATGTACATCAGTGTTGGGAAAAGCTAAGATTTTGTTGGGTAAATTTTAGAAGTTTCATGATGTGGATGTCTTTAAAGTATTTTGATTGTCATGAACAGTCAGCTTGTGTAATGCGTCATTGTTGATTGCAGACGCCATACCTGTTGTTTACTCCAGTTTTGTTAGTTGTCCTGCTGAGGCTCTTCCCTTCCACGGCTCCCCCTGCCTCCCCCGCCTGCACTGTGCTGGGCCCCCAGGAGTGCCGGGAGAAGAGATGTGTGTGGTGCTGTCGAATGGCCATTCTTACATACCTTTCTGCACAGGTTAAAGAAATCAGCGCCAAGCGGTGTTTGCACATCTCTCCTTCGAAGGCCCGGCGGGACGATCGTCTAAGGGCCCGGTTATAGGCTGATGCGCGGGGATTTCTGGGGCGAGCGGCATCTGCCTGTGGGGCTGCGGCTCCTTCGCTCTCCCCCTGCGGTTCTGTCTCTGCCCGTCCTCTAGCCGTCCCCTTCCCTTGCTGGAGACTGCGTTGTGTCCGGGGCCTCTTGGACCCTGTACCCCGCTCACGCTGTGCCCTCGCAGCCCCGGCCTTGGCCTGCGTGCCGCTTCTTGGGGCTGAAGACACTCTGCTTCTGGCCCTTGAAGTTGGGGTGCTCTGGCATTTGCCTTTATTTTGATTCCTTTTTGGGTTTCTGTGACACACACCTTGTCGAGTTAAGGAGGTTTCTCCTCGTAGACACAGTGCGTTGCGAGCGACCACTGTGCTGTGTCAGTTTGGCCTTTGGTTTCGCGTGATGCGCGGCACGTTTGTCACAGTGCGAGTGAAGTGGACTTCTGTGGGCGCTTCTTGGGTACTGCCTCACAAGGTCACCCTTTTAAAAAATAACAAAATGGATTCTAAGTTCCTAAAAGCAAATTACAAGAATTTTTTTGGTAGCATCAATTTTTCATGAGTCAATTTAGATATTTTTTAGAATCTTAATCCCCAGAATTTGGTCTTCATTTCCTGTTTAGACTCCCTGCCTTCAGGGAAAAAAGAGCAAGAAGTCGTCAGTGCTTGCTAACGGGGCTCATTTATTTCATGAAGGTTGGGGCGCTTGCAGTGAGTGGGCAGAGAGAGGATGAGAACCCGCATGATGGTGAACTGACCTTCCTAGGAAGAGTGTTAGCCCAGCTTCCTGTTAATCAACAACTCGGTAAACTCATCGTCCTCGGACACGTGTTCGGGTGTCTGGATGAATGTCTTATCATCGGTAAGTGTGAGCACGCGGAGATGGGCCCGGAGGGGCTGGAAATGCCTCTCTCACGATCTTGCCTTGTCTCTGTTTTTCTCTTGTTAGCGGCAGCTCTTTCTTTGAAGAATTTTTTTGCAATGCCTTTCAGGCAGCATCTCGATGGATATAGGTACGTAACGTTCATATGATTAGAAGTCCGTTCGTGCTAGTGGTATCGCATGACACTTGTTTGTTATTTGTTTCTAGGAACAAAGTGAATTTCTCGGGCAATAGTAAGAGTGACTGTATTGCACTTGTTGAGGCGTTTAGAGTAAGTTTGCTTGGTGCAGGCGCGGAAACACTACCATGGCTCGTTAGTACATTTTCCTACCCTACCCCTGTCTCTGCTGAAAACATCGGGAGGCTTGTTGATGTCCAGTAGGAAAAACCATGTTGTAAGAAGTAAATGGGGGTGGGAGTCCAATTTTATGAAATTGATTGGAAAAAATTACATTTGTAAGTTTTCTGTGGTCAAAATTTGTTGAAATGAGACTTTAAAATATTTTAATTAGCTAATAAAGTGTTTTTTGAAACTGGGTCATTTGTTTTTAGACTTGGCAGACTTGCAGACAGAGAGGAGAGCTGCGGCATCCGAAGGTTGGTTAGCTGTTTCCTGCATTTGTAGCCGGTTGTAAGGGACCCAGGGAGACTCTCCGAGGCTTCTCTTCTTGGCCTGATCACCGCAGGGGACACAGGAGAGTGCCGGGCCTGTCCTCAGAGGGCGGAAGGCGGTAACAGCGAGCAGGCGGTCGGAGGGTGTAGTGCGGGTCTCTGCTGGTGGTGGTCCCTTGCAGGGCCGGCTCTTGGGGCCTGCAGCCGAGGCCGGCTGTGTGGCTGTCCCCGTGGTCCTCCGGAGGGTCAGGAGCCCCGTCAGCCGCCAGTGCTCCGCGCCTGCGGGTGTGGGCCTCGAGGCGCCCGTTCACAGCTGGGAACTCTGAAGCCTTTCCTTTTGGTGTTGTCAGCTCAGTTTTAGAGAATAGGCTTGAAAGAATTCAACACATAGGCCTCCTCTTTTTTTTTTTGGTCAGGTTTTATTCTCCTTCTAAACCAATTATGTTCAAGAGACTGTCGATGGGTTTGTGTGTTTAGATTTGCCGTGTCTAGAGGCAGCCTCAAGACAGCCACTTATGTTAAGGTTAAAACTTCTTTTTAAAGAGTCAGCCACGGTTTTTCTCTGGTTGGCGTACGTGTTTTTTTTGACTTATAATTCTGGATGATGTAGATGTATTATGGTAGCCAAATTCGTTCTAATTTGTTCGTTAACGTTGAGTATTGTGCCTTTATTTAAAGGATGAACTTGACTGGGGGCGGTTAAATTACATTCAGATCAAGAGAATCCGAGAGGTGAGTCGTGAGTTCTGTGGGTGTTTGTGCAGTGCCCGGGGTGGCCAGCGTGGTGGCGAGCACGCCGCCTCCTGCGGGGTCTGTGTCCGTGGTACGTGTTCACGATGCAGTTTTTATGGTACGCAGTTCGTGAATATGTATGTGTAAGTATGATATGGAGCACACGTATTCTTATAATTTCAAAAGTGGTAACATTGTTTGCTCATTCTGAATATTGTGTACTTGTGCCCTCTCAGATTCTCGATTACATTTGTGTGTTTCGGGGGGGTCCCCGAGACCACCCTTGGCTCAGTGATTGGCTAGAAGGACTCCGGATCTTAGAAAAGCTCTTCTACTCCTGGTTGTAGTTGATTAGAGCTAAGAGATACAGGTTCAAATTAGCAACGGTGAAAGGCGCGCGGGGAGAAGTCCAGACAGCACACGTGCTTCCGTTGCCCCCCTCCCCCCCGCGCGCTTGCGGGCACGGCCGGCTCTGGCAGCAGCCGTGCGGGATTGCCAGCCGGGGAGGCCCCCTTGGGCCTTGGTGTCCAGGGTTTTACTGGGGGGTGGTTATGTAGGCCGGGGGTGCCGGCAGAGCTGACCCCAGTGACGTGCTTGTCCGGCCCCGCACAGCTTGCGCTGGGTCTGCGTGGCGCCAGCCTGAAGCCTGCCGCTGCCGCCCGCCGTGGTCAGCCCTGAGGCCTTGGGCCGCCAGGACACTCTTCTGCGGCGCGGTGTTCCAGGGGCGGACAGGCTGTGTCCCGGGAACCAAACCTGGAAGCTGGCCATGGACCGTGCCGCTGCGGACAGCCCGGGCCCTCTGGGTCAGCCCTTGACTGTGCACTTCTGTGCATGCTTTGCCCATTCTGCTTTCAGAGGACTTACTCTTGGCCTCGTCGGTCTTTGGTGTAGGTTTTTTGGGGGAAGGGGAGAGGGAGAGGATTTTAATTGATTTTTGCTTCTTTCTGTTAATTAGTTCTTTGTCTCTTGTTTAGTATTTTTAGTCTTTCTGAGATGAATATTTAATCCATTAATAATTTCCAGTTTTTCTGGTTAAAAGCATTTAAAGCTGTGTATTTTCTTGTGCACAGTTTGGCGACATCCCATTGATTTTTGGTAAGTAGGGATCATTGTTATTTCCGTCTTTTTTTTTAGTGTTGGTTTTCTCCTTGACTGAAGAGTTTTTTTTTTTGACAGAGAGATCACAAGTAGGCAGAGAGGCAGGCAGAGAGAGAGGAGGAAGCAGGCTCCCCGCTGAGCAGAGAGCCCGATACGGGACTCGATCCCAGGACCCTGAGATCATGACCTGAGCCGAAGGCAGAGGCTTTAACCCACTGAGCCACCCAGGCACCCCTTGACTGAAGAGTTTTTAAGTAGAATATTTGAATTTTCACTTAGAAATATTTTTAGATGTCTTGTTTTGTGGTTCATTTCAGATTTTTTTGCATTTTGGTCGGAAAAAGTGACTTGCATACTTTTAACTAGCATGATTTTTAACTAGGGAAGTCCTATGTGACCGCAGCCTTCAGAAAGGTTTCAGGAACATGGACGTACACAGGCTGACATGGGGGTGACGGGCTTGGCCCTTCCTTCATGTTCCAGGCTTTTCCAACCTCCTCCCAGGTCATGGCTTTTAAATTTTTCTGTCTTTCCAGCTCTTTTCAGTTGTTTTCCAGTTAATGTTCGCACCTGTGTTTGTATGGTTTTTACTTTTTTAGGTTATTGAGATAATTTTTTGGTAAATTAATTTATGAACAGTTTATAGGTATTCGGGGCTGTGTATTCTCATGTGTGTACTTTGAGGTTTTGTATGAAAAGGTTTTATTGCAGCGAGTGATGTTCAGAGCAGCTGCCGGGCATTTAGTCACTTGAACTTGGGGTTTTTGTTTTTGTTTTTTATTTTATTTAAATTCTAGTTAGTTTACATATAGTGTAATACTGGTTTCAGGAGGAGAATTGAGGGATTCCTCACTCACCACACCCGGTGCTCCTCCCAACAAGTGTGCTCCTTAATGCCCGTCCCCCACCCACGTCCCTCCAGCAAACCTGTTTGCTCTCAGCTTGTTTGTGTTGGTGTTTTTGTTTTAAGATTTTGTTCGTTTGTGGGGGAGAGAACGAGTGTTGAGGGACAGAGGGAGAGGAACACTCCCCAGCAGACCCCGCTGAGCGCGGGGCCTGATGCGGGGCTCCCTCTCACGACCTTGAGACCATGACCTGAGCCAAGCTCAAGGGTTGGACGCTTACCTGACCGCGCCCCCCAGGCGCTCCTGCTCTTAGTGTGTTTTTAATGACAGAAGCAGTACACATGCATGTGGAGGTTTTGAGGTGTGCAAAGGACTTAAGGCAGAGGATATGGTTCTGGTTACTTGCTCTTGCAATGCCCACAGGCATTGTGGGTACATGTTTGTAGTGTGTGTGTGTGCGTGTGTGCACGCATGTGCACCTATAGATGGGGATTGTGAGGCACGTGTGGTTCTGTGTCCTGGTATTTTCTGTTAGTGTGGTATTGAGTATCCTTCCCATTTCTTATTCATTCATCTTTAATAAGATGACTCTTAATAAATGCGGTGTTTAATCCCGTAGACGTGTGAGGGTTTTCCCCAGCGTGCACTTATTTTCCAGTGTTTTCGTTATTCCGAGTAGCGTAAGTTCTTTGAGACGTCCTATTTCGGTGTGTCTCTCTCAGGTGGCTGAACTCTACGAAGAGTTGAAGAACAGGATCTCGCAGTTCAACATGTACGTTGACGCCCGGCGGCCCGCTGTCGACCAGGAGCACGTGCACAAGCAGCGGTTCATCCTGCAGGTGCGCCGGGCTTCCCTGCACGTGTGTTCTCACCTTCCTCTGTGCCGGTGTCGTGGTTGAGGAAGCGCCCACGCCGCCTTTCTGACCCAGGTCAGGCCTCGGGGGATCTTAGGCCCACGCTGTTCACGCTGCGTTTGGGGAGAGCCTAGTGCAGGTTTTGCACGTCGTAGAGCTAGCCATCCAGTCCCAGTGCTGATCTCCAGGGGAAAGTTCCTGTAGCAGACCGGCTGTTGCTGCTGCTTGGGGAGATGTCCTTGGGTTTTGCTTCTAAGAAACTAAAAATGTTCTTAATATGATTGAACATACATAGCTCTTCCCTTACACTGAAAATGTTAACTTTAGCGGGCATTATCGGGCTAGCTTGTTGGATGGGACCTTATAGGGATTGTGTGGAGGGAAGCGTATCCCGCAAAGGGGCTAATGCTCCTACTTTTGGGGTTCAGAGAAGGACTACCTCTGCACATGCGAGCATGTCGGATTGGGTTGGAGGTGGATGTCTGTGAACGACGTGGTGCTGGAAAACAGTGTGTTTCTGGATGTCACATTGCTTCGAGGCCGGGGAAATCTTCCCTGAGCGTGTGTTTCAGATGGTATGTTTTGGTCGAGGAAGGGACTCTGCGGAGTGGGCGTGCCGCTGGGGGCCTGGGGAGGGGCCGGGCCCGTACAGGGGAGTATGCCGGACGGCAGGTGGGAGAGCGTACAGTCACTCGTGCCCTCACTCAACTCACCACTGTTTCCTGAACTTCCCTCCGAGACGGGCTCCAGGTCCTCGAGGGAGGACGTGTCCGGAGTGCTTCTGCTAGTAACAGTGGAACACTCAGGACGGTGGCTTTCTGATTGATTTGTAGAAGGTCGAGGATTTTTATATAAACTGCTTTTCTGCCTTACAGATGTTCGTTACGTCACTCTGGGAAGAGGTGAGTGTGTTGCTGAGACAGACCGATAAATAATGTTGGTCGTTCACGAAAATCCAATTCTCTTCTAGGTGGTATTGGCAGGTGCTTTTTACCCAAATTACTTCACTTTCGGACAGCCTGACGAGGAGATGGCGGTGAGGGAGCTGGCCGGCAGAGACCCGAAGACCACCATCGTGGTAGGGGCTGCATGTTGGGGTGGCTGCCGCGAGGCATTCTGTCCTGCCCAGTGTTCCCACCTTTATGAGGACCTGGTGGGCTTTTCCCCCGAAAGCGAATATTATGGCTCGTTTAACCTTTTCACGTACAGCTCCTTGCGCCTCGGTCCGGCCCCCTTGTTTGCAGACCTGGGCCTGAAAGTAAGAAATTACGTATTTATGACTAATGCTGATTGAGCATGTGCTGTTTGGAAGGATTTAAGACACTTCTCCATAAGTTTAAGAACATTTAGTTAACAGTTTCATTTCACACAAAGTGCAATGTTACTGGTTGGCAGCTTCGTACTGGAATTTGAACTGTGATCCCCAGACCTGAACGTATTGCAGTAGAAGCAGCTAGAGAGTGTTTATTCTAAATTCATATTTGAGGGCCCCATGCCCCAGGATCTGAACTAGAAGAAATGGCCTGAAAATGAGCATTCAGGTAACACGTGTTTTTACCTGGCTTCCTCGAATCCCTTTGTGGTGTTGTCCCCTCCCCTGTGCACTTGGAGAAGAATCCTACAGGAGTCTCCTCGGACACAGAGCTGTGCTTGCCTCCTTCATCTACAAGGCAGCCTGCTCGCCATGCGCTCTGGGCGCCAAAAACTTGTCTTCTGTGTGGTTGTAAAAACCAAATCAGAGCTAGTATTGACCCAGCACTTGCCCAAGAGGCCCTTCGTGACGTACTTTGTATTCAGGCTTTTCTCGGCCTCGCACTGACCCCTCAAGGTGGGCAAGGTGGGGATCTACCATCAGCCTTATTTCTTGGGGTGGTTGAGTCCTTGGGCAACTACGTCCTTTGTCTCAGGAGGCTTGCCAAGACAGCTCAGGGCCCCGGCATTCTCACCCACCCACCACTTCTCTTGTGGGGCCGGGGTGGGTCCTGAGATCAGCAGGACCCGGTGGCAGGGGGCCTGGGGCCTCAGGTTTCCTGCCAGAGCCAGAGCCAGAGCCTAGAAATGAATCACCGGGACAAAAGGGGGAAAGCGAGCCCTCGGGGCTGGGAGAGGTGTGCAGCGACTCGGCTGTGGCGGTGGGCGTGCCCCGGTCCCTGACCTGTGCTGCACTCCCCCCTCGGTCCCCTCATTCCTGATGCAGAGGACAGTCTTCTAAAGAGATGCATTTATGGAGGTCAAGTAAAGCACGACTCTGATTTCTTCTGTGTCAGACTTTGGATTATTTTAACAGAGAATTATCTTTTATTTAACACATTTATCACTAAAATTTAGTTACAATGTAAAAGTCATCAGTCATTAAATATACCTAACCATAGAGTCTCCCTCTTAGGGTTAAAGACAGTGGGTTTTGTTTTTGTTACTAAAGAAACGTGCAGCTGCTTTAGCTTAGGAACACTGTCAGTGTTTTGGTCGTGTGATGCCTGCCCTGATGAATCCTGCATTGTGTGTTACAGTTGAAACACATTCCTCCCTATGGATTTCTCTACTATAAGCAGCTGCAGTCTCTCTTCCGACAGTGCGGTCAAGTCAAATCCATTGTATTTGATGGTGCAAAGTAAGTCGTGTGTTTCTGTAACAACTGCAATTATGAAAGAGCCATCACACGTTCAGTGTTTGCAGGAACCGATTCTTAAAACTGAGTGCGTGCAGAAATGGGCCTCTATCTGGGCTGTTCCGCCCGGCCTTGGAATGCAGTGTGGGTTTATCTCGTTATCAGTAGTGACTTCTTGTTTTTCAACCACGTGGGCTCCTAAAGGAGCTAAGCTGGGAGCTTGGCGGTCTGATACCAAGAAGGCTCAGTGGTCCCATGTGGTGCTGGGGCGGGGGCTTGGAGCGTGAGCCCGTCCCTAGGTTTTCATGGGGCGTCCCTAGTGATGTGTCACTTTGTAGGTCACAAAGATGCCCCAGAGTGGAGTTTATCTGCTTGTAATTTTTGGAAGACAAATACTGCAAAAACTCGATCGTATTGCACCTTATTTTAGTTGCAAATACAGGAAACAAGATGGCATGTTTTGAAGAATCACTTTGAGTTTTTATGTCCAAGAGGGACAGTTGATGTGCAGAAAGGAATTTTTACAGTTTTAAATTGAATTTTAGTTTTCAGTTAGAAATTTTTTTCTGATGTCCTGTAAATTGTATTTCATTTATAAAACTTTGTAAATCTAGGGAACAAGAAACATTTTCACCTTTTTTTTTTTTTTGACTGATGTCCAGTAACTCAAGTTGAGCGTATTCAGTCCCTTTTCCATTTGGATTAATTCCCTGAAACATTTTAAGTTCTGTTCCTCTGATTTAATATATTGATTTTCTTTGTAAGCACACACATCTTTCCCATGCCCTGTGCATGTGCTCGCGTGGCAAATTCATAACCCTCACAGAGTCTCTCTGAGTTCTTTTAACAATGATTACAGATTTAACTAATTAAACTTAGAATGTCTCAAGTGTTTTCAAATATCCTAATACAAATTACACTGAAATTCTTTTTTTTTTAAAGATTTATTTATTTATTTATTTACTTATTTGAGAGAGGGAATGAGAGAGAGAGAGCATGAGAGGGGAGAGGTCAGAGGGAGAAGCAGACTCCCCATGGAGCAGGGAGCCCGATGTGGGACTCGATCCTGGGACTCCAGGATCATGACCTGAGCCGAAGGCAGTTGCCTAACCAACTGAGCCACCCAGGCGCCCTACACTGAAATTCTTAATCCCGTTTACACAATCCCTTCTTTAACACTGGACTCCAGTGAAGGTCTCTTTCTTGAATCCTAGAAGTCCGTTTGCCTTGGCCGAGGCTCCAGGCATGGCTGGGCGTTTTTGATGGGTTGAGTGGCCTGCAATCCAGGCTCTCGCCGATCTTCATCACTCGGTTGGATTCTGTGTTTGTTTCATATGCTTCCTGTCTAAGCCTTTGTTTAAGCTATTTTGATCCTGTTTTGCGTGATTCCTTGCATTTCTGGCTTGTTAGTCGCCATGGCAATGTCCTGCCAGTTACTCGGAGCAGTGACGGTGTTCTTCTGGTCATGCCGGGAGCGCTTCTTGTGCTCCGAGTGTTCAGAGGCACACAGTGACACAGGTCACTGTGTGACGCCTCTGGGAGCACGCAGGGCCCGGTCGATCGGGGAGCCTGTGTCCGGTGTGAAGGCCATCTGAGCACGGGTAGTAAGTACAGAGGCGCACCGTTTCTTCCTGTGCAAAGCGTTCAACCCAGTCGTGGGTTCTGTAGACAGTTGCCTGTCGTGAAATGTCGTGGGAGAGGCCCAGGTGGTCAGAGGACATTCGTTCTGGGCCTCGGGAGTGGTAGCGTTCACTTGGGACTTCCTAAGGAGGTGTGTGACGTGGACAGCGGAGGGGGCTGGTGGGGCAGGAGGGGCTGCGGATCTTGCAGGAGCCCAGTGTGAGCCCAGTTGGGACTTTGGAGAGTTGGGGGGGCAGTGTGCGAGGCACAGCCAGAGGCCTTTCTGCCAGCCGCTGGCTTTGCGTCAGGTCTGTGTGGCGGGGGGGCCAGGTGCTGCGCTCTGGTTGGTCCTGTGGCTGCCCGATCAGTATGGGCGTGAACAGATGCACTGTTCTGTAGGACTCGGTCAGGGAACGAGGACTTACCTAAATGATGGCGTTACCTAAACCAGAGGCAACACTGGAAACAAGGAGGCGGCAAGTGAGACAGCCGCTCTCCTGGGTTTGGCTGTTGATGGCCTGTGCAGGACGAAGAAGAGAGGAGGGCCCGGGAGGGTAGGTCTTCAGGATCGCATTGTCCAGAGAGGGGCTGGGAGGAGCGGCGTCCCGGGGGGAGGGGGAGGGCGGGGGTCCTGCTGCAAGGGGAGCATGGTGGGAGTGTGGCCTCAAGTGTGAGAGAGACTGCTTCTGAGGAGTGGCCCAGGAGCTCTCTAGAGAAGGCCAGCAGGACAGGGGGTGAGCGAACTGGGCGCGGGCC
Organism: Potos flavus; assembly: GCA_028534135.1. Classification (NCBI taxonomy): domain Eukaryota; kingdom Metazoa; phylum Chordata; class Mammalia; order Carnivora; family Procyonidae; genus Potos; species Potos flavus. Next base: position 125,375,704 of record CM052896.1, read on the forward strand.
TGCGGGAGGATGTGCGTGCTCAGCGAGGAGTCCGCCAGGGGGCGGAGGGCAGAGGAGAGAAGCTGGGCTCGGGGATGCACGCTGCTTAGGCCGGCCGAGTTAGGGGCTGACTCTGACCTGCTCCACGCTCTTCATGGGACGTGTCCTTTCCAGGGCTCCGGTTATACGTTTCCATGCTGGTACTTGTAGGGGTCATAGGTCTGTGTCCCTTGGTGTGATGTTTTGACCCAGGGGCGTTCACATACAAGCAAAGGTGAACTCGAAGCTTGCTTTCTTTAAACCCGGAAATATCCAGCAGACACCCTTCCTGCCTGCTTGGTTCTCATCCCCCAGAGAAAGGAATGGGAGGGGCGCCCCGGGATGTGGGAGGGGGGAGTGGGGGCGGTGTTCATCAGCATGACTGATGGTAAACTTGATGGGGTTTGTGGAGGGAGATCATGGAGATCACTGACCTACTCATTTGTGTGATTTTGTCTTATCTGTGTTTTGGTTTACAGTAAAGTAGAAAAACCCCCAAAACTCAAAAAGCTGTCTTTCTGCGTTCGTTGTGAGAATTAAGATTTCATAGCTGAAAATCCCATTAGCGTTGGGTGTTTATTCTGCATTGTCTGCATCATGTAAAAGATAGATCCCTGGTTTTAATTGAATGGTGCATCATTGTAGTTCTCATTTCTCTTAAGTAATTTTCATTTAGGGAAACACTTCTTGGTTAATTGTAGAATTATAGAATGAAGAGTTACTGGTATTTCAAGGGGAGGTGGCGCTAAAAATTTCCATCTAATCTGGAGAGACATTAATACGCACTTAGTTCTTTTTTTTCAGATGCCCGATAAACTAATTTTTTCTTTCCATTTGTGGAGCAGAGCCTTTGTGGAGTTTTCACGTAATCCAACGGAGAGGTTTAAAACACTTCCTGCAGTGTACATGGCAATTAAGATGTCTCAGCTGAAAGTCTCCCTCGAGCTGAACGTGCACTCCGCAGAGGAGATTGAAGGGAAGGTGCAAGGAGGGGCTGTCTCAAAGCTCAGGAACACCAGGTATTTCCGAAGGCGGCCGGGCAGGACTCCGTCACCTGCTTTCACAGTTTCAGAGGCTGTGTTTACATGCACACTCGCAGCACTGGCTTCGCGGCCGGAGTCCTAGTTTCCTCACCTCCTGGCTGTGTGTACTGGGGCACATTCCTTGACCCCTCTGAACCTTGGTGCTTTTTTTATCTGTTTTTTCCAGTTTTATTGCAAAATAATTGCCATCCATTGCTGTGAAAGTTTAAGGTGTTCAGCGAGACGGTTTGATTTCCCTTCACTGTGAGATGATTGCCACAGTACATTCTGCTAACACAGAAACTTCTCCATTTGACAGAGTCTCTTAAGATCTGTTCTCCTAATGACTTTCCTGTACGTCTTACAGCAGTGTTGGCGGTAGGGACCGTGTTGCAGTCTGTCCCTAGGACTTATTTACCATAGAACTGGAAGTTTGTGTCTTTTGACCATCTTCCTCCTGTGCCCCCTTCTCCCACCCTCAGCCTCTGGTTCCCCAAGTCTGATCTCTATGAGATTTTTTTTTAATAGATTCCACATGTAAGTAAAACTATACAGAGTTTGTCTTTGTTGGACTTATTTCACTTAGCATAATGCCTTCGAGATCTATCCATGTTATTGCAGATGCTAGGATTTTCTTGTTTTTATGGCTGAATAATATTCTATTGTGTGTTTATACCACATCTTCTTTATCCATTTGTCCAATGATAGACACTTAAGTTGTTTCCATGTCTGGGCTATTGTACATGATGCTGCTATGAACATGGGGAGGCAGGTATATTTTTGAGGTAGTGTTTCTGTTACCTTTAGATACATACCCAGAAGTAGAATTACTGCATCGTATGGCGGTTTTTCTTTTAATTTCTTGAGGGTCGTCCGTACTGTGTTCCATAGCGGCTGTACCAGTCCGCAAGCCCACCAGCGCACGAGGGTTTCCTTTTCTGTGCCCTTGCCAGCATTTGTCTTTGATGACGGCCACGCTGACAGGCATGAGCTGATACCTTGTCATGGTTCTTGTTCGCATTTCCCTGATGACCAGTGATACTGAGTATCTTTTCACAGACCTGTTTGCCTTTTGTGTATCTTCTTTGGGGAAATCGCTATTCAAGTCTTTTTGGCCATGAAAAAATTTTCTTTTCCTATTGAGTTGTGTCCGTTTAACAGATACGGGAGCTGTTGTACAGGGTTGTTGAGAAGACGGAGTGGAATCGTGTAAGTAACTCTTGGTTTAAACAGTAGAGATTAGACCTCATGTTTCCTTCCTTGTCCTTGGAGTTCCTCACTTCCTTTGTTGAAGCGCAGCGGAGCCGTCTCTGTCCTCGGCAGAGCGGCCGGCGGGACAGAACAGAGGTGCAGTTGGGAGCGCGGGGCTGGCCGGCACAACCCGCCCCTTCCTTGTGGGGGCAGGAAGCCTGGGCTGCCCGCGGGGCCGGCCCCGCGTCGTGGTACTCGCCAGTTGGCAGCTGTGGCGGGGTGTGTGGATTTTCTTTTCTTGGACCAAATTAAATCACCCTTCAGGATTTACAACGGATTCCTTTGGGTTTTGGTCACGCTTTCCAAGTACCATGTGTAGGAATCAGTCATCCTTTCTTATTTGTGATCTTTTTAGTTCCATGAGGAACTTGACAGGACTTTGGGGGAGTCGGCGAGAAAGGGAGGTATGTCCCATGGAGTGTCATCCTGTGGGGGAGGTTTAGCTCCTGAGACTCTGGGGTGCAGCGGGCTAGGTCTGTAACACAGCTCCCCGCCGGTAGCTCTGCCCGAGTCACTTTTCCTTCAGAAATGGACCTGAAAGTTGGGTCAGGATCTCTTGTATGATTCTTCCTCTTCATCTTAGAATAAGAACATCAAGAAGGGACCTTTTGTTTTTATCAAGTTCGTATTTCACATTCTCAGACTTGAACATCTACTATCTTAGTTTTAAGAGACGAATGATAACTGCTTGGTTTGTTAGAAATTCATGTATGTCTTTTCTAATAGCATAGAACTGGGCATGGATCTGGTACTTGCAGAAAGGTCAAGGTCCCCTCTGAAACCGGAAATGAGGAAACACTGCAGGTGTTAGATTTAGAATGTGTACCCTTAGAAGTCAATCTCCTGTCAGAGTCTTGACCTTTAGAGTCCATTGCTGAAGGGTAGTGTGTAACTCTGGGGGTGCACAGACCTCCAGGGCAGTCCAGGAAGCCACTGGAAACTCAAATTTGAGAGGAAATCAAATTAGTCACCTGCAGGGTAGGTATTTTCTTAAAATGTTCATTTCTTATATAAGCAATGGAGTAGTTGGGGCAATAACTTCACACATGGAAGCATGTTTCCTTTTAATACCTGATTTTTATTTTTATTTTTTTAAATCACGTTACCTAGGGTGAATGTGGACTTCCAGAAGCAGACAGTAGATCCTATGCAAGTCTCATTTAACGCACTGGACAGATCCCGGACGATTACTGATCTCCTCCTAACAATTGATGTCACAGAGGTGAGACGGCGCGGTTGAATCATTAGAGCTTTTCTGTCTTCTTAACCTAGAACTGTCATGTTGTAGACACGAAGTCGGACACGCACGCACGTGCTCACACACACACAGCCTGAGCACCTTAGCGATCGAGTCAAGGAGGCTGGGTTTGAATTACTGTACTTGTTAAGTTGAAATGTGCTACAACACAAAATGAAAGACAAATACTCCTTCTAGAATCAAAATGTAATTTTTAAAATGTTAGGTACTGTTTAAAACGATAAAACCTAAAAAAAAAATAATAATAATAAAATACTAAAACCTTAACTCCAGCAGCACGATACATGTGAACGTTTTAACTGGCGTGGTGACGTATGGCTGTGTAATTCCGTTTACGTCAGTAAAGGTGGCATCAGCATCACTGCTCTTTAAGGTGTGGTTTTTCCTTCTTCAAACGAAATGTCAGTGGAAGTGCATACCTGCTTCCTGGTGAATCTGTGACTGCACTCACCGGGAGACGTCACCCAGAAGCTTGGGCTCCGGGGCCTGGGAAACTGCAGCCGGCCTGGGTCCCCGCGGCGGCCCGGCAGCGTGGGTGGGACGTGCTCAGGGAGGCCGTTTTCCGCGGAACACCCGCTCCTTCCCCTCCCGCTCATCACTGCTCTTTCCGGGGCTGCGTTCACACCAGGCCTGCCCTCGCTGCCCTCGCGCGCCTGCAGTCTGGGGGCTGGGCTCGCCCCCCGGGGCCCGTCACAAGTCAGTCTGACAGTCCGGCCTCCTGTGCCCTTTCAGGGCCCGCTAGTCTCGTACCTCCGAAAGGGGTCTGGGGCACACGTGTCCTCACTGGGGGGGGGGGGGGCCAGGGAGCCCCCTTGTTCGTAAGCACCTGTTAAAAGCCTGTAGAATTACTTAAGTTCCGGGGAGTCCAGCTTGGAAGTGTGGTGTGGAATGTCAGCCCTGCAGTGTGAGCTTAGGATGACCTGGACGTAGAAGTCCTTTCCAGATTTCATCTCTGCTCCTTGTCCTCCTTTTGTAGGTCGTCGAGGTGGGACACTTTTGGGGATATAGGATTGATGAAAAAAACTCAGGGATTCTGAAGAAGCTCAGCGCTGAAATAAACCAGCTGGAATTGATGCCCTTGCCCGTGCACCCACACCCAGACCTGGTCTGTCTGGCTCCCTTCGCCGATTTCGATAAAGAAAGCTACTTCAGAGCTCAAATCCTTTATGTCTCCGGGAATTCTGCCGAGGTACGGCTTTCTCTGTAGCTAATCGCTCGAAGGGAAAGGAGTAGTTTACAGAAAACCTTTTCTAATTTTAAGTGGAATCCTCTCAGTTGGAAAAGTAGTCTCGTGAAAAGTTATTTCCCGCGGTGCTGTGTGCATTTTAGCTCGTATCGTAAGACCGCTAGATTCTGGAGCTCGAGAGATCCTCGTGTGACCACTGGCCGGGTGGCGTGAGTGTGTGACCTCGTACTAAAGTGTGTCCTCTCCCCGTTCTCTAGGTGTTCTTTGTAGACTATGGTAATAGATCTCATGTAGATCTGGATCTTTTAATGGAGATTCCCAGTCAGCTTCTTGAACTCCCGTTTCAGGTAAGGCAGGGAGTCTGCTGTGAACGTGGACGCTAGAGAGTGTTCTAGAGGTCACACGGCCTACCCCCCGCCCACAGATAGGGGCCGGGGCTCAGAGCGGGGAGGGACTCTCTTGGTCACACAGGCCAAATTTGATTCTGCTTTTTTCCAAAAATGTATTGCCACAGATATTTTTGTCGGGATTGTTTGTGGAGTGAGTTAAAAATATACGGAGGGTGGTTTCACACTGAGCAAAAAAGTAGTTGTTGCAGTGAATTTAATTCCAAATACCGTTCCTCAGGTTTTTGGTTGGGTTGTAAACAGCTACAACTTGGGTGGGCTAGACACGTGGGTAGCCGTGCGCCTGTCGTCCGGAAACAGCCAGAAGGCCTTCCAAACTTCTGGTTGGGTTGAAAAGCAACGTCAAGTTTCTTTACCTATGAAATCCTCACTTTGTGAAATCTTCCCCCGCCCAAATTGTTTTTTTTAAATATATATGATCATTTACTTATTTATTATAGCTGACACAAAATAGGACGTTAGCTCACATACAACATAGTGATTCCACAGCCCTGTAGCTTGTGCTGTGCTCGCACAGGCCTCGCAGACGTCCGTGACCCTACAACACGAGTGCGATACCACTAACCTCGTTCCTCGCGCTGTCACCTCGTCCGGGGACTTGTTCTGTGACCGGAGGCCTGTGTTCCCTGCACCTCTTCACCCATTTTCCCACCCTCCACTGCCTCCCCTCTGGCAGCCCACTTTGTATTTGGGTCTGTCTCTTTTTCTTTATTTTTATTTTTTTTTGTTTTTTAGATTCCATACGTAAGGGAAGCCATATGGTATTTGTCTTTCTCTGACCTCTCTCAGCATAATATTGTCTAGCTCCCTCCTGCAGGCGGCAAGATCACATCCCTTTTGATGGCCGAGTAACATTCTCTTGTGCGTCTACACCACACCTTCTTTACCCCCTCAGCTGTTAATGGACCAAAATTGTTTTTAGTAGGATTTTTAGGAGAACATTGGTGAAGACCCACATTCAGGGCCGCGTTTCAGCGGTCTCTGGGGTGAGTGTTTCCCTCACTTATAAAGCCGGTTCAGCCGTGCTCTTCTGTCCTGTAGGCACTGGAATTTAAGATTTGCAAGATGCGCCCGTCGGCGAAGTCTCTCGTGTGCGGTGAGCACTGGAGCGGCGGGGCCAGCCGGCGCTTTGCGTCCCTGGTGAGCGGCTGCCCTCTGCTTGTCAGGGTCTTCTCCGTGGTGCACAGCGTCCTGCACGTGGACGTGTACCGCTGCGCGGGGGCCCAGGACGCCGTGAGCGTGCGAGACGTCCTTATCAGGGAGGGCTACGCCGAGCTCGCGGACGAGCCCTACGAGTCCAAGGTACGCGCCTTCGTCCTTGGTGTCGGAGTGAGTGGGGGGGGGGTCAGTGGAGAAGTGGGGGCCCATTGTCCTCAGGATGCTGACAGATGAATAGCTGGGTGGTGTTTATGGGACATTTTAAATGCCTTCTAGGTTTCTTTGACACTAAATTTTGGTGATTGGGTGTTGCTTTTGTTAGTTTCCTTTTATCAGCCTATTTTTCCCTTAGAATGAAAATTAGATGGAAAAATGTTTTCTGGGGAGTTGTTTTTTCTGTAATAGATTCCAAGATTTAGCTCCCTCATGAAGACAATTAACAAGATATTAGTTTCCAGGGGCGCCTGGGTGGCTCAGTGGGTTAAGCCTCTGCCTTCGGCTCAGGTCATGATCTCAGGGTCCTGGGATCGAGCCCCGCATCACGCTCTCTGCTCAGCGGGGAGCCTGCTTCCCCCTCTCTCTCTGCCTGCCTCTCTGCCTAGTTGTGATCTCTCTCTCTGTCAGATAAATAAAATCTTAAAAAAAAAAAGATATTAGTTTCCAGTATTTCAGATATTTCAAAATGATTTTCAACCGTTTCTTTGAAAATCAGTTCTGAAGCTGTTTTTCTTTGAAGGTTTCAGAGATGCCACCTGTCAGTCAGATGCTGAAGGCCATTTATTGTCCTTCTGTGATTCCTGCTGACAATGAAGGGGGCTGGGTTTAGGGAAACAGGTAACAACAGTAGCCAGAGAGCCAGCTGGACCTTGTGTTTCCAGGTGTGAGAAGAAGCCCTTTTGGGATTCCGGCAGTGTTCCTGGTGTGGGGCAGAAGTTTCGTGTACAGAAAGTTCTTTTAATAGCTCTTTGTCACTCCCTTCAATTTTCTAGTGACTGGAAGGTCGTAAAGGCTGATGAATTGAGCCTTTAAAAAAAAAAAAAAAGATTATTTATTTGAGTGATCGAGAGAGAGAGAGAGAGAGCGCACACAGGCCGGCCGGGGGTGGGGGTGGGCAGAGGCAGCAGGAGAAGCAGACTCCCTGTGGAGCAGGGGGCCCTGGGGTCATGACCTGAGCCAAAGGCAGATGCTTAACCAACTGAGCCACCCAGGCACCCTGGTGAATTGAGCCTTAAATGAATCAATTTTATAATTTTAAAATGTACTTATTTGATAGAATTTTCTCCTGACCTTAGTGACCTAGTAATCAGCTAAGAATAAGGTCATGCCTTTAAAATACTTTGATAAGTTTGGAATAAAGTACTTTTAATACAGTTGTTCTTTTAGCAAAATGAACTTTGCTTATTCTGCTCAGCAAAGCCACGAAGCTCTCAAGGGTCTCTTCTCCACGTCTGTAGAAAACATGGCAGACCTGTCCATGTCGTCTCCCGGGAAGGATGATGAAAAGTACCTGATCCGGGTGTTGTTAGAGAGCTTTTCTTCTAATAAACTGGGTGCCCCCAACTGCAAGGTAATGTAGAAGACCTGGCTTCAAATACAATTTAGAACTTGGAATCATTTTACATTTATATGCTGAGTCGTAGCTAGTAGTCGTGATGGGCTTTTCTTTCCTGGTTTTCCATGTTGGTACTTTTTTCACGATGGCACCTATCTTAGTAAGGGGAAAACCTGGGGTCTACTGTAGAGAAATGCTTAGACTAGGCAACCCTCGCTTGTTTACCCAGGTGAAGGAAGCAGTGTGTGGGCTGTCGAGAAGCAGGCCCGCCGTGGGGGCACCCCAGCCCGGGAGGCGGCCCGGCCCCGGTGGGCACTGGGGTCGGTGCACCTGCCTGTTTCCGAGAAGAGGCTGCCGCATGCCTTCCCCCCGTGGTTGGGGGGCCCCCCTCTTGCCACCCAGCCTGTGGCCCTGTGCTCCCGGGGCTCCCCACTCAGATTAGTCTGATGCGATGAAAAGAAAAATGCTTCTGCTGACATGTTTGGCAGTATTTCCTTTTTTTTGGCCAAACTCTTCCTTAAATGTATCTGTCGAGGAATGTTAGTGAAACCACTGAAAGAATCACTACACCCCAGAAAAGCACCGCAGGGCACCCCCCCGCATCGTGAAGACGTGGTAACTAAGGTGTAGTTGTTTTCTCTTTCAAAACATGAGCTAACTTTTAGATTTCTAAAATGTGTATTAGGTGATCATTTGCCTATTGGTAACATTTTGCATGGTTTTTTTGTTTTTGTTTTTGTTTTTGTTTTTTTTTAATTTACAGGCAATACTTCACGGGCCTTTTAACCCTTATGAACTAAAGTGTCATAGTTTGACCAGAATATCCAAGTTCAGGTAGGATTAACTTAGGTTCCCATGGATTTCTTTTTTCTCTGCTCCTCTATTTACAGAGCTTAATGGAAACTAATCTTTCTTTAAACTGTTGGAATGTTTCCTTTTCCAACTCCTTCTCATTCCTCTCCTAGTTCCAAATCTGAGATACTCTTTCTCTCTTACATGAAAGCCATTCTGTGTAAGACATTCTTGAGTATCTTCCAACAAGGGCCTCATTTTTTCTGGTCTTATTACAATCGTTTTTCAAACGGCAAACCTGGGAGTGCCTGATGTGTTCCGGGAACAGTGTGTGGTTTGAGGGGAACAACAGTGAACAGAACAGACTCCGTGTGACCCCTAGGATTGTGTGTCCGGTGGGGCTGGTATGCACGGGAAAATGGGTCCCCAGAAGAAGGGTTGGTGAGGCTCTTGAACATTATGAAAGGGGCTGTAGGACGTTATGGAAGCATCTCGAGGGGCCCCTGAGCACACTTGGGCCGTGAAAGGCCATGGAGGTTTCCAGAGAGACCTGAGATGTGCAGAGGAGTTGGCTGAGGTCAAAGAGTGGGAGGGAGTGAGGGCCAGCTGGAGGGCGCTCCTCAGCGTGGGCCTTGGCCTCAGTTTGACTTTGCACTTCAGAATGAGCGTGCTGAGATAGGAGGGTGGGTGGGGAGCAGAGGGGCCGCAGAGCTGTGGCCGATGGGGACGGGCGTCATCAGCAAGATCCAGACTTCATCCGAAGACTGTTGGAAAGCCTGATGTGTATTTTACACGATCACCTCGGCTACAAGGCAGACCTCTGAGACAGGCATCTCTTGGGGCCCTTTAGAAACGTGGAGCTCAGGCCCCTTTGTAGAGAGCCTGCATTTTCATAAGATTTGCAGGTGGTCTGTAGGCAGCTTGAGACAGGCAGACCCCAGTGTGAAGGATGCGTCGGATTTGGGGTAGAAGGCTCCTCGGGTAGGAGCACACTTCTGCGTCTGGTCACTGCTGTCATCCCAGCTGCGTATGTCGTGACCACACTGAGCCCAGGGCAGGAGGCGCAGAAACCGCTTTATGAGAGCTCCACCTGCGGACTCAACAGACGGACGTGTCATTAGACTCAGTGACGTGGGAAGGGGAAGCGTGGAGGATGCCCTTCCTGGGTGGCCGCGGGGCCTCTGCTGAGAAGTGCAGGAGGGGGCGGGGGGCCTGCCTGCCAGGTCGGGAGTGCGGACTGGGAGCCTGAGGCGGAGGTGGCGATGGGGCCTTGTCAGCGTGTGGGTGGTGCTCGAGGCTCCGGAGCAGGAGAGGGAGGAGGGCGGAGAGCGGGTGGTCCCGGCCGAAGGGGGGGGGGCACGAAGGGCCTATTGAGCGCCACGCATGCGTGTTTGACCGTGTCTTTGGCATGTGTTAGCTGGGGGGTTGGACGTGGCACGTTGCCTAGCGGGTGGGTCAGCCTCTGCCTCCTGACGATGCCCCTTGCAGATGCGTTTGGATTGAGAAGGAAAGCATCAACTCTGTCATCATCAGCGACGCCCCCGAGGATCTTCATCAGAGGATGCTGGTTGCGGCTTCCCTTTCCGTCAACGCCACCGGTGAGTCGGGGGCCACGTTCCCTCAGTGTCTGCCCTGTCTCCCTCCCTCTCCCCTGTTACTAGGGATGAGTTAGTTGGTAGTGAGCAAGCGCGTTTACGTGCCTTGCTGTATTTCCAGGCCATTTTCTGGGTGCGTCGGCTGATACGAGGGTAAGAAATGGAGCACATCCCCTTTGCTTTTGTACGAGGGTGTGCTGCCTGTTGATTTCTTGATCGAATTCATTCCGTCACTCCTGTCTGCCAAGCAGAACAAGTCCAGGTTCTTGGGTCTGGGACGAACCCCAAAGCCTGACGCAAGGGGAGAGAAGGGTCACCACACAGACGTCCCCGACAGGATGAGGCTTGCCGCGTGCCAGCCGGGCGGATGCTGTGGGGGCCCTGGGCTCGGACTCCGGGGGGCACGGGGCTGTGGGCCGCACCCCCGGCCGGACTCGGCAGAAGAGGGGACGAGGAGTGTGCCGGGGCCATGCGGCGTGCTGCAGAGTGGAGTCCGTGCCCGACGTCGCCTTTGTTGACTGTCCGACAGGGTCCACCATGCTGCTGAGAGAGACGTCTCTGCTGCCGCACGTCCCTGGCCTCCCGGCTCTCCTCAGCGCGCTGTTCGCACCGGTGATGGAGTTAAGGTTCGTCTGTCTGGCTGTCCAGCCTTTGTGAAGCGAGAACCCAGGTGGGAGAAGCGGGCGCCTCTCCGGCCTCCCCGTTTGGGAGAGGAGACGCTTAGGGGGCGCCTGGCTGTGGCCCCGCTGGCTGCTTGTCGAGCTTCCCCGGGCGTCAGTGGGGCTGGAGTGGCGTCGCTGTCACTGGCGCACCTGTGCTTGGACTTCGTCCCGACACAGACGGTGTCGCATGGGGGCTTGGGGAACAGCGAGGCTGGGGGAAGACAGCGAGCCGGGAATAGCTCAGGGGGAACGGCGTGCAGGTGGCTGGCCTGTTGGTAAGGGGCCACGAAGGTGGCCCTCCGTCCTCTTGTCCCCCATTGGCTGTGGGCCGCCGCGTCAGTCCCCCTGGCGACGGTAACCGGGAGACGAGAAGGCAGACCGCTGTGCCAGTTGTAGCTCTTCTTGGTGCCGAGATGGACCCGGGATTTGTCCTGAAGGCTTGCGCACAGGGAGCTGTGTGGGCGGGAACACAGTCCTCGACAGCAGCCTTACTGTGGGGACGGCCGCGGCGTGGGTCTTTATTTGACATCTGGCGCGTGCAGACCATTTATTCCTGGGGCAGCGCCCATGGGCTTCTGCAGAGGGGTGGCCGCTGCGGAGAAACAAGGTCTGGGCTCCAGGGAGCCTTACGCCCCCGAGGGGACGCGCGGCTGGGGGCCCAGCCCTGTGCCTTGCTCCGCCCTCTCACCGCGCAGCCCCCCCCCCCACCCGAGTCTGAGCACCGTCTCAAACAGTGGTTGCTTTCCGTGTAGAAAATGATTGTGTATGTTGTTTTTTGCGCTGAAAATATATGTTGCTTAGAAAAAGCTGAATGGGAAGAAACCCAATTGTTTTTAAACATTTAGTGCATTTTCAGAATTATTACATAAAGTTCTTGTTTTTAGGTTTTTGTCATACACCTTTTGCACAAATGCAAGCATTTTCGTATTATATTTTTGTAAATATCTATTAAAGTAGAATTTATTAAAATAGGATGTTTATTAAATAGAGTCAATAAGCAGAATATTTAACAAAATATTAAAATAAAATTGCATCATATGCCACTGAGTGGACATAAGATGGCTTTTATCAACACTGCCGAACTTTATTTACATACACATTTGTTTCTGACCCGCTCTTGTCCCGAAAGGATTGAATATGCCTTTAAATGTTGGAATTGGGCTTCTCTCTCATTCTGCAGTAATGGTGTGATAAGTTGGAGTCCTCAGAGCGGAGACAAACTTGCAAAGACCTCACAGTACACGTGGTTCCCTGTCAAGGAAGAAGGCGACCGCGTGGAGGTGGGGGCGACTCTGCCAACACAGAGCTTCCTCCCCGGCCGCCCCTGATGCTCTCCTCGCTGCTCGCACTAGACTAGGGTCCTGACCGGACTTTCCTTTTAAATACGATCTTTTGGAGGGTATATGTGACCCGGTGTTACTTTTAAATCTCCAAAGTGCCAGTGGTTTTGTTAGACCCTCAAAAAACACGGAAGTAACTGGTATTAAAATGCCATCTTTCTAGAGCACAGTGAGCTTGCCGGGAGAGGGTCGTGTGTGAGCAGTACCCGGCGCTTCGCGCGTACGGATACCTTGTGTTCATCCTGTTGAGCTTAAACGAGCCAGCAGGGGTAGTTTCTGTGACCACGTGGGTGACGCTGAGTGGCCTGACAGACGCATAGGCTCAGCTGGGTCGTCCCCAGGAGGGGAAGGTGCTTTGTTCTCGCAAGTCTGCCTCTAGTTGGGTGAGCTTTTTTAATTTGATGAGTCAGTAGGAGCAGTTATTTGAGGAGGTTAGAGAGAAAGGGGGTCCGATGTGGGCGCGCTCACTCCTGTCACTCGAGGCCTGGGCCCCAGGGGCCTTTCAGGACAGAGTGGCTGCTGTGGCTGCCTCAGCGGCTTTCCCTCCCCTGCGTGGCCCTGGGGCAGCTGCGGCTGGCAGGCTGCTGTCCCAGCGCAGAGCCCGCGGCCTCTGGCTCAGTTCTGTCACTGTCCTGTCAAAAGTGATGGCAAACTGAAGACCGGACTGCAGTTCCGCTGCCTCCAGCGCACTGTCTGCAGCGGTGAGGGGCAGGGGGCTACTTTGGTCCCCTGTCTGGCACCTGGGGACCACTGGCCCAGCCGCCGTTCCCGATCCCTCCTCTGCACGTCTCGCCACTTCCCTTTGCTTTCTGCCAGCCCGGGACCGGGCTTTGGTGGCTCTGCCCTCAAGGATGCGGGTTTCCTGTCACCGTTGCCTCCAGCCGCCCTTCGGCGCCCCGGCCCCTGGCGGGCCTCAGCTGTCCTGCTGCTCCTGCGGCCCCTTCCCCGACGTGCTTCCCTGAACGTCCGCTCGCGTCCGCCTCGGGGGCCCCCAGTGCGGTTGTCCCTGGCGAGAGGGAAACACTCCATAGCAGCGAGCCCGGCGTCCGCAGGAGGGGCAGCAGGGCTCGGGGAGCGGTCCTGGCGCCGCCCTCAGCTCCCCACCGGGGTCTTGCCGCTGGGGCTCAGGTCTTGTGGCCGGGAGGGGGGCATCCCCAGTAGTCTCGGCCTGGCCGTTCTGGCGCCTTCTGCAGGGCAGCGCTCCAGCCTCGGAAACGAGGGAAGTGGAATCTTCCGAAACGACAAAATGCCCGCTGGGCCAAGCTGTTGAAAATGGATGGGAGGGGGTTAAAAGGGAATGTGACTTCGTTACTGTTTGTTCCACTTACTTTGGCTGCACGACGGTTACCCCCAGCAGCGCTTTCGGTGCCGAGGAGCTCAGATGGGCCCACCAGCGTCAGCTGCTCTCCACTCTCGGCATCCGGGTCTTCGGCAGGGGCCCCGATGGCGCAGCGGTGGCAGTCATGCCTTCTCTGTTCACGTGTCTCGTGGTTGCTTCTGGCCTGGGGCTGGGGGCCTCCGTTTCTGCTCCCGAGGCTCACGAGGGCCTCCCTGTGGGGGGCTCTGGGTGGGCTCGCCGGGGCTTCCTCAAGCGTGGTGGCGGGTGGCCGAGGTCAGCGTCCTGACACAGAGCTGGGAGGAAGCTGTGTCCTCTTAGGACCAGCTTCGGAAGTGCCCTCGTCCCACCCAGACCCAGGCCGCGGGACCACAGGCGCCACTTGTCACTGGAAAGTGTCAGCTTTCCGTCGTGAGAAGGGCACATAGGATGGGAGCGCCCGGCTCACCCTCTGTGCAGCGTGCCCCCTCCTGTCCCGTGACATCCTGTCTGAAGTGGACACGGCACAGTCACATACTGCTCTTTAAGAAAATCTTCATCCGACTCTCGTGTTTTTAGAAAGCCTTAGAAAACTTGGGAGTAGCGCACAGGTGCCTTTGAGCATTGGGAGTGTGAGGTGATGGGAACATGTGGTAAGAGGGGGCTCTCTCGAGGCTGCTGGGGAGGCTTGCCGCGTGCTGCCAGCCCCCCACCGGGGTCTCCTGCCTTGGAGGTTTCCCCGTCTGGAAGGGACGGCTGGCGGGAGCTCACAGGCTGGCCGGGGCGGCGGGGGGCTCCCCGCGATGCAGAGTGCGCAGCCTCCGGGGCCGGACAGCGCCCTCCGGCTGCTCGGTGCTGTGGGGGGCCCACCCCCCTCGGGCGGTTCCGGGCGGCATCGCAGGGCACGTCCTTCCTGCGGAGCAGCTGCAGCAGGATTTGGAAATACCAGTAGACTTTGGACACATGCAGTTGCCCCTCGAACGACAGGGCCTGCTGTGGAGGGGGGGCCGTACTGAGAACCTCCAGTCCGTGGGCCCGGCTTTGTACGTTATGTGTGCGTTACGCCGCCTTATGATTGGGTGAGCTAGAGAAGAAACAGATTTTCAGCGGGTTTCCAGAGATTTTCCAGTGTATTCATTGAAAAGAATGCACATATAACTAGAGCCGCACAATTTAAACCCATGTTGTCCAAGGGCCAGCTGAACTTCGCAGATTAATACAGCGCGCGCTGCGGAATGGTTAACAGCTGTTTATTGTGGAAGTTTCTGGTTGACTCACATTCGAGCTTCGAGGAAGTACATTTCCTCCTTGGCTCACGTGGGAAGTGTTCTGGGTTATTAGCCTACAGTGCGGGTGGCTCTTTAGTATTTATTTTAAACCTCATTGTCCGGAGACGTCAGCTCTTCCAAGCATAGTGGCTGTGAGCTTACATAAACTTGAGTTCTGTTACGTAAGTTCTCTCAGAATAAATTACATCTCCGGCGTGCCCTGGGCCGCATCTTCATGGAACACACTTGGCTTTTGTTCCGGGATTTTGGCCGTCCTCTGTCACAGTTTAAAATGTGTGTGATAAAGGAAGGGAAAATGTTTCTGGGTCCTAATTACTACTGGGTTCACATGAATTTTTAGGATTCCCAGAAAAGAATTAAAGCCCGTGCTTGGTTAGCTTTATTGATTGAAGGTTTAGAGCTGATGGGCAGAGAATTACTGCCCTGGTGTGGGTCAGTTCAAGGCTGAATCTTTTGGGACTGTCCTTGTGGATAAGCGTCTGTTAGCGCACGTGGGCGGCCCCCTGTCAGTGTCCGCAGCTGTCAGTGACGGGGTGATTTTAGTGACTGTGCCGAAAAGCTGTTAGTCTTACTGTTGGTGACCCGGGCTCTTATTTCTTTTCTGGAAAGATTTTCTAGAAATTGGAATAATGGTAAATTATGTTCTATTAAAAATAACGTGGGGACCATACTATTCAGAGAGAGACTCTGGTGGCTGTTTTGTAAGGCAGATGCTCAGCTCCTAACTTCTGAGTCTCAATTCTGGTGCTCTTCTCTGAGTGTGCTTAAAGTGGGATTCTCTTTCATTTTCGTGGAAGTGGAAAGTCTGTGTGTTTGTGTGTGTATATCTTTAGGGCTAAGAAGAAAGCTCTGTTTTTGCCTGGATTATTTTCATCAAAATTATTGATCTAGATTATGGGAAAAGGTCTGAGTTAAGAGTCAAAGAAAATTAGCAAAATATTTTAAAAGGTATTAAGTGTTAATATCTGTTCATTCGTTTTAGAATTGTTTGTTGATCCTGTTCTGGGCTGTGGTGCTGGCATTTAACTCCTGGGACAGGAGAAGGAGCCTGGGGACAGAGGGCTCTGGGGGCATGGCAGGGGGAGGAAGGGTTCCCCCCTGGAGGAGCCTGACAGGCCTGTAGGGAAGCCAGAGGGGCTGGAGCCTGGCGTGGGGTTGCAGGGGGGAGAATGTGGTTTGAGATGACATGGGGGAATGGAGTAGCTCAGGGTTTGCTCGAAATGCCACAGGAAACCACCAGAAGCCCTTAAGCAAGGGGGTGCGATGACCAGATTTATTCTGAAAACTAACACTCTCTGCTGCGTGGGAACCAGACTCGAAGGGGCAGGAGTAGGTGTGGAGAAGATGGGTCAGAAAGTGGTCGCGTGAGTCCAGGTGAGACGCGGCGGGGTGTTGGACCAGGCAGGTGGCCCACAGCCGAGATGGAGAGGATCATCAGATTGAACATGGAAGTGACAGGACATGGTGCTGGAGAGGAGCGGGCAGGTTTTGGTGAAACGAGGATGTAACACCTCGTATTGTGTGTACGGTTGTTTCAGGATAGGAAGGTGGGATCAACATCTTGTAAGCTTTTACTGAGTGCTAGACTTCTTTCACAAGCCATAAATATACGTGTATAACCTTTTCTGCAGAAACCTCACTAATAAGAATTTAACCCATGG
>CM052897.1:0-37148 GCA_028534135.1 Potos flavus
CCCCCCCCCCCCCCCCCCCCCCCCCCCCGCAAAACACACACACCACACCAGATGTGGGCCCTTCAAAAGGCTGTGTCCTTAGTTTCTTTGCCTTCTGCACCTGTCTCCTTGGGACCTCATCATGCCCACCACTGCTGTCACAACCCCACAAGCCATCTCTCTTGACTGGGTCATCTCACAAGCCCCACCCACTGCTCATCGCTCTAGGCATCTAGGCACCCTCCCCTGCCCACCCGTGTACCCGTTCACCTGCAGACCTGTCCACTTGTCCATCCATCTGTCCATGTACGCCCCACCACACCCACTATCTGTTCACCATCCGAGTGAACGCTTAGCACTTACTACAACACTGTTCCCTGCACACTCGTTCATTTAAGACTTCAGTAACCCTGTTGAGGTAATACTATTAATACCTCTGTATTACAGATGAGGAAACAGGTAAAGAGGTAAAATGACTTGCCCAAGGTCACACAGCTGCCTTACCCATCTTCTGGTAAGATATCAGGCCAGCCAGTGGGGGCTTTCTGCAGAGCAGACATCACCCTACGTCCCTCCGGTTGACCCCCAGTGGGCTCTTCATTGCCTTGGGATCCTGCAGACCAGCCCCAGATCTCTCCTACTTCATCTGGGGGACATTTGTCTCTGTTTCCCTCTTACCTGGGGGTACCAGAATTTGCTCTTTTGCACCTGCCCTCACTCTGCCCAGTTGGCCCATCCCTCAGCCTAACCCCGTGCTGGGACTGACCACCCCGGGTCCAGATCTCAGTGTCTGCCCTCCAAGTTGTGAGCCTCTTGGTGGGGGTTCCTCCTGGACCCCCCTGTGCTGAGCCCATGAGTGAGGGAGAGGGGCTCACCTTCAGTTCCCTTGCCCTGGCCTGCTGCTCGTCACCAACATGTTGGCCGAGATGTCACATGCCCAGAGTTTTCTCCCCTCATGGCCCTGGGCACATGATTCGGACCTTGAGACCCCAGGGTTCCCCATCCATAACTTGGGGACTGTCTCGTGCCTGCCTTCCCGGCTACCCTGAAGCTGGCCCAGTGGGCTGTCCTCGCAGGCTGAGGACAGGCGACAGCTGCTGGGATTGTTAGTAGACACAGGCTCTGCATCCCGAAGCCGGCACACAGTAAATGTTGGAGAAATGCTTGCTACCGTTTGTTGGGCAGAGGGCCCCAACCCACCTTGGCCGCTGCTAACAGAACCGATTCCCCATTTCATCCCAGCCTAGTGACTTGTCTTTGCCCTAAGTTAGAATTTGGCATGCCGAATCTGCATCTTCAGGAGCACAAGCTTTCCCCACGGGTTCTCTCTGTCTCACACACAGGCTTAGGGGCGCTCGGCAGGCGTTTACATGCTGCACAGTAAGTGCAGTGGGGAGGGAGCCCGGCATGAACCTGGCCCCAACTTCTGTGTCCAGTGGTGGGGGCGGAAGGCAGACTAAAAATGATGATGATGAATGGTGAGCTCAGCCTCCTCTCCGGACGCTGCTGGGTGCTCAGCCCTGTGCTGCAGCCTTTAAATGGCTCCTCCGCTGGCGGCCCCACTGCAGGGCCAGCACTTCTCCTGAGACTGGGAAACCGGCATGCCAAGCGGTTAGGGAGCACCAGACAGTAACTGCTAATGCTGGAGTTCAAGCCTCAGTCTTTCCAGGAAAGCCCACCTTTGCTGTGCCGGGGTGGTGGTGCAGGACAAGATGTCAGCAGTGCGGTGTGGGAGGCCTGAGCCGGCTGCCTTGGTGGCTGAAGGGGGGGGCTGGGAACAGGCAATCTGCGCTGCAGTGAGTTCACAAAAGTGTGACCACGCACAGAGTGAAGCCAGGTGCAGATCCCCAAGGCACTCTGCCAGAGACCTGTGTGTGTCAGCATCCACGCTCCTCGGGTCGGGCTAACACCTGCAGCCTCAGTGAACCACACCTGTAGCCCGGGTGTCCACACCGCGTCCACAAGGACACTTGGGGGGGGTCTTGCCAGGTGCTGGCCAGACAGCAGGGCAATGAGGGCCCTGAGCATCCCAGCCCCAGTCTTGCACAGAGCCTTACTCAGGCACATTGAGGCAGACAGAGCGGGTGTCATTTTAAGACCGTGTTGCCCCTGAGAGAATTGAGTTTCAGAGGGGCTCAGGGCCTGCCTGGGGTCGCGCAGCCAACGTGAAACACGTGTCAGGTGTTTAGTTTAAAATTCCATTTCAATTCCTCCTCCTCTCTTTTCGCCCAGCCTTACTGAGATTCAGCCACCAAGGTGACCATGGTGACTGGGCGGTGTCTCCCAGTCGACCATCCGGGTCTCTGGGATGGAGCATCTCTGGGCTTATCTCTTCCCGGAGCACCTTCTCGCCTGGGCACCAGCTCTCTTTCTGCCAGAGGCACGGCTAAGTGGCCACAGTCGGCTTCCCCTGTGACTACAGTCACTGTATCACTCCTGCTCTGGGAGCACGTCCCCCTAACTTCTGACCCTTCCCCTTCCTCCCATCTCTGATTGCCACCAGGGAACTCCCAGCAACACCTGCTTGCTCCGCTATCATGATGTGGCCTTGGTCAGTCTGGGATGGCAGCTAGCCGCCTGCCTCTTCTCTGCAGCTCTGCTGTCACGACTGGGGACCCTTCTTGGGGCCTCTCAGTGTGCTGGGGCTTGGGCAGGTCTTGGCCCCAACCCTGTATACCCGGGTCCTTTCTCAGTCAGTTGGTGGAGCCCTCCTTGGCCTTGTATCGGAACTAATACCTTCCCCAGGTCTTCCCAAGAGCCTTCCCAACCCAGCCACGGGCTTGGGGTGCAGAGCCTGCGTGTCGGGGGAGGAGCCCAGGCTGGGGGCCTGGCTCAGATTTCATGCTCTGGGCCCCGCGCCTCCCCTTCTGGTCTCCAGCTCCAGCCTCCGCGCCCTCCCTGACTCCGTCCTCCCAGTCTGGTTAGCGCTTCCCGCCAATTTCTAAGGGGGTGTCTTTGCAATCCTTGCGTCTGGGACCATGGCAGCCCTCTGCGGAGGGCGGGCGCTGGAGTCCGCGAGGGCTTCCTCTCACTGGACCCCCTCTGTCCGCAGGGGAGGACGAAAAGCTGGCGTCTCTGCTGGAGGGACGCTTCCCGAGGAGCACGTCGATGCAAGACACCGTGCGCGAGGGCCGCGGCATCCCGCCCCCGCCGCAGACCGCGCCGCCACCCCCACCCGCTCCCTACTACTTCGACTCCGGGCCGCCCCCCGCCTTCTCGCCGCCGCCCCCTCCCGGCCGCGCCTACGACACGGTGCGCTCCAGCTTCAAGCCCGGCCTGGAAGCGCGCCTGGGCGCCGGGGCCGCGGGCCTGTATGATCCCGGCGCCCCCCTGGGGCCGCTGCCCTACCCCGAGCGGCAGAAGCGTGCGCGTTCCATGATCATCCTGCAGGATTCTGCGCCAGAGGTGGGCGACGTCCCCCGGCCCCCGCCCGCGGCCACCCCACCGGAGCGTCCCAAGCGTCGGCCTCGGCCGCCGGGGCCCGACAGTCCCTATGCCAACCTGGGCGCCTTCAGCGCCAGCATCTTCGCGCCTTCCAAGCCTCAGCGCCGCAAGAGCCCGCTGGTGAAGCAGCTGCAGGTGGAGGACGCCCAGGAGCGCGCCGCCCTGGCCGTGGGCAGCCCGGGCCCGACCGGCGGCAGCTTCGCGCGCGAGCCCTCCCCGACGCACCGAGGGCCTCGGCCAGGCGGTCTCGACTACGGCCCTGCGGACAGCCCCGGCCTCGCGTTTGGCGGCCCCGGTCCCGGCAAGGACCGGCGGCTGGAGGAGCGGCGCCGCTCCACCGTGTTCCTATCGGTGGGAGCCATCGAGGGCAGCCCTCCCAGTGCCGAGCTGCCCTCCCTGCAGCCCTCCCGCTCCATCGATGAGCGCCTTCTGGGGACCGGCCCCACCGCCGGCCGCGACCTGCTCCTGCCCTCCCCCGTCTCCGCTCTGAAGCCATTGGTCAGCGGCCCAAGCCTTGGGCCTTCAGGCTCCACCTTCATCCACCCGCTCACCGGCAAGCCCCTGGACCCCAGCTCCCCCTTGGCCCTCGCCCTGGCTGCCCGGGAGCGGGCTCTGGCCTCCCAGGCACCTTCCCGGTCCCCTACGCCGGTGCACAGCCCTGACGCTGACCGCCCTGGGCCCCTGTTTGTGGATGTACAGGCCCGCGACTCTGAGCGAGGGGCCCTGGCCTCCCCAGCCTTCTCCCCGAGGAGCCCGGCCTGGGTTCCTGTGCCTGCTCGCAGGGAGCCGGAGAAAGCACCCCGGGAGGAGCGTAAGTCGCCGGAGGACAAGAAGTCCATGATCCTCAGCGTCCTGGACACGTCCCTGCAGCGGCCAGCCGGCCTCATCGTCGTGCACGCCACCAGCAATGGGCAGGAGCCCAGCGGGCTGGGGGCTGAAGAGGAGCGTCCCGGCACCCCAGAGCTGGCCCCCACCCCCACGCAGTCAGCAGTGGTGGCAGAGCCCCTGGCTAGCCCCCGGGCTCAGCCCCCTGGCAGCACCCCGCCCACCGACCCCGGGCCAGGCCAGGGCAGCTCCGAGGAGGAGCCGGAGCTGGTGTTTGCCGTGAACTTGCCGCCTGCCCAGCTGTCCTCCAGTGACGAGGAGACCAGGGAGGAGCTGGCCCGCATTGGGCTGGTGCCGCCTCCCGAAGAGTTTGCCAACGGGGTCCTGCTGGCCACCCCACTTCCTGGCCCAGGTCCCTCGCCCACCACGGTGCCAGGCCCGGCCTCAGGGAAGCCGAGCAGCGAGCCACCCCCTGCCCCCGAGTCCGCGGCTGACTCAGGGGTGGAGGAGGCCGACACACGGAGCTCCAGCGACCCCCACCTGGAGACCACGAGCACTATCTCCACGGTGTCCAGCATGTCCACCCTGAGCTCGGAGAGTGGGGAACTCACTGACACCCACACCTCCTTCGCCGACGGACACACTTTTCTACTCGAGAAGCCACCAGTGCCTCCCAAGCCCAAGCTCAAGTCCCCGCTGGGGAAGGGGCCGGTGACCTTCAGGGACCCGCTGCTGAAGCAGTCCTCGGACAGCGAGCTCATGGCCCAGCAGCACCACGCCGCCTCTGCTGGGTTGGCCTCCGCTGCCGGACCTGCTCGCCCTCGCTACCTCTTCCAGAGAAGGTCCAAGCTGTGGGGGGACCCCATGGAGAGCCGGGGGCTCCCTGGGCCCGAAGATGACAAACCAACTGTGATCAGTGAGCTCAGCTCCCGCCTGCAGCAGCTGAACAAGGACACACGCTCCCTGGGGGAAGAGCCGGTCGGTGGCCTGGGCGGCCTGCTGGACCCTGCCAAGAAGTCGCCCATCGCGGCAGCTCGGTGAGCAGGGCGGTGTGGGGAGGGTCCTGTCCCGGGTCCACGGCCCCTCTGTGGTCTTCCTCTTGTGCGTCCACGGTTTCCTCTGTTCCCCCTCCACAGTCCACTCTGTCCCAGCCCTTACCTGTCCGTGGCATCCCTCCCCTCTGTCCTTTACTCGCCCTTGCTGTCTGTCTGAGACAGAAGTCTCTTGCCGGGGTCTGGAATATCAGGGCTGCTGTTCTCTCCATCCCTGTTGGTGCTGGGAGTGGGAGCCGGGCACCCCGGAGAGGCCCCGGCAGGGCGCGAGCACCTCCCCGGCCCTCCTGGAGACCCCCTGCCGCAGGTTCCCGTGGGCTCTCACTCTCTCGCTTCTGACTAAAGCTGCCTCTGCTATTGCGGGTTGTTCTCTGGTCCGTTCTGGAGTTGCCCCCCCCGGCCCCCGGCCACATGGCTGGTACCACCACCCCCGTAGCTGCCTCGGGCCTCACTTCCTTCTGAGGCTTAGAGAGCACGGATTCCTTTTCCTTTTGGGACCCACCACCAGCTTCCTGTTCGCTGTCTCTCGGCTCTGCCTCAGTGTCCCTTAAACACAGAGTCCCGTGCATGGTTTTCAAAGTGCATTTAGAAGCCATTCTTTGGCGGCAGTCACGCTGCCTCTGCAACCTCCATCTGCCCTCTCGCTTTCTCCATACCTTCCCTGTCCATCTGTCTGTCTTCTCTTCCACCTCCTAGCCAGGGTGGGGACCTGAGCGGCGAGGGCGGAGCAAGGGGCTGGGGTGCTGCTCTGGTAGAGATCCCCTGGATACTTCCTTGAGGACGCCATTCCCAGGGCTCTGCTCCTGCAGGGGCTCCCCCTTGGGCCTGTGGACTCCGTGGACATGTGGGAGAGCTCGTTCCTGCCCACTGGTGCCGGTCTGAGGCAGAGCTGGTCATTCCCTGGCCGGCCCTTGTCTGCCTCTTCAAGCTGCCTTTGCCTTCTGTGCCCCGGAGGCCCTCCTCCCTCTGCTGGCTCTGTGGGGAGGGTGTGGGTGCCACCGCCTGGCTCCTTCTTGCTGCCTGAAGACTAGCCTAGTGGGCCCTTTCCTGTCGGCCTCGGAAGGCAGAGTTCACAAAGCAGTGAGGGGTTCAGGTCTTACGGAGGCTCGTCTGATTTCCCTTCTTCCAGTTAGGGATTCAAAAGATAAGTTGGGGCTTGGGAAGCTCACGGTGCCTCTCCTAAGTCTAGGAATGTTGTCCTTCAGCTCCTGTCATCTCGGAGGCTTGCTCTGGGGCCCTCTCCTCTTTTTGCCTCTTCCAACTCCCAGCTGAATGTGAAAGCCCTCTTTCCAGCAAGGCACTGTTGAAAATGAGAGAGGAGGCACGGATATGGCCAGCGATGTCCATTTGGGATGAGCGGCCCGGACCCTGGGCCCCTGCAGGACCGGGCCCCTGAGGGTGGGGGTTCCCTGACACCCCCTCAACCAGCCCCCATCTTCATCTCTGCTGCTCCTCCCTTGCCAGGCCCTCCATTCCTGTGTCCCTTGGCCCCGATGCAAATTAAAGCCATTTAAAGTGGGCAGCACAGTGCCTGGTACCGTGCAGGCCCTCAATAAACATTTGCTGAACAGACGAAAGAACTGAGCTAAATGCAAGCACTGTCTTTTGTGATGTGAGATCGAGGGAGGTGGCTTACGGCAAATACCACCAAAGGACAGATGCACGGTTCAGATTTACTGGTTCTCGAACCCCACGATCAGGCTCAGGTGAGCCCGGGTCTTGTTGTTTGCTGTGCTGGCTCCCACAGGGCGTCTGGGCATCGTCAGCGTCTCTCCGCTGTCAGGGGAAGGGTCTCTTGTTCCGTGGCTGGGGGTGGGGGGAGCCCAGGACGCTGTGTTTGTTTCCTTTTCTGGACGCGGGCTGGGAAGGGCAGGACCCGCAGTTGCAAACTTCGCAGCCCTTCTATTCCATGGGTCCACTGGAAAGTGAGCCTCTTTCACTCAGTAGTTCTTACAAAACTCCAGCCTCTGACGGGCTTCACGTGGGTCCGCTGCTTTCCTTGGAATAAATCACTGGCATCAGGGAGATGCGAGGCTGCCGTTGGCCAGGCCCGAGTCATCTCTGTCCTGGGAGCCAAGGCGTGGGGTCGCCACACCTAGCAGACAGGTGCTGCGTGAGGGAGGGTGGTTCTTGGGTGCCAGACTCCACGACCTAAAACGACAGGTCCCTGCGACTCGGCCCTTCCCAACTTGAGCAGCTGGTTTCATTTCCTGGCATCAGCTTGGGGTCCGAGGACCCTGGCGTCCAGCTCTCAGCTGGCTGCATCTGAGCTCTCTAGTCTTGGGCCAGCCCCTTCCCTTCTGTGAACGTCAGCCCTTCCCCTGTGACATGATGAGGGTCACACACAGTGTCACTTCGGAGCACGGAGCCCAGGCCTGCAGCATGGCAGGCTCTCCCTGTGTGTGCTCAGCCAGGCCCTTTGTGGGAAATAAGAGTGCGGCCTCCCTGAGCCATCCATCCCTTGGCCCTGCCTTCCCATTTCCGCTCCCCTCTGCACTCCTTGCTGCGCCCGCTCACACTTCCTTTCTCCCTCAGTGCGCCCCTCCGGCCCTCAGACTGGGTGAAGCCACAGTTCTGGGGCGTGGGCCCCCCAACCCACCCTTGGCTTCTGGCCGCGGGCCAGGGGCCACGCAGGGGATGCTGTGGCCACGTGGAGTCGGCCCTTTGCGTGACTCTCCGCATGGCCCTCCGCGCAGCTGGCAGGGCTCTGGCACCTTCCCTACGCTGCTGGGCAGCTCTTGCTCTACAGTTGGCTGGGGCTAGAATCTAGCACTCGCCTCTCATTTCGTGATGAACTGCTAGTGATACTGTTTCTTAGAGGAATGTTCGAAGTGTGAGGGTCCTGACATCTGGGTGGGGCTGCCTCCCTCCCTGGACCATTCCTGCCAGAGGCCCCAGAGTAATGGCCTTGGCCAGCTGGGGGGGCCACACCTCTGAGCCTAGGCCCCTGGGTTCCCTTGATCTCACCTCCAGGCCTGTCCCGCTCTTCACCCGACGGGCATCCCAGGGCAGTAAACACCCCTTCTGCCCACTTCCCCGCTTGCAGCCCTGATGCCCTTTAGTCCCAAGACACTCTGCAGCCTAAGATCTCGGCAACTTAAGCTGCCCTGTGGGCCACAGACTGGAAGTGGAAATGGTCGGCTCCTCTGTACGGGGGCCATCTTTCTGGGTGGAAGGTCCAGGACCTCTGGCTTTTTGGAGCATCGATCCCAGACTGTCCTCTGGCTCTATGCTTCCAGCTTCGCGTCTGGCCCTGCGTATAGACAGAACATCCGTCTTCTCAGAGCCCCGCCGTGGTCTTTGAGGCCCACATGTGCACCCAACTCTGTCTGTCTTCCCCGCTCCACGGGTGGATTGGAGTCCCGCATGTGGTCTGAAGTCCACGGTGGCTCTGAGCACCACAGGGACACTGAGTTCTGCTGTGGTTCAGTTTTACGTCTGTCTGCCCCCACGTCGGGTTTTACTGGAAGACGTTCATGGAGACATAGCTTTGGAAAGACGCAGTGAAGGGGTGTGTGTCCTGCACGCTTCGCCCTCTGATGTGCTCTGTGCCGCGGCCTCTCAGCTGTCAGGTCTCCGACAGTCGCTCATTAGGGTCTTGCCGAAGGCACACTCTCTCATCATGGGGTAGGAACCTCGCTCTGGCGACCTGCTGTGGGCCCTGCTCTGCTAGCACGACTGGCAGGGAGCGGGACCCGACCCGGTGGGACGGCAGGGCTAAGGGCCAGCCGTTCTTCTTCTGGGAACTGGGTTGGCACCTGTTGCGTGACGGCCGGGGCAGGGACACTGGGGCCAGGATAGGCTTCGTCCTTGCAGCTCCCACACAGCTGGGTCCCATGCTTCTGGAGCCCTGAACTCTGCTGGGAGGGCAGGAAGGGCTCGCGGACGAGGGCAAGTAGGGACATGTGGAGTGTGCCGCGGTCGGAGCCGTGAGTGGATGTGGGCCGTGAGAAGGCACAAGGCTGGAGACGCCGCGATCAGAGGGTGTGCCTCGAAGTCTGTATCTAGTTGTGCTGCTGTTGAGCATTCTCTCCCTGAGCGGGGCTCCCAGGCTGCAGAAGTGCCCAGGCCCAGACCTGCCCTGCGTGGACGCGGCGGCACAAGGCCGGAGACAGACGCTAGGACCAGAGCTTGGCTTCTCGTCTGTTCGTGCCAATGGGCCAACACGTAGTCAAGCCTGGGAGAGACATGTCAAATTATTTTTGTTTGATGACATTTTTTTCAGTGTAAGTTGTGTTTCTGGCTTTGTGCTAAGTACTAGGAGTCAAGGAAGACAGTTAGGAAATGAGGTGAGATGTCCTGAGTGAGGCCATGAAAGGGCTGGACCTTGAGGTGGCTGGGCGGTCGGGGGGGATGAGGTTGAGGACCTGGGTCAATGCTAGGAGCCCTCCAGGTGAAAAGAAGGAGGAGCTGATGGTGGCCCCCAGGTCCCTGGTGTGGGGAGGACTAGGGGAGGGGAGAGCATGTTTGGTGGCCCCCGTGGAGATCTGGAGCACAGAGGTTAGCTGGGTCTCACATGTAGCCATAGCCAAGGGGGGCAGTGGAGCACACAGTCCAGGAGAAAGTGGGAACCAAAAGGAGAACCCACAAAACCCATCTAGGAAGGAAGGGGTGGAGGAAAGGTCAGCAAGGGGTCCTGCTACTGCTTTGGTAACTGCAGGGGTGCGGGGGGGGGCGGGGGCAAGGCCAGACCTCAGTGGCTGAAGAGTCACGAGGCAGTGAGACAGTACCACATTCAGACGTTGGTGGAAGAGACGTCCGGGGCCATGGAGCCTTGCTGAGCCATCTGGAGGAGGCTGCGGACGGCATTCAGGGGTGCCTGGTGAGGTACCGATTGTTCGAGGGTGGGCAGCCCACAAGCCCCCTGGGAGGCTGGCGGGTGCTGTGACGTGACCATGGCATGGTTGGGGCCTGGCTGGGGAGGTGATCAGACAGCCGAGAGCGGCCATGGACAGTGATGGGTGTGCAGAAGGGCATGGAAACTTGGCCGTGGACACTGCTGGGATTCCTCCCCAGGGGACGATGTGGGCAGTTCGCTGTTCCCCAAAAGGAAGGGGAGGAGGAGCAGGCACCTGGGCCATGGGGAACCCCTCAGCCGCTCCATGCTGTGTCCTGGGGCCTCGGGAGCGCACAGACTTCCTCAGGCTCTTCTTCTAGGCCTCCTGCCGCGTCCAGCATGCCTGGGCACTCTTAGGACTGGCTTTCTCTCCCCCTCCCCGCCCGGTGGACCAGGGCACTTCCTGGCATCAGCCGTATGCTCTGGCAGGTGCTCATCTCCTTGCACCGAGCACCTCTCCTCAGGAGGCCTTCCTGGGTGCTGCTAGAGCCAGCTCCCCTCCTTTGCCAGGCAGCAAGGCTCCGGCACTGGCCAGAAAGGCCTCCTGGAACCCAGACCTTGCTCTGGGCTCAGGCCAGGCCTCTCCATTGCACTACCCAGCACCCACCCTGTTCTCTCTGCCTTCACAGCTTGGCTGTGGTCCTGCCAACTTGTCAGTACGCTTCTGTCCCACCCGAGGCTCCAGGCACACCCACACGGTTCCACTGAAACCCAGCCCTTGGGGCAGGGCGAGGCAGGGTTCCCTCCTGAGATGCAGGGCCTCGGGCTGGGGTCGCTGTGAGGGCTCTAGTGGGGCTGTCCTGGGCACTATTCCCTCAGCATCTTACCCAGCACTGCCTCCCCCCCCCCCCCCCCAGCAATCACCACCGCCTGGGCACCCACCACCCCCTGCAGCATCCCCTTGGGGATCCTCCTCCTCCCCCTTCACTGCTGCCCTACTTTGCCCCAAAGCCTAGGTGGTATCAGGGAGGACAGGTGTGGTGGGAGCAGGGAGGCTTTCTTCTGGTCGGTGCCTGTTCCCTGAGCCCACCCCAGGTGTCCTTAGGAGCCCCTCTCCACTGGGGGTGTGGTGTGGGGGAGGCCTGGTCTAGTCTCTTCCGGAGGCTCTGCTGTGGCTCTGAATGATTGGGAGGAGGCAGCAGGGACAGAGGCTGAGGTGAGAAGCCAGTGGAAGGTGAGGGAAGTTGGAAATTGGAACCGAGGTTGAGCGGGAGAGACAGAGCTGGATCTCCAGGGAGAGGCTGACCTTGCAGAGGTGGGAGAGGAAAAGACAAAACCCACATTAAAGGGAGGAAGGGTGCTGACGGTGCCCTGTGGCGTGTGGGACTGGCACCAGTCAGGACAGCACAGAGGTGGGTAGGGGAACCCAGATGAGGGTCCTTAGCCCACCTTAGGCAGGAGCAGGGAGAGGGAGGTGGGATGGCAGCTGGAGAGAGGCCTATCACACCGCAGAGTGTAAGGGGACACGAAGTGTCACCTCGCAGCGTTCCAAGTAAAGCCAGTGGATGGGCACCACTCTGATCTGCCGATCACAAACTCGAAAATAGGTCCCACAGGCAGACCAGTAGTCCACGCGGATCTGCCCAAGTCTGACCTCAGTTCCCTTTCCCCAGCGGCTCCAGGTTGGCTCCCTCGCACCCCAGCCGAGTCCCTCCCCCAGTGGGTGTCTGGCCAGGGAGCCCTGTACCTGGCTGCCACACCGTAGCTGTGACCGGGGCCATGTGCCTGCCGTGGGGCCCGGGCTGCTAACACTCTCTCTCATTGCTCTCTCCCGCCCATCTGCATGTGGCTGCTCTGTCTAGCTGCGCGGTGGTCCCGAGCGCCGGCTGTGTAAGTGAGCATGCCCATCCCATGCCTCTCACTGTCTGTGCGCTGCCCCCCGCCGCCCTGCTCTCCGCTCTGCTCAGCCTCGTGGGGCTTCTGTCCCACCGTCAGCCCCCGAGGCTCCCCTGGGTGCAACTGGGACAGAGAACGGAAAGGAGGGGGAGGCGGAGGGAGTGGGTTCTCTCTGGAGGTCCTCCCAGGTCGGCCTCCCACTGTGCCATGCTGGAGAGGGGCTGCAGGTCTGGGGTCCCGTCAGCTAATGTTGAGTAGGGAGGCGCCGTGTGTGTGTGTGTGTGTGTGTGTGTGTGTGTGTGTCTGCACATACGTGTGTCTCTCCACTGCCATTCCTGCCACTCTGCTGCATGTCTGTGACACGCGTGGGTGCTCCTGCGGCTGTAGTGTGCTGTCCTGTGCCGGGAGGCCGCGTGTCATGGGTGTGTCGCAGTCTCACACCCGTCCTGCACACGCGGCTGCTCTGCGTGGGCATGAACGCTGCCTGGTGTCTGTCTCTGACTCATGGGCTCGGTCAGTCTGTGCCACCAGCAGCCGTCATCACGACTCAGCCATCCCCGAAGCCCGCCCAGGTTCCTGTGGGTTTCCTCAGGAGCGCAGAGCTATGTGTGGGAGTGGTGAGGGGTAGTGCCAGAGTCTTCCCCTCCAGGGCACGGGTGGATGGGGCAGTGCCCAGGGCCAGCGTGGGAGGCTGTCAGGGATGGGGCGGTCTTCCCTTTGCCGTGAAAGGCTGCGTTTCCTCCGCTGGGCTGCTCTTGGAGGCCCCAGGGAGCGAAGGGGGCCACTGGTTTTACTCTTCACATTCCATTCAACTTAGCCCCCTGCTCCCCCAGCAGGGCCCTGGCTCTGCCCCTGGCGGCCAAACAAAACGGCCGTCGTAACCCTCGGATCCCACCTCTCTTCCGGTGGCCCTAAGGCTACTGAGCCCCAAGCTCCGCCCCCAGCGTCCTCCCGGCCGCCGGCCGCGCTCCCCTCCGCCGGCCCCCGCGTCTCCTGGCGCCCACCCCGCCCCGCCCCCAGCCCCGCCCCCAGCACCGCCCCGCCCCCCGCGTCCTCCCGGCCGCCAGCCCCGCTCCCCAACGCCTGCCCCCGCGTCTCCTGGAGCCCACCCACCCCCCAGCCCCAAGCTCCGCCCCCAGCGTCCGCCCGGCCGCGAGCCGCGGGCCGCGCTCCCCTCCGCCTGCCCCCGCCTCTCCTGGCGCCCCTCACCTGGCCTTGACCCCCTCTCCCTCCGCAGGCTCTTCAGCAGCCTCGGTGAGCTGAGCTCCATCTCAGCGCAGCGCAGCCCCGGGGGCCCGGGCGGCGGGGCCTCCTACCCGGTGCGGCCCGGCGGCCGCTACCCCGTGGCGCGTCGCGCCCCGAGCCCAGTGAAGCCCGCGTCGCTGGAGCGGGTGGAGGGGCTGGGGGCGGGCGCGGGGGGCGCGGGACGGCCCTTCGGCCTCACGCCTCCCACCATCCTCAAGTCGTCCAGCCTCTCCATCCCGCACGAGCCGAAGGAGGTGCGCTTCGTGGTGCGCAGCGTGAGCGCACGCAGCCGCTCGCCCTCGCCGTCGCCGCTGCCCTCGCCAGCGCCCGGCCCCGGCCCCGGGGCCCCCGGCCCGCGCCGGCCCTTCCAACAAAAGCCGCTGCAGCTCTGGAGCAAGTTCGACGTGGGCGACTGGCTGGAGAGCATCCACTTGGGCGAGCACCGCGACCGCTTCGAGGACCACGAAATCGAGGGCGCGCACCTGCCGGCGCTCACCAAGGACGACTTCGTGGAGCTGGGCGTCACGCGCGTGGGCCACCGCATGAACATCGAGCGCGCGCTCAGGCAGCTGGACGGCAGCTGACGCCCCCTCCCCACGCCCCAGCCGCGCCCTGCCGGCAGGGCCCCCCACCCCCACCCCCGGGCCGCGGGCTCGGCCCGCCCCCCACAACGGCGCCCGGGCCAGGAATGTTGCATGACTCGTCCTGTTTGCTGTTGCTCGGAGACTTGCCCTGTACATTGCTTAGTGCCCTCCCCGGCCGGCGAGTCCCACCCAGCACACGGTCAGGAAGGGCGAGGGCCAGGGAGGCTGGAGCGGGAGAGGGTTGGGGGTGGGGTGCTCCGGCCTGACCATCTCCCGCACAGCTTCTGGTGGCTACTCTCCCAGAGGGGGGGACCTAGTCCAGCATGCGAGGTCAGGACACACCTTGGTGACTCGGGGGGAGGGGGGAGACTTGGGGTTCTCGGTTGGGGGCCTAGGAGCCCCCCTGTTTTGCATATTTTAATCCACCCTATATTTGGAACGAGAAAAGGAACAAATATCTCTGTCCTTAATAGCTTCCCTTCCCCTCCCCTACAGCCCCCCCCCACCCCCCCCACCCCCCCCCCCGGTTCCGCTGCTGCTGCCCAGTCTTCCATCTCTGGCCCCTCACTGCCACTGCCACCCCACATGGGGCGGGGGACGCTCCAGCTGGTCTGGGGTTGGCCAGGGTCCTAGTAGCCCGTCCTGGGGCCGCCGGCTCGGCCCTCTCCCCTCGCTGAGCTACAGTGTGCCCCACCGACCCTTCAGGTGCTGCGTGGAGGAGGGGCGGCAGGCAGCGAGTCCTGCTGGGCACTAGCAAGGTCAGGTGGCCTGGGAGACCATTGCCCTGGGGAGGGGCAGAGCCCTGGCGTCCGCCCCCCAGCCAAGTCCCTCACAGGGCCCCTTCCCAGGAGGGGTCTAGCCTCCTCCCCACACTGTTGGGCAACCACAGCAGAGAAGCCTCCCTGCCTCAGACCCCAAAGTCTCCTGTTCCTGCCCGGGGTGTGTGCGCACCTGTGCGAGTGTGTGAAACTCTGGGTGCGGCTGAGTGCATGGGAGCCCAGTGTGTGCCCGATCGGGGCGTGGTCCCCGGGGGCCACTCTGGGCCCGTGTGGGGGCTTCAGCAGTGTGCGCGGGGTGCATGTACGGGTGTGTGCCTGTGGAAGCACCCCATCTCCACTTCCAAAGAAAGAGGCACCCTAGGACCTGCCGTTTGCCCAGCCTGTCCTTGCAGAGCCGCCTGTAGCCTGCGCAGGCCTTGGTGAAGCTCTGCTGCTTGGACACGCTCCCGAGGGCCCTTGGAGGCAATGCCCTCCCCACCCAACCCTGGGCTTCTGGGGGGTTCCTTGAGGACCCCTAGAGTCAGGCCGCCGCAAGCCCTGGGGAGAGGCAGAGACCCCAGAGGACACCCCAGCCCCCCTTACTGTGACTCCTCACACTCAGCAATGATCTGTGGGGTGGGGGGGCCCTGGGACGTTTTTAACCCTAGGGTTTGGAGTCTGGACTAAGCTCCATCCACGTCACTCACAAGTTTCTGTTTATATTTCTAGCTTTTTTTAATAAAAAAAAAAAAACACAGAAAACTGAAGTTTTCACAGCCCAGGGGCCTGGCACGCCGGTCTGTGCCCGCCCGCCCCGCCCCGGCCCGCCGGCCCCATTCCCTGGGCAGAGTCACACCCAGTAACCCCTTCACCAACAGACCAGGTCACACACACAGCAGCAGTCACTGTAACAGACTGCCACATACACACTCGGTCTCACACTCACCTGTGGGTTTTTGGTTCCGTTCAATTTGGGTTTTTAACTTTACAGGGTCAGTCCCGCTTCACCCCTCCTTTTGTATGGAGCTCCATCCAGGGGGTCTGACCCCTGCTCCAGTGCTGAGGCCTCCTGACCCTGATGTTGTGATACACCCCACAGAGATCTATGTTTCTTATATTATTATTATTGATAATAATTATTATAATATTATTATGTAATAAATTTATAAGAAATGAAACTTTCTCGGTTGCCTGTTTGAGGGATTCTCAGGAGTGCAAAGTGCGGTCCCTTGGACAAACCTCCCCAGCCTTGCCACGAGTATCCAAGCCCGGGCGCTGGTGACTCTCAGATCCCTGTCTCTGACCCAGTGTCCTTATTGGCCTCCATGTCCACGTGCCAGGCTTTTCGCGTCTCTTCTGGAACTGCTGCCGGACCTCAGCCTGTGCTTGCCGAGCGGCAAGCTTCTCCGTCTTCCCATCAGCTCACCGAGGCGCCGTCCTGGGCTAGACGTCCTGTCCTCCGTGGCTCCCAATGCCCCCCACCCCCGCTCCCCTCCGTGGTCCCTTGTTTCTGAATTCTGTGGCTCCTTTGAAGCCTCTCT
Organism: Potos flavus; assembly: GCA_028534135.1. Lineage (NCBI taxonomy): Eukaryota > Metazoa > Chordata > Mammalia > Carnivora > Procyonidae > Potos > Potos flavus. The sequence goes on from CM052897.1 coordinate 16,102, forward strand.
TGTCTGTCCCAGCTGCCTGCCCCCCTGGCTCCTGCCCTCGTCCAGGCTTTCCTTCTCCCCTCTGAGCTGACAGTTCCGGGAGCCTCCAGCTGCTCCCAGCCCGTGGCGTGGCAAGTCTGCTGTGGCACCTGAGGTGCCCCCAGGAAGGGCAGAGGCGCCTTAGCGAATGGAAGGCGGAGTCACAGTGTGGCGAGTGGGTGGACATCTTCCCGCAGAATGGGCCCAGGAGGCTCCGTGGGAGCTGAGGCTGGGACCCGCCGGCAGACACATCGGGCCCCGGTCGCACGGCGGGGTCTTGGGAGGGGCTGCACGGGGTCAAGGTGGGACGCAGATAGGACACGGTACTAAACGTGGACCTTGACTCGGGTTATTGCTGGTTCAGGGGTGGGGCCAGTGGGAGATGCCACGGGAAAGTGTGAAGATCCCAGAGGGAGAGCAAAGCAGGTGGAAGAGGGATGGACTCCAGTGTGTTCGCTGAGAAGAGGCGGGGGCGGGCAGAGGGGCTTTGAGGGAGCGAGCCAGGCCTGGATGGCCTGGGAGGGAGTGGTGCAGGCCCTGTGAGGCGCGGACCCTGAGAGGTTTGCCGCTTATGTAGAAAGCCCCCACAACTTCAAATTTCCAACTTTCTCAAATTTTTAATTTTCACTTTCAAGTAGAAACTGTGGTCATCAAACAGAAGAGGCCATGAAAGAACTCAAGGCTTAGGGATCTGGGGGGGCGTGTCTCAGTGTAGGGGTGGAGGCGGGCCCCTGACCTGCTCTGGGCCTGAGCCCGTGCTGGGGGTGGGGGGCTGTTACCCTCCCAGCTGCACGTGGGGCCTCGCGTCGCTGTGGGCCTGAGTCTGAGCTGGGGGTAAGTACAGCTTTCCGACAGAAGAAAGGACGAGCAGGGGCAAAGGCAGCAAGCCTTCCATGGAAACAGCAACTCTGGCTCCCAAGAGATTTGGGGAAGAAGAGGGATATGCCCCTTGCCTTGGAAGAGGAGTCAGGCCCTTCACCACCCGTGAGAGAAGATGTGGCAGAGGAAATTATGGGTTCAGTGCTGGCGGAGCTGCAGCCCCAAACGCTTTGGGGCAAAGACATCCTCACTCAGGGTGAAGGTCTCCTCATGGCCTCTGGATGTCCTTTTGGGGCCCCCAGGAAACTCACCAACGCTCTTTCTGGAGCCTGGAGCAGAGGCCGTAGCCTTGACCCTCCCTTACCCCAGCCACTCCCGCCCGGGGTCCCGTGGACAACTTGGGCTGGCTGGCTGGACACGCTGTCTGCTCTGCAGAGGGCCTCGCTGGAGAGGGGTTAGGGGTCAGCGTGAGGAAAGATGGGCTGGGCGTTGGCCTGGTCGGGTGGGAAGTGAGGAGCAGGAAGCAGGCTGGGGGAAGCAGGAGGGCACCTGGGGGTGGGAATGAAGGAGGGCATCTGGGGGTGGGAATGGAGGGGCACGGGGAGGGGGACCCCCCATCCTGCTCCCTGTGATGGGAGCTTCACCTGGGCCTGAGTCAAGCCCCCCGTAGCTACTGGAACCGTATCTTCTGGCCCCAGAATCCTACCTGTCCAGTGCTTTCCTACCTCTCTCCCTGGGGCTTCAGAACACTTGTATTTGAGATGTTTGCTGCTTCCATTAGGTTTGATGACAAAATTAAACCTGGGGGGCCATGTGCCTGTCTTGTGGCCACGGGGGCTGGTACTCTGACCGGTAGCCCCTTCTAGAATCAGAAGTGAGTGTTACTCTGTGGAGTCAGACAGTAGTTATCTTCTAGAATCTAGGCATTGGGTCTTTAACTGTGTTATTGCATGATCCTAAGTGTTTTGAAAAACTAGGTACTGCTTTTCATCTTGAAGCTTATAACATTTTCTTTCTTTTTAAAAAATTTTGATGATTTTATTTATTTATTTGAGAGAAAGAGAGCAAACACAAGCAGGGGGGAGTGGGAGAGGGAAAAGCAGACTCCCGCTGAGCAGGGAGCCCGATGTGGGACTCGATCCCAGGACCCTGGGATCTTGACCTGAGCCGAAGGCAGACGCTTCACCAACTGAGCCACCCAGGCGTCCTATTTTTATCATATGTTGAAATACTTGCAAAGGTTGTGACTTCTGGAAAATTGTACATATTAGCATCAAAACAAATGTTCACATCATTCTGCTAAATGATTCTCATGGACCTAAATACCATATCAACTTTATGCCTGTTAAAATCCTGTAAATAGATGTTTTCTTAAATAGATGTTTTTTTAAACAGTCAAACTTTTAGGGGCGCCTGGCTGGCTCAGTGGGTTAAAGTCTCTGCCTTCGGCTCAGGTCATGATCTTGGGGTCCTGGGATCGAGCCCCACATGGGGCTTTCTGCTCAGCGGGGAGCCTGCTTCCCCCTCTCTCTCTGCCTGCCTCTCTGCCTACTTGTGATCTCTCTCTCTGTGTCAAATAAATAAATAAAATCTTAAAAAAAAAAACAACAGTCAAACTTTTAATGATCACATCTCAAATTCCTGTTGCCATTTTTGGACTATAATTCCAAGGCCTTTTGGCACAATCTGAGCATCAGTTAAAATACATCAAGCCCCCTAACACTCAGTAGGTGAGTTGCAAACTGTTAACACTCAGGTTGGTGAAATAGGACTTCCTGAACTTCAGGTAGAGGAGGGGACACCACCTGAAGTGAAGGCTACAAACAAAAAGAAAGAAAAAGAAAAGGCCCTGAGCACTTACATACAGGAGCAGAGTCCTGGAAGCAGGTAGGGAAGACACATGTTCTGTGACAATAAGGTCGGAGAAAAGGAAACCTACCAGCGGGGAAAGCACACAAGGGCTCTGAAACTTCCCTATGAGACACGCGTCCTCCTTGCACTCGGCTGGAAACGGGGGAGCCTTCCTGACATGCAGGTAGAGGCGATAAAAATCTCGAGAGCCTCGCAAAGGTGATGTCACTGAGGCCCGGTTACGTTCATGTAGGCGAAACACAGCCTGTTGCTTGGCAGGAATGAGAAGAATGCACATCAAAACTCAAGGGAGTTAAATCCTCCCGCCTCGTATCTTCCTACTAAACGAAGAGAAGATGTGCTGGCCCCCTGTTAGAAGGTGGAGGAGGGACAGGAAGGGGTTCCCCAAATGGAGAAGGCACTGGGAGACTGGAAAGCTCAGCAGGCCACTCCACGCCATTGGCAGTTTTGTTCAGGTGACTTGCTGGCAGGCGGACCGGGCAGAGGACGGTCCTCAGCGGCCGCAGAGTTACTCTCCAGACCTTAGCCCTCAGATTCCGTAGAGCGAGGGGACGCGCAGAAGGACACTGCAGTGACAGCCCAGGGCTCACGTGAACCCAGAGGACTTGCATGCCCCTCACCGACAGCTAGCCTGTAATTACATCTCGTGCCGCCACCTGCGCCTCAGCGAGGGGAAAGACGAGGTTATCTCTAAGAGATTCCTTGGAGGCCAAAATGAGCCTCCCCCCACCCTGGCCTTGGCAGGCATTTCTAAGGGGTACGTCAATCTCCAAGGGGCCTCGAACACGTAGCCCCAAGAGAGGTCGCTGAGCAAACATGAACCGAGGTGGAGTCGGTGTTGTTAGCGCCTGACAGCCCGTGACAGGAGACGCGAGATCTTCCGACCTGCAAGCAGAGGGGACCTGGGGACACGCGTGGAGAGGAAACGAGAGAGGTCTGACGATGCACTAGCAGAACGCAAACACTTGGCCAGCAGGCAGGGATGATACGGCCTTGGGACATTCAGAGAGGGGAGAGGAGATCCCTTGGTCTCTAAGAGAGAAGAGACGGAACCTCCGGATCTAGCAGAAGAGGTGAGAGACAAGATCTCCTGACGCTCAGGGGGAGGAGGCCATGGAAGACGTCCCCCCCCTTGGATGGGAGATGGAAGATTTCACGACCCTCAGGTAGGGGAGATGAGACCTCAAGGCCGCCAGGAAGGAGACAGAACCCTTCAGACAATCAGGGAGCTGGGATGAGAATGTCAGACAGCTACCTAGTAGAGGCGGTGTGATATTCGGGTAGAGAAGATGAAAGCTCATGACTCTTAGACAGGGAGGGAGACTACTCATGTAGGGGACAGGAGACTTCTGGCGGCCAGGTGGGGGACACGAGAATTCCTGGCACTTCAGTGTGGCCGAGGAACCCTCAGTGCCCTCCCACAGGAGAGATGCAGCTCCCGACCTTCGGGATGGGGATAGAAGACGTCTGGGTTCTCAGGTAGAGAAGAGACCACAGAGTGACCCCTCAGGGAGTGGGGATGAGGCCTTTGGCCTTGACATGGAAGAAAAGAGACACCCTCAGGTTCAGGAAAAGGAGCTGATGGCTCCCGATGCTCAGGCAAAGACCTACAAGACCCGCCGAATGTTCAGTTGAGGGGGACGTGACCTCCTGAAAGCTGTGAGAGACGAGAAGGTATGACCTTCTCAGGGAAGGTAGTGGAAGAATAAAGTCGTCTGACAATCTGGAAACTCTTAACACTCGGGAAGAAGCTGTGAGGGGACCTGACACGCAGGTGAGCGAGGGACGACCTCTTGCTGCTCAGATGGGCCAGTGCAGAAGCTACCCTCAGGTACGGAGGGGACACTGCCCTTCGTGCCTGTGGAGATGTGACCTCCTCCCAGTCTTGAAGGTGGGACTTCGTAACCTGCAGGTACGTGAGACGCTCGAGCGTTCGTCATCCTCCCGTAGGTGACGTGCTGTCGCTGACAATCCGAGGAAATGCAACCTCAGGCTATTCAGGGGGCTGTGACGAGAATTCCTGACCCTCAAGTGTAGGGGACACAGCTCGCTGCATGCGGGTCCCGGAGAGGAGACGTGCAGACACTCAGGTAGGAAACACCAGACCCTGCGATACTCGCCGTGAAGAGAAGTGGACTCTGCAGTCCTGAATTAGAGAAATTCAGAGTGGCTCTTCGAAAAGTGTGCTGACAGTATGTACTTGGAAGAGGGAAGGACAATTTGCCCCATGCAGTGTTAAGGATCGATTGTGAGCCTGACACCCCGTGACTCGCGACCGGCTCCGCCATCTTGACGCGGAGGGACAGAGCTGCCCCCCGACCCACGATTTGGAACAGGAACTGTGGTTACAGCTTGTCTGAGGGGCAGACGCTGCACAAAACCGGAAGCTCAGATGATATGGAAGCTTCGAAGGGTGACTGGGAATGACGATCCCGGCCTCGGGACGGAGGGAGGGGGCTGCACAGGAGCCCCCATCCCCGCGGGGGCGGGGGGCTGTACAGAAAGCTGGGCTCTTGTTTCAGCCTGAACCGGTTAAGCTAAAGGGCTCCTGCCCGGCCTGACTGCTGGGGGGAGGGGAGTAGCCCGGCTGATTGGCCGGCAGGCCTCAGAGCTCTGTGAGGTCACTAGGCCTCCAGGCCGCGCTAGGCCAGGAGTGTGGTTAGGATGCTGCCAACTGCCGCTCTGCTGCTCTTGGCGGTGTCCGCGGCTGCCAAAGATAACGCCACGTGTGAGTAAGTGTCAGGGACACCCTGGGGGGTGGACAGAGCGTCTTGTGAAGAGCAGGCCCCACCCGGATTCCCTCTGTCCAGGGCTGGGCAGGAGGCCAAGCTTGGGCCCTAGTAGTCCCCCCAGGTCTCACAGGTGTGACCCACCTCCCCAACTCAGACCATCCCTGCTCCCAGGGTCTTCAGCCCCCCAGGGCCGACCCCGGGCTCCTCTGCCTCCCACAGCGCAGACGGGGGGGCCTCTCCTCACCCTGACCTCACTGCCTTGTGAACATCGAGTGCTAATTTTCAGAAGCCCCGTTCTTCCCACAGACACTGTGGTGCCCCCACCTGTGGCTGACCCCAAAGACCCCGGGGTACTGTGGTGGCGTTCTTCTAGGACAGCCCCCGAGATGCCCTCCAAACTAATGTGGCCTCCCCCCAGCTCCCAGAACTCCCACCCCTGGACCCCTGCTGCTCCCACACCTGCGGTCGCTGGACCTGCCTTGGCTACTCTCCCTCCTCCTGCCGCTGTCCAAACCCCCACGACGGCCTGGCCCTGTGGCTCTTCCCTGAGTCTACCGCCCAGAACTGGCTCCAGAGACCTCAAGTTACACCTCTCACCTCCCCCTCTGCCTAGCGATTGCCCGTATCTCTAGGGCCCTTATCATCGGTCCCACTTGCTACGGCCCCTTCTTTCCTCGCCTTGTGGCTACACCCACGAGACCCCAGAAATCGCGCCCCTCAAAGCCATTTCTTGGAGCCTGCAGCCTCCGGCCTCACTGCCGCCCGAAAGCCCCTCTCTCGGCAGCCCCCCGCCCCCCGCCCCTCCCCGCTCCCGCTGCCCTCCTTGGGCCAGCCCCCAGCCCTCCCTCCCTCCCTCCGTCATGTAGGTGCGAGGACAGGCCGTGCCTCTTCTTGGTTTGAACTGGGCTCCCGGTCTCTCCTCAGTGGCCCCTGTGGGTTACGGTTCAGGCAGAACCCACAGGGGAGTGGCCGTGTCGTCGGAGGGCAGGAGGCAACGATCGGGGCCTGGCCCTGGATGGTCAGCCTCCAGGTCTTCACGTCCCACAATAACCGAAGGTACCACGCGTGTGGAGGCACCTTGCTGAACTCCCACTGGCTGCTTACCGCCGCCCACTGCTTCGTCTCCAAAAAGTACGTGTGGGAGCGCGTGGAGGGAGGGCTTCAGAAAGGGACAGTCTCCAGGGCTCTCCGCGCGGCGCCCCTGGGGCTCGGGCCTCGGGGCGACCAGACCACGAGTGGGTGCGCCCAGGCCCTTGCTGGGGGAGGGCTCTGAGGGTCACGCACCCCAGAGGTTTCCGTCGAGCCAGTCCTTTCTGAGGATGACCTGGCTTGCCTCTGTGCCCACAGAAAAGTGTATGACTGGAGGCTGATTTTTGGAGCAAGGGAAATCGTGTATGGGAACGATAAGCCGGCGAAGCCGCCTCAACAGGAGAGATATGTCGAGAAAATCATCATTCATGAGAAATACGTCCCCAGTTTAGAGCACAATGACATCGCTCTCATGAAGATCACCCCTCCTGTTCCCTGTGGGCAGTTCATCGGAACCGGCTGCCTGCCCCAGTTTAGGGCGGGCCCACCTAGAGTTCCCCAGGCCTGCTGGGTGACTGGCTGGGGCTTCCTGAAGGAGAAAGGTGAGTAGGGGAGGGGCCCTCACAGGGGTGGGGGCACTGCTGGTCATTCCCTCAGTGGTCTCTGAGGTGAAGGGGTCATATGTGGGGCCTAGCGGTGATGCCCACCAGAGTGCAGGGCACTGTCCCCTTGTAGAGCCGGAGAAGCCGGAGGCCGAGTCCCCTGTCCACTCACCACGGATGGCTCGTGTGGTCACGGGAGGGAAGGGCACACGCAGGCACAGGAGAACCTGGGCACTTTTAGAATGGGGTCCGGGCTGTGGCTGTATCTGGGGCCCGGAGCCCCAGTCGCTACCTTCTGGAAACGGGGACTGTCCCCTGAAACAGCACTTGGAGAAGAGCTCTACATGGGGTTTGGAGGCTGAGGGCCGGCCCCTCCCCTCTCTGGACACCCATTTCCCCGTCTGTGAGTGGAAGGGCCATGCCACGTGGTCTCTGAGCTCTGAGAGCCCAGAGCCCGGCCGTCCTGACCTCAGTGAACCTCGGCTCCCCACCCTTGGGGGTCGTGATGCGAGAATCCACCCTCCCCCACCCCAAGCGGCGTCGTTTTCTCTGGAGAGAGGGGACAGGTGTTTTTGGAGGTCAGCAGTGGGCAGCAAGTTGGACGAGTAGGGTAGGCCTTCCAGCTTTCCACAGGCGACCACACGGACTTTTTACCCAGTCACGCTGGGGATGTGAAGAGACGAAGGCTCTTCTGTCCCCTGATAATGGAAAACTGAGGGCTCCTTATTCAAGGCACTTCATTCAGTCACTTGGTGTTCAAAACTCAGGCTTTTCTGGCGACGAAATCCTGGTAGTTTCAGGATGCTTCCTGTCACTCTTCTTCCCTCTCTCAAGGTTGCCCCCCCTTCGATAGGGCAGTCCTGTTTTCACTGGCCTCTGTTGGCCCTTCCCTCCCTGCCTGGGCTGTCAACCTCCGTCTGCTATTGATGTCCCTGGCTCTGCCATGGTCTCTAGAACATTCTTCTCGTCCCAGCCCCCAGCCTTCCCTGCTCTGCCCACCCACCCAAACCTGTGCGCAGTGTCCCGGGCTCTCGTAGTCCCCGGGGGCCTGATCTCAGGGTTCCTACCTACACTCCCACCCCCACCGCCACCTTTGCTATCAATCCGCTCAAAAGGGTTACGGCTCCTACCTACGCCCTGGACATTACACGAGGCCTCTTTTGCTCTAGAACCCTCCTCAACTTAATAGGATTTCTAGCATCTTCTGGTAGAGACATCCCCCACTGCTAAGGACACGTCTTAAGGAAATCCCCAGCCTCCAAACTTCTGTGACATTCCTGCAGACCTTCCTTTTTCTACTTCCTCCTTGAGCCCACATGCTTCCGGGCTAGTCCTCCTTTTCTATTGAATTTCAAGGTCTTACGGACTTTTTAGCATTTGTCACCTAAAGCCAAGGGGTTGGGATTGAGAAAACCCTGTTCTCTTCCAGGTCATCTGGTTCTTACATAGATCTAGTGGGTCGCCGTAAAGGACCAGGCTTGTTGTGGTGCTAATTTCCGTGTCCCCCCTGCCTTGGGGGCGGTGCAAGGACAAAACTGGCCTCTGCTCAGGTGGTACGGAAGGAAGGCCGGGCTGAAGGCACTGGAGACAGAGGCAAAGCCACACAAACACACAGTCAGCCGTTTACCGGGTGCCTGCCGTGGGCCCAGCTCCCCGTGGTTCTGGCTTCCCGCCTGGCCCGCACCGCCCTGTTCCAAGTGCGATCGCCACCTCTCCCCCCCCCGGGGGGCAGGCCGTTCCAGACCCGCCCCCCCAGGCTGTGGTAGAGCCCTTCTGTCTGGGGGAGGCCCCTTGATGAAGAGGGGACTGCTGCGCCTGCAGCCAGGTGCGAGGTTGGCTGATGGAGGCTGAGCCTGGGCTGGGCCTTTCTTAACCAAAGGCCGCATTGGGACCTGCCTTCGGGTTGTTCCAACAGCCACGCCCCGGACAGGTCCGTGTGTGTGGAGGCGACCCTGCAGCCCCTCCTCTTGTCTCACTGCGGATCCCGTCCGGAGCCGAGCGAGGGGTCCTAACGGGGATAGCAAGCAGGGCGGGGAATGAAATGTGTGTCCTGAATGTGCGTGTGGTCCAGATCCACGCCACACCCCAGCCCTACCAGGATATTTGGGCACGTGGAGGACGGGCGAGTCACAGCACTTAACACAGGTGGTCGCTGGGGGGTAGGGATGAGGCGACACAGTGCACAGTCCTTCAGCCGCATCTGCTCAGCCTCCAGGCCCTGCCCCCCCACGTGCACGTTCCTCCTCCTCCCCCCCCACACCCTTCAGACGCATCTGGGCGGGGGGCCAAGGGCATTGGCTTTCCCGGACTTGAGGGTTAACAGAGCAAGTCAGGATGATGGGGCTCTGTGGGGGGAGGGGGCTGGCTTTCCCAGAACGCGGCTTCTGTGATCGCTGACCCCCAAGCCCCCCCCTCCCCCCGGCTGCAGCCTACAGGATCACGCCGACACTGCAGGAGGCACGAGTGAACCTCATCGATCTCGACTTGTGTAACTCCACCCAGTGGTACAACGGGCGCATCCGTTCAACCAACGTGTGCGCAGGGTACCCTGAAGGCAAGATCGACACCTGCCAGGTAACTTCCCTTCGGGCGCCCCGTCCCCTGCCGACACCTCTTTTTGGAATCCCTGAACCCCCCACTGCCTCCAGGGCCCTGCTTCAGTGACCCTTCCCCTGGTCCCATCTGGTAGCAGCGAGGGTGGGAGGGGACACCTGCTGTCCCTACACAGAGCCGGTCCCACACTGAGAGCTTTATCCCACCGGAACACAGAGCTCGCACCCCCGAAGAGAAGGCTAACCTCTCCTCACCGGGACACAAACCCTGCAAACCTGCTCGTACACACACGCCCATGTATGCATAGAGCCTCATGCGTGGGCACACGGGTCGCCTCTCTCCCCCCTCTCTGCAAGGAGAGCCGTGACAGTCCTTACCCTTCTCACACCCACCTGAAGCTGTTGATGCCAACTCCAAGTTCGCCACCACCAGTGTTCATGGCAGCAGGAACCCATGGGACGTACAGACACTGTCCTTCCGGGGCCTGTGGCCCTTCTGGGCAGGGGAAGAGTGGCTCAGACAGAGGGTGACTTCTGTGTCCTTCTGGGCAGGGGGACAGCGGCGGGCCTCTCATGTGCAGAGACAACGTGGCAAATACCTATGTGGTCGTGGGAATCACGAGCTGGGGGGTAGGCTGTGCCCGAGCTAAGCGCCCCGGAGTCTACACGGCCACCTGGCCCTATCTGAGCTGGATTGCTTCCAAGATTGGTTCTAACGCCTTGCACATGGCTCAACTGCCCACCCCTTCCCGTCCGACTTCTCAAGCACCCCCGGCTAGACTCCCCTCTGCCCACCCCTCCGCTCGCCCTCCTTGGTACTTCCAGCGCCCTCCTCGACCACCTCCCCCCAGCCCCTCCGCATCTCGACCTCGACCTCGACCCAAACTCCCGGCCCCACCCCCACCCCCACCCCCACCCCCACCTGCACCCCCACCTATCACTAAACCTCCCCAAGTACTTTCTTTCGCCAAGCGACTACAGCAACTCATAGAGATCTTGAAGGGGAAGACCTTTTCCAGCGCAAAGGGGTATTACGAAATGGAGACCACAGATCTCCCAGAACTGACCGCCACCTCCTGATCCGACCCCACTCCCAACAGACCCAGTGAGCCCCTAACTCCCAAGAAAACAAAGATGAAATAAAGAAATATAAATATAAATATATAAAAAATATATATCTACGAAGAGATGCTTTCTGGACTTCTTCCTGCCTGCCCCCCCCAGCTCAATCCAAACCCTCCCCCAGCACGTCTGTCCTCCCTCTGTCGCCCTCCGACGAGGTGGAATGGCTCAGATGTTAACTGTGGTTTCCTAAATCTTGGTTTTTGGAGTCGGAACAAGGTGATGAAGTTGGAACAGGTGATCCGGGGCGGCAGGCCAGGCCGGAGTCTCCGCAGATGAAATCAGTGGGGGCGGGCCCTGCAAGCTCTCCGGGGAGGCGAGCTGACTGGCAAGGAGGGGCGTGGGTCTGCGTCCACTGGAAGAATGACCCCAGCGGGAGGTTTCGTACCGTGGCCATCTGACGCTCATCCGACCCCAGGCCGGAGTTGTCCCCAACCAGAATCGCTCATGTCCGTTGTGAATTCCTGAGAGAGGTCTCGACAGGCTCAGGCCCACTGCCCACTCTGCTCAGGGCCTAGCTCCAGCCTACGCGCGGGCCTCGCCGCTGGGGGGCTCCTGGCAGGGCAGCTGCTCGCTGTGCGCAGGTCTCCGCTGCGCGATGGGCCTGTGCTCTGGTTGCACCGACAGACGGCAGAGGGAGCAGGAGCAGGAGCGAGGGACTTCGGGTGAGGAAGACCAAGGACTCTGTCCTTTTCCTGCTGGGGCTGCAGCAGGGACTGATGAAGCAGCCAGGAGTCTATTTCTGGGATTCGTCAGTCTGCCTGGGTTCAAACAAACCGCCTGCTTTGCCCCCATCAGCTGTGTGGCCTTGGGACTATGGCCAGAGGGTTGTGTGACAATGAAATAGGACAGATGTGAAGGTTTCGGAGCGGGACACACTAGAAATGCTTACAGATGTGGGCTCTAATTTAGAGCCAATGGGTGATGAGACGCTGGGGAACCTTATACTGCCTTACACAGGGGCGCTCCTGCGCACGCCGTCTGTGCACTCACGCCCCCGGGGATGCTTAGGCTCCCTAGGAGGGCTCGCACACGGTCTGGGTGGCCCAGAGCTCTGCAGGGTAGCAACATTCGATTCCGTTAAAAGCCAGAGCCTATCTGCCTTGGCTGAGAGCCAACACTGCTAAGACTAGAGTTGGCATGTCAGTGATTCCTTTTGTTAGCTTTGGTCTGTCTCTTCTACAGTCAGTTTCTTAATCTCCCTACTGGGTAGAGAAGCTTTGTACCCTGGTGTCGGACACCACTGACCCTTGAAACACTGAACAAAACTCGTCGCCAGTCACAGAGTGAGACAGAAGCCAAGCTATAGGCCACATGGTCCGAAGAGCGGGAACAGTCGCAGCAGCAGCTCGGGACCCGCCCTCCCCCGTCCTGGGCCCTGAGCTTGCGGGTGGGAACGGTGGGGCAAGGTGTGCTCAGCCTAGGTAGGGTAGGGGTGGGTGTGGAGGACTGGGGACAAATTTGGAGGAGCTAGAGTACCAGTGCTTTCTTTAGATCATCCTTCCTCTTCAGAGCTTCCCGGGATCCAGATCCGATTCTCCGGGCGCACTCTCCTTTCACAGGCTCGACTCCTCGTCCCTAGGGTTCCCCCTCGTCCCCTCACTGGGCCTGTCGTCTGTAGCTGACACTCGGGTCTCATTCCTGGAGGGACAGGGCCTGTGCTCAGGGAGCACTGATGGGAGGCCGTGGACTGGGGAGAGCCTGCAGACTCCAAGGGATGGCTTCTTGTGTATCTTCCGGAAACTTCCCGTGCCCATGAATAGATTTATGTATAATACCCTTATTTATTCACTGTTCGTACTACTCTGACTTCGTTTTTCATTTAACAAATTAGAGATACCTTCATAGCAGCACACAGGGACTCCCCTTCTCTAAACTTGTGGCACAGCAGGGTTACTGACGAGGCTTGTGCCACATCTCCTTCCGGGAGGGGACATCTAGCCGCCTGCATTAGTTTCCCCTCAGTGTACCCATTTCCCCACATATAAGCCAATACTGCTTTATATCAAATTCATTGGTTTTTGCAACACTTATAGATGGTGGTGGGTATTGAGGAGGGCACGGATTGCATGGAGCACTAGGTGTGGTGCATGAACAAAATCTTGGAACACTGAAAAAATTAAATAAAATTAAACAATAAAATTATGAATGAGGGGCGCCTGAGTGGCTCAGTTGTTAAGGGTCTGCCTTCAGCTCAGGTCATGATCTCGGGGTCCTGAGATCGAGCCCCACATCGGGCTCCCTGCTCTGCGGGAAGCCTGCTTCTCCCTCTCCCACTCCCCCTGCTTGTGTTCCCTCTCTCGCTGTGTCGCTCTCTGTCAAATAAATAAAATCTTTAAATAAAATAAAATAAAATTATGAATGAAGCTGTTGACGAGTGAAGTGAGCCTCCCTGCTCTGCCTTCATACCCCTGGGCGTAGTCTAACCCTTACAGGCTTACGGGTCCTGGAGCGGACATTGCTGCGCACGGAGACAGGAGGGACGGGGCAAAACTGGGCAGGCCGCGCGACGAGCCGGCACCCAGGGCCGCCGGGCAACTGAGGGGTGTGCTCACGGTTTCCTTGTGGCATGGTTTAGGCAAATATTAAGTATTCTTTTAAAAAACAGAATTCGTAATGAATTTTATTGCTAGGAACAGTAACAAAATGATTTGACAGTGGCTAAACTTGTGCACATGGTAAAACCCTGATTCCTGAGCATTTGGGAATAATAGACCTATGGTGTGTGTAGGCACAAGGTCTAATGGTGAATGTGATCAATATAAGAAATCTTTTTTTTAAGATTTATTTATTTGAGAGTGAGAGAGATAGCGAGAGAGAGCATGAGCAGAGAGAAGACACAGAGGGAGAGAGAGAAGCAGGCTCCCCACCAAGCAGGGAGTCTGATGTGGGACTCGATCCCTGCACCCCGGGATCATGACCTGAGCTGAAGGCAGATGTTTAACTAACTGAGCCACCCAGCTGCCCCCAATATAATAAATCTTATATGTGCAAGGAAAAAACTGATCCCAATGAATATAATTTTAGTACATTTTAAATGGAAGTGGAAAAAATGGAGGTAGTTCATCTTTAATGCATAGAAAACTGATCAAGAAACAGAAATTGGCCTAATGGACTTTTCTGCAGAAACTATATTCTTGGTAAAGAATCATCAGTGACCCGCTTCTGGTCACTAGAGCTGGGCCTGTGTACTTCTCTTGGGTTAGCGCTCAGCTAGTGGAACGGCCGGGGTACACGGCAGCTGTGAGTTTTGACATAGGGACGCACCACAATCAATGCAGTGAACCTGCCCATTGCTCCGAAGGCTCCCTTGTGGCCCTCTGGAATCCCTCCAGCCCCTTCCCTCCCTGGCCCCAGCAACTTCTGCTCTGCTTCTCTCACTGTGTATCTAGTTGCATTTTAAAAAATTTTTAATAAATGCAATCATACAGCAAGTGCTCTTTTTTTAATCTAGCTTCTTTCACTCACCGCAGTCACTTTGGGATTCATCCACGTGGCGGTGTGTTCCAGTCCTTGTCGCCACCGAGCGCGCCTCTGTGCGACAGCCCCGCAGGGGTTCTGTTAGCCGGGTGAGGGACTTGCGCTGTTTCCGGTTTTAGGCCCTTAGCAATAGAGCAGCGACGAGCATTTGCACGCAGGTGTCTGTGTGGGCGTGTGCTTTCACCTTTCCTGGCGAAGTGTCCCCGCATGCAGGGTCACACGGTGGGTGTGAGGCGGGGACTTTGAAAGACCGTCAGAGGTGTTTTCGAGGTGGTTCCAGCAGTCCGCAAGCCCGCCGGCCGTATCTGAGAGTTCCAGCTCCTCCAGCTCCTGGCCGACGCTTGGTGTGCTCTGTCTTTCTGACCTGATCGATTAAAAAAAAATTTAAAATATTTTATTTATTTAAGGGGGAGAGAGAGCACAAGGGAGCATGAGCAGGGGGAGCAGCAGAGGCAGAGGGAGAAGCAGGCTTCCTGCCAAGCATGGACCCTGACGTGGGACTCGGTCCCAGGACCCCGGGATCATGACCCGAGCCAAAGGCGGGCGCTTAACAGACTGAGCCATCCAGGCGCCCTGAATGTTAGCCATTCTTATAGGTGCGCAGTCATATGTCATGTGTGGGGTTTTTATCCACCAGTGTAGTTTATAAATACATTTAAAGCATTCTAAATGAATATAGTTAAGAGTTATCACGAGGTAATAGGGCATAACTTTTGACTGCAGCAAAATGTGGAAGGGCACCTAGGGAAAGGAGGAGGTGGAAAAAAGCATAAAATTAAATTCATCCAAACAAATTAGGATTTTTCAAGCATGACAAACATCAACGGAGAAACATCTGAAAGACACCCCGATAGCAACAGTCACAGAACAGTATCTCCAGTAAGCTAGGTCTAGCCAGAGTGTCCCCACTCCCAGAGCTTCCCTGTCTGCTGATGTTACTACACCCAAATAGCCAATTTTATATTCCACACAAAACCCTTGGTGCGTGGCTGGCTCAGTTGAGTGTGTGACTCGATCTTGGGGTCCTGAGTTTAAGCCCCATGTTGCATTGTAGAGATTACTTTTTAAAAAGATACTAAAAAACCCCAAATGGACACAAATCAACACCTTGCCCACACTCAGTTTATCCTCCACTTTCAGGGTGATGAGAGGTTCGCCCTTCACAAGAAGAACCCTGGGCCACCTTGTTGACCTTTATATGGTTCGTTTACCTCCGACATATGCTTTGATTTTGCTCCACTAATTCTTTCCTTTTCCCCAAAGCTTTAGAAAATCCCAGTTTTGATCTACACGCTCAGTGAGCCTTCATTCAAGTCCATGATATTTTCGTAAAGCAGAAGAGTGACAATGCAGAGCCCAGGGGTGGGACCTACCGGCCAGCACTCGCGTCTCTCCTGCCTGGCCTGAGCTATCACTGACCTGACCCTGTTAGGCAAACGTGTGCCGCTGTGCCCAAATCGTGCTAAACGCCCAGACAGACTCGGGAGTATGCCTAGGGCCACATGATTCTTCAGGCTATATACGTCGGGAATATTTATAAAATTTGTTAATTTAATTTTGGATTTTTTCATTTCCGAGATAAGAACCGAAACTTCAGTAACTTTTCCTTGATGAAGGTGACGTAAATGTTCCATTATGTTAAAAAGCCGTCAAACTGTTGTCCGCAGAGAACGGCATCGTGAATTCAGTGTGGTTGTTGTGATGATGAGTGGGCTGCCCAAGCATCTCAGCTCCACTTCTTTCTCCAGTCACTGAAACACTGTGTACTCACACGAAATGTACATAGTTTTCATATACACAGCATTGTTCAGACCACTTTGTAGAATATAGGACACTTTCAAAATTATAATCAACATTCCTAAAATTGAATAGAACAAAAAATTTTACGCATTTCTTCTTTAGTGCAAAGCCTTTGAAAACAAACTTATGCAGAAAAGTGGTGCTCTGCATTTAGCTAGCTATTACTCTAGTCATGCGAGATCCATCTATAAGAAAGGAACAAATTAATAATAGTGGAAATACAGTAATTTGAAAATTACATTTGGATCCTTTGAGTTCAACCAAATATTAGCTGACAGCTGCAACAAACCAAGATTTAAAGAGCATTCCAATCATTTCAAACCTTATATTGTTCTTTTTAAAGGAAATAAATTCTCTAATACCGTTGCCATCTCCTCTGGGTAAATTGTTTAGTGCGATTCTATCCAAGGCTTGTGACTGCTGCCTCCTAACCACAGAATCCACCAGACGTGAACTTCCAAAACGTTTCTCCACACTGAAGATGATAACTAGAACTCATGTGATCACAAATTCCATAGATGCCACAAAATGTTAGAATAAACTAGCCCTTAGGGTTAATGATTCATTAATACCTAAAATCTGTTTTTGTTTCTTAGTAAAATTAGCATTACTTCATCTCATAAAGGAATAAATCTACTTAGAAACTAATTCAAAAGTTGGACTTTTGAATAGATTCAGAGCTGCTTAGATTTTTTTCCTCAAATCAGATTTGATGTGAAGAGGAAGCACGTATACAGTTTGAAAAAATTTTCTTTAGCTGCCTGCAAATGACTACTTCACACTCAGTGCAGGAACGATGTTTCAGTTCACACCAGACCCCGAGAAGGCACTGAGAAATGTGACAAGAACAAAACCAGGAGAGTTGCCACTATTACTCTCTGTTTAGTGAACATCAAAATTGTCAATACATATAAATTTGCACTACACCAAGAGCATCTTTAACAGAGGTGCTGAAGGCCACGTTCTACACCGTTTTAAACCCCAGATGCTAGGAGAGCCTGGGTGCCTCAACGCGTTGAGCCTCTGACTCTCGGTTTCAGCGTGGGGTCAAGCCCCACGTCCAGCCTCACCACGGAGCCCTGCATCCCGCACTCAGTGGGAAGTCTGCTTGAGATTCTCTCTCTCCCCCCGCCCCTGCCCCCGCCCCCGCCTCCCATGGTCACGCGTGTGTTCTCTCCCTCAAATAAATAAACTGCCAATGTGAAACACTCTATTTCAAATACGCTAATTTGTGAATTCGTATCTATGATGTAACAATGGCGCATTACCACAGTGATTGGGGAACAGTCCACTGTTTTGCCAATTTTATGAATAATTTCCCTAACTCTACAATTACATAACACTTAAGTGCCTTTTTAAAAAATGTATTGTGCACAGTTATAAGACTATGGCACTAAGCTTAATCATACTGTAATTAGAAAACTCACATTTGTATCGTTATGTTTCTGTTAAAGGAAAAACGGTGTTACTACAAGACTTTTAATGTAATGGCTTCTGTTCAAGATTATGAAAAATTTGAATAATTTCTCTCAAGACCATTTCATTTCAAATTTATACAGTTTGTTTGGTCAGCTCACCAGAAAGAAAGGAAATAGAAGGAAAATACTTGCCCGGATGAAGTAGAGAATGTGCACACGAGTCCCAGGCACAGTCCTCCGGGCGGTGGGGTCTCTGACGCCAGTGCAAAGTTCTGACACACTCGTGAGCACCGCAACGGAAAACCGGGTTGTTTCATCCTCCCCGGGGCCCAAACCAGTTTTAAATCAGAGCTTAAGTGAGCTGCTTCGATTCTTCTTCCTGTAGGGCGCTGCCCCTCCGGCCAGGCAGAGTTCTTCGTCCCTGCTGCTGCCCGGCTCGCTCGTGCGGGCAGCCGCACAGCCGACTGGAGGGGGAGGCGCCCTCGCCCGCTGCTGTCACCCGGGCCGCCTTGCTCCCCGCGCGGCCTGCTGCGGGCGTGGGCGGCGGGCACGTGCACGACGCACAGCACAAGTGTCCCACCAAGTTTTGGATATTCCTTGGGAGAATAAAAATTGTGAAGCCTTGCAAATACACTTCTGGCGTTAGTTGAGTCACAACACAAGAAATAAGAAAACTTTCAAATGTGATAACCATAGTCTCATAAATCTTAATCACTTGCTGTTTCAGCGTCACATTCATGGTTTCCAGGTAAGGCCGTCTCCACAACTCATCCTGATGCCAACGGAAGTTTCCACACACAAGACCAACACACTTTTTTTTTTAAGTTTATTTATTGCTTTATGATTATTTTTTAAAGATTCTATTTATTTATTTGAGAGAGAGAGAATGAGAGAGAGAGAGAGAGAGCATGAGCTGGGGGACGGTCAGAGGGAGAAGCAGGCTCCCCGCTGAGCAAGGAGCCCAATGCGGGTCTTGATCCTCGGACCCTGAGATCATGACCTGAGCCGAAGGCAGAAGCTTCACCGACTGAGCCCCCCAGGGCCCCATCCTGTTCCCCTCCAGTGTTCTTGACCGACCCCCACTGCTGGGTCAGTTCAGGGCCTGCAGGAGGAGGGTTTGATCAACATCTGTGGTGAAATCACCACCGTAGGTTCAGCTAACATCCATCTCCTTGATATGGATCAATAAAAATAGAAGAAGAAAAGAAAGGAGAGACACATCTCCCGTGGGATAAGAACTCCGAGGGCTTACTCTCCCCCGGTACCCTGCTCCGGTCATCACGTTGCCCCACGAGGCCTTTTATCCTCCTCCCGATCCCTCTGAAAGCTGCTAATATTTCTTCAAGATGAAACCCTTCTGTAGGTGCAGCGGGCTCCACGTGCTTGGAAGAGACTGAGGTGGCTGACACACACGCACCCTTCGCGTGGGCATCTCTTGATTCATTTTTCCTCCTGCAGTCGGAGGCCCACCCCTAACAGCTGCTGACGGGACAGCCTTGCGGTGGCTGGTCCCCTGAAGTCTGCCACTGCCATCGGGATCTGTGGCTGGCAATCTGGGCACGATTTGCTCTGCCAGCCTCACAGAAAGTTCCAGCACTGAATCTCCTTCTTCAGGCTTTGGGCATTTAACCGCAGACAGTTTGCTCTTCTGTTTGGGGAATGTTTACTGGTTTAGTTAAAAGGATACAATCCAGGAAGAGCCAGAAGGAAGAGATGAATAGGGGAAACTATGTGGGGGACTAGCCGGGGGGCTTCACCTTCTCTCAGGACCCCACCCTCCCAGCACCACCGCGAGCTCACCAGCCTGCAAACCGCGTGGTTTCCACGTGCATTTCCCTCGAGGCTTGCGATGTTATGCATGTTTTCATGTGCTGACTGCCTTTGACGTATCTTCTCTGGTGGTCTGTTCAAATCTTTTGCCTTTTTAAAATTTTTCATTGTCTTTTTTTTTTTTCAGAGTTTTGAGAGTTCTTTTTTTATACTGGGCATAAGTCCTCTATCAGATATATACTTTGTAAATATTTTCTCCCAGCCTGTGGCTTTTTAATTCTCTAAATAGTATCTTTTGAGGAAGGGAAGTTTTAAATTTTGATTAAGTACAATTAATGTGCTCTTTTGTAGATCATTCTTTTGGTGTCGTATCTAAGAAATTTTTGCTTAACTAAAGGTCTCAAAGATATTCTTTGATGTTTTCTTCTAGAAGTTTTAGAGTTTTAGGTTTTACATTTAGGTCTATGGTCCCTTTTGAGTTAATTTTTGTTTATGGTAAACTATGGATTGATGATCATTTTTTTTGTATGTGGATATCCAGTTGCTCCCGTGTTGGAAAGACTCCTCTCCCTCTACTGTGTGTCCGTGTCTCTGAAGAACATCAGTTGCTCCCATATGTACGGCTCTGCTTTGGAGCTCTGTTTTGCTCCTTTGAACAAGTTTACCTCGACACTGTCTTACTATGAAGAACTTACAAGCGGTCTTGAAATTAGGTAGTGTACATCTTCCAAAATTTTTTTCAAAGTTGTTTTGGCTATTTTCGGTCCTTAGCATTTCCATGTGAATTTTAGAATCGCTTTATTGATTTATGAAACAAATCCTGCTGGAGTTTTTATTGTGATTATGTTGAATCTGTAGATCAATTTTGAAAAAGATTTTATTTTATTTTAAGTAATCAACATGAGGCTCGAACTTACTACCCCGAGATCAAGAGTCACAGGCTCTACTGACTGAGCCAGCTCAGAGCCCCAAATCTAAAGATGAATTTGAGGAGACATGAGATCTCAACAATATCGAGTCCTCTGAGCCATTAATGCAGTGTATCTTTCCAACAAAATTTATAAGACTTCTTTAATTTCCCTTGGCAATGTTTTAGTCTGAATGTGCAGGTCTTTTGTCAATATTTTGTCAAAATTATTCCTAAGGATTTCATATTTTGATACTATTGTAAATGATATTTATTTATTTATTTTAAAGATTTATTTATTTATTTGACAGAGAGAGAGAGAGATCAGAAGTAGGCAGAGAGGCAGGCAGAGAGAGAGGGGGAAGCAGGCTCCCTGCTGAGTAGAGAGCCTGACTCGGGGCTCGATCCCAGGACCCTGAGATCATGACCCGAGCCGAAGGCAGAGGCCTTAACCCACTGAGCCACCCAGGCACCCCTGTAAATGATATTTAATTTCAATTTTCAACTCTTCATTGCTAGTATATAGAAATATCATTATTTTCTGTGTATTAATTATGCATCCTGAAACCTTGGTGAACTCACTTATTGATTCTAGCAACCTTTTTTTTTTTTAAGTAGGCTCCATGCTGGGGCTTGAACTCATAACCCTGAGGTCAATACCTGAGCTGAGATCAAGAGTCGGACGCTTAACCAACTGAGCCACCCAGGTGTCCCTCTAGCAGGCTTATTTTATTGAAGCATCGTTGACACACACCAAGTTATGTTAGTTTCAGGTGTACAACATAGGGACTCGACAAGTCTCTATGTCATGCTCATCACAAGGGTAGCTGCCACCTGTCGCACACAACACAGCCGCAACACCAGTGACTGTATTCCCTGTGCTGTACCTCTCACCCCCATGACTTATGTATCCCACAACTGGAAGC
>CM052897.1:37648-66137 GCA_028534135.1 Potos flavus
GTCCAAATGTTTCCAAGGTTGGAAATAAATCTGGACTCAGTGCAGAGAAGATTAAGACATACAGAAAACACACAGGAAATGACTGAAGTGAGTCCTTCCTTCTCATTTGCATTAGAAATTACTTCTAATGTAAATGAGCGGATGTCTCCACTTAAAGGCAGAGCTTGGCAGAATGGTTTAAGAGACAAGATCCAGCTGCATGCTGTCTACAGGAACTTGAGACCCAGTGACAAAAGAGAGTTAAAGGGAGAGGGTGGAAAAGATCCTCCACACAGTAACCAGCAGAGATGTGGTGTGACCATACCCATATCAGACAAGATGGACCAGAAGTGAAGACGGTCGGAAGAGACAAAGAAGGGCATTAGATACTGAAAAAAGGGTCAATTCAGCAAGAAGAGAATTAGAAGTATAAAAGATAAAATACAAACAGAGACACTCTAAAAACATATATGCCTATATGCACCAAACAACGAGCCCCCAAATATTTGAGGCAAACATTCACGTACTGAAGGGAAACATAAACAGTGCTATGGTCCTATTTGGGGGCATCAGCACTCCATTGTCAACAGTGGATGGAACACCTAGACAGAAAGTCCACAGGACATACAGGACTTTTAACAACACTGTTAATCAACGACTGTAACAGACATACATAGCACACTCTCCCCAACAGCAGAATACACATTCTTCTCAAACCTGTATGGAACATTCCGTAAGACAGACCATGTTTTAGGTCACAAACAATTCTCAAAAAATTTAAAAAGACTGAAATCATACAAAGTATCTTTTCTGATCACAATGGGTGAAGCAGAAATCAAAAACAAAAGGAAAACTGGGAAAGTCACAAATATGTGGAAATTAAAGAAATGCTCTTAAACAAGCTTAATGGATCACAGAAGAAATCACAAGGGAATATAGAAAATACTTAGAGACAAATGAAAATGAAAACACAACATACAAAAATTTATGGCATGCAGCAAAGGCAATGCGTAGAGGGAAATTTATAGTGATAAACATCTATGTTCAAAAAGAAGAAAGATCTCAAATGAGCAACCTACCTTTACACTTTAAGTGGAAAAAGAAGAGCAAACTGAACCAAAGCTAGCAGAAGAAAGGAAATAATAAATATTAGAGTTAAATGAAATAGAGAATAGAAAAACAATAGCGAGGGAATAATTACGCCACAAGTTGGTTCTTCGAATAGATCAACAAAAATGACAAACTTTTAGCTATAACATCAAAGAAAAAAGAAAGGTGAAAAGTTAAAATAAAAACTTAGAAGTAACATTACTACTAACTATACAGAAAGAAAAATAAATATAAGAAAATACTATAAACAAGTACATGCCTCCCAAATTATATGATGTAGATGAAATGATACATGATAAAGGCAATATGAAAAATCCCACAGCTAACCCAAACTCAACAGCAAAAACCTGAAAACTTTCCCCCTAAATACGGTTCGAGGCAAAGACACCTGCTTTCACCACTTTAATTCAACATAATACTGGAAGTTCCAGTTAGAGCAATTAGGCAAGAAAAGGAAACAAAAAGCTTCCAAACTGGAAAGGAGTAAGTAAAAGCTTTTTCCATAGGCACGTATGATTCTATTTATAGAAAATGCACAAGTGTCCACAGAAAACTACCTGAGTTATTAAAAGCATTCAGCAAAGTTTCAGGGTACAACATCAACACACAGAAGTGAGCTGTGTTTCTATAACTAGCAATGAGCAAGCAAAAAAGGAAATAGCATCCGCAGAATATCTGAAAATAAACTTGACCAAGAGGTGAAAGATTTGTACGTGAAAACTACCAACACTACTGACACAAATCAGATGAAGGGAGAGACATCCCAAGTTCGTGGATTGGAAGACTTAATATTGTTAAGATGTCAAAACAATCTTTAAAAAGAACAAAGTTGAAGGACTCACACTTTCCAAGTTCAAAACTGTACTATGAAGTTACACATCTAGACCGCAGAATAGAATTGAGAGTTCAGAAATAAACTCATACGACTGTGACCAACTGATTTTTGACAAAGGTGGCAAAACCATTCAGAGAGAAAACAGTCTTTGCGACAAATGCTGCCAGGACAACTGGACGTCCAGAAGCACAGGTGTGAAGTTGGACCTCTGCCTCATGCCACGGACAAAAAATAACTCAAAATGGATCAATGACCTAAATATAAGAGGTGGAGCCATAAAACTCGTAGAAAAGAACGTAAAGGTTAAGTCTTCATGACCTTGGATTTGGCAATGGATTCTTAGATATGACACCAAGAACATGAGCAACAAAAGCAAAAAAGGACAAACTGGACTTCTTAGAAATTAAAGACTTTTGTGCATCAAAGACATTATCCACAAAGTTTAAAGACGATCTATAGAATGGGAGAAAATAGTTGTAAATCATAAATCTGATGAGGATTTAGATCCAGAATACATAAAGAACTCTCATAACTCAACAAGAAAGACAACCCAATTTAAAAATAGGCAAAGTACTTGAACATGTATTTTTCTAAAGAAAATTTACAAATGGCTAACAAGCATATGAAGAGAGGCTCAACGTCATGTCATTAGGGAAATGCAAATCAAAACCACAATGAGGTACCTCTTCACAACCACTAGAATGGCTTAGATTTGTCTTTAAAAGTAGAAAACAACATGGGCCAGCAAGGGTGTGGGGAAATCGGAACCCTTGTGCATTGTTTGTAGGACTGTAAATGGTTCCACCTTGGAAAAGACTGGAAGTTCCTCAAAAGTTTAACTGTAATTAAATGTAATTACCACATGATCCTTTAAGTCCACTCCTAGATACATACTGTACCATGGTCTGAATTATGGCCCTCCAGAATTCATATGTTGAAGCCCTAATCCTCAATGTGACTGTATTTGGAGTCGAAGTATTTAGAGAGGTAATTAATGTTAAATGAGGTCATAGGGCTGGGGCCCAAGCTGGTTGTCAAAGGATGCGTGGTCGTTTAAGAAGGGGAAGAGAAAGAGATCTCTGCTGGAACACAAGGAAGAGGTCATGGGCGCACTCAGTGAGATGGCGGCTGCCGACAAGCCAAGAAAGGAGGCTTCAGAATGAAATCAACCTTGCTGGCACCCTGATCTTAGAGCTCCTAGGCTCCAGAACTGTGAGAAATAAATGTCTGTTGGAAGCCACCAGTCAGTGGTCATTTGTGCTAGCGGCCTGAGCAGACTGGGACAGCCAGGATAAGGGAACCCTGGGGCCCCTACTGTGAGCCCCTGCGTGAGCACGTTTGTAGCAGCACTATTCACACAGCGAAAGGGTAGAACCTGCCCAAATATCCATCAATGAATGAATCGATAAACAAACAGTGGGATGTACATACGATGGAACGGATTCAGTCCTAAAAAAGAATGAAGTATTTAAAACGTGGATACATCTTGAAAACATTACGCTAAGTAAAAGAAGCCAGATACACAAGGTCACAGTGTAGGATCCCATTTATGTGAAATATCCAGGATGTATAAATCCAGACAGCAAGCGAACAAGACTCTGCCAGGAGCTGAAGGGAGAGGGTATGGGGCAGAAACTGCTTGGTGAGCAAGGGGTTTTACTTCTGAGTGATGGAAATATTCTAGAACTAGAGAGAGATGATAGTTGCACAGCGAGGGAATAATTACGCCACAAGTTGGTTCTTCGAATAGATCAACAAAAATGACAAACTTTTAGCTATAACATCAAAGAAAAAAGAAAGGTGAAAAGTTAAAATAAAAACTTAGAAGTAACATTACTACTAACTATACAGAAAGAAAAATAAATATAAGAAAATACTATAAACAAGTACATGCCTCCCAAATTATATGATGTAGATGAAATGATACATGATAAAGGCAATATGAAAAATCCCACAGTTAACACAAACTCAACAGTAAAAAACTGAAAACTTTCCCCCTAAATAAGGTTCGAGGCAAAGACTGTACTGTAATTATACTAAACGGGACTGCGTCGTTTACTTGAAAATGGTTAATTTTATGTTATGTAAGTTTCACCTCAGTAAAATATTTAAAAAAAGATCCCGGGGGGGGGCGTTCCCTGTATTAGTCGGGATGGAGTGAACTTCCAGCAGCAGCGGAGCTAGCATGTGAGGGTGGGCGGCCACCGGTGCTGCTGGCACCCTGCCCGGCCTCTCTTCCCCTGGCTGCTGTGAGAACTGAGGACTACACCTGCCCTTGTCCCCAGAGAACTGCCCTTGCTAAGGGGCCAGGGGGCAGGAGCCCCTTGGCCTTGGAGGCTAGGTGCCATCACCTCCCCCTCCCCCTCCCCCTGGCTGTCACGGAAAGGCCCCTGGTCCCCAAGTGGGACCAACTCCGTGGGGCACTTTGTCCTCCAGAGCTTCTGGGGCCGGGGAGACCACCCCCTTGCTGAGTTGGAGCCTCCTGCCCTCTCCTGCTCCCCTCTCAAGAGGGAACCCGACGCAAAGTGATTATGTAAAACTAATACTGATGGCGAATTTTTTGGTATTTGAATGATATCTCGATGAAGCCACTATGTTAAAAAAGTGCTTATTGGTCATTTATAACACCAAAGGGGTTTTTGTGGTTTTTTTTGGTAGTTTTTAAAAGCCCACCTCACTAGGGTAACACATTCCTCAAAATCCCAGGTCAAGTAAATCTTTCCAGTTGAAATTTTAAGTATTAGCAATTTAAAGGCAAATAAAGTTTGTTCTTGTTTGTTCTTCCCAAATGCTCGTTCTTTTTCAGACTCTGAAGTCCGGGGCGCCTGGGTGGCTCTGTTGGTTTTGTCTGCCTTTGGCTCAGGTCATGATCTCAGCGTCCTCGCCCCAACCCCGCTCGGCGGGCAGCCTGCTCCTCCCTCTCCCCCACTTCCGCGCTCTCTCGCGGAGAACATCTCAAAAACCCTAACCCGCTAAATTCCACCGCAGTGGTCTCCGTGACAGCAGAGGGGACTGGGCTGCTCTCACATGGCAGGGGAGGCAGCGGCCCTCATTCGTCTGGCTGACGATCGCTGCTCTCCTGGGGCTTTTTGCTTTGTGAAATCCAGACCTACAAGCACGCACATACACGCGATGTTTATGCTAACTCGAACTTTACTATACAAATGAAAACACCAGAAATGATGATGGGCGAGGCGACCACACAAACACACTAGTGACCGGCGAGTCCTGGAGAGAAGTGGGGGAGGCAGCAGGGCGCCCCCTCCCCTCCCACAGCGCAGTACTCGCAACAGTCCTCAAAGAAAGGCAGGAAAGCATCATCTGCTGCATCAGGGGCTGTAAAGGGAAGTTCTTCGAATCCAGATGGGTGAGCTTCCCAGTACTGCTCAGGGTGCCAGGACTCGTCACTGGCTTCCCTGGGCTTTAGTGGCAAACCTGTCCTGTGACAGGAACAGACGTCTACTCAAAACCATTTCTGGAAAAAAGTTGGTTGGGAGACTAAAGAGGAAAAAGAATGGAGGCCCCCTAATTCTGGAGGGGTGGGAACCGGGGCCGTCAGGGATTAGACGTCATTCCCTTGGTGGAAAGGCAATGAGTAGGCCCCGAGGTCAGTTCTGGGAGAGAAAACACCTCAATTCCCTTTTATTGGAGAGACACACAAAGCATGTTTCCTGAAGCTCTTCCCAGCCGCCGCACAACCTGGGGAGGCTGAGGCTACTGATGTCTAATTCTGCTTCGGGGTCCGCTGTGGCCGTCTCACACCAGCCAAGGGTGCTGACTGGTGCAGACTCCATCCCGGCCCCTGAGGACAGGGAAGGGACAACTGTGGAAGGGTCAGGAATCATGGGCCATGGTAGTGGGGGAGGCAAATGGAACGGGTGGGCTTGCAAGAGGTAGAGGTGGAGGGTCGGCAAGAATTTTTCAATTCCTAGCTGGAGGGATGCTGAGAGGAGGGTATTCTGAAAGACACCCGCCCCCCCCCCCCCGCCCCGCTGCCCCCAAAGTCCGCGAGGAGAGAGGCTTCCTTCTTTGACTCAGGAAGGGGAGGGGCTCTCAGTGTCGCCGCGCTGCACTTGGTCTGGCATTTCCTCCTCCTTCTGCTCCAAATCAAAGTTCTGTGGACAAGGCTGCAGGTGAGGCCTGGCCCTGTGTCTGCCCCGCGGGGTTCTGACACTTGCAGGGGTGCATGCATGATGAGCATGCGTTGCCCGAAGTGCCAGCAGGAGCCACTGCACTGAGTTATGGTCTGCAACCCTCTGCAGAGCAGCTTTATCCCGTCCAACATTTCCACCTGACCTACCTCAAGCTCCTGCAAAACCTCGTCCATGAAGTCCTGGGAGTTGTGTTTGTAAGACACAGCTAATCGAATGGCATCATTGAAGAGCTGGGGGTAGGTGGTGGCGGTGGGAAGGAAGACATGGCGGTGGGTCCCAGTGCCCTGTCCCTGTCATATGTCCACACAACACTCCACCCCTAAAGTCGGTAAGGTCACCCCTCAATTCGCCTTCTCCCAATCAATGTACTTTTTCCCTCGGAGCCCAGGCCCATCATCTCCCCTACTGTCAGAACAAACCATGACCCCGTCTTGTCACCACTCACTCCAGATTGCCCACTCATGGCCCCTGCAGCAACGCCTGTCCTCTCCACCATCCCTGCAGCCAGCCCTTCTCTTTGCAGCTTCCCTGGTCCCTTAAGTACTTGGCCTTCCCTAACCTCTGCAGCCCATCGTTACCTTCACGACATTGGTACCATCAGCAGCTGAGACGAAGTACAGGGGAAGGGAGAACTTCCTGGCAAAATTGAAGCTCTTTTGGGTCATCTTTATGTCTGCTGTAGAGAGAAGGTAGGACATTGGCCTGTCCATTTAGGGAAAGGGAGAGGGTTTTGCAGAGTGGGTCACTAGAGGCCATTCCAGAAAGTGGGACAGGGAGGGGCAATCAGGGGACATATCCTAGAAAGAGTTCATTTAACAGGATCTGCGTCTTGGGAAGAGGGAAGATTGGCTCAGTTGGCATCTTTACTGGAAAGAGATTGATGGAAAGCAAAGAAGGGCTATATTTTGGGAAGGAGGACAGATCACTGAAGGTTTACTGTCCCAGGAATGGAGGAGGAAATGTGTGGTGGTGGGTCCCCCATGGAGTGTGGACACCCAGATGCAGGGATGGCCCCACCATCAATTTTATTGGCCACCACGATGCATGGGATCTCTGGCCTGAACTCCCGAAGCTCTGTATACCAAGTGCTCAGGTTCTTGTAGGTTACTTTCCTCTGCACATCAAACACCTGCAATGAACAGAGGAAGGAAAATAGCTGAGGGGCGTCCGTGTGTGCACACCACCCACACCTGACACACACAAGCAGGTGAGCAGCCCTGTGCCTGCCCTTCTCACGGAAGCCCCCAGAACCTCCAGATCCAAAAGTGGCCTTTAAAATGTTTATTCTTTTTTTGTTATCTTGCCACCTAATCCTGTGTACCTATTTTAACCAAGATGTTATCATTGTACTAATCAATATAGTCTGTTGCAAACTGTAAATTTTTTTTTCTTAGTCTATTATTTTTATTGCTTAAACTTTGTCTTGAGATTCCTTTGTGGGGCGCCTGGGTGGCCCAGTCGGTTGAGCGTCTGACTCTTGGTTTTGGCTCAGGTTATGATCTTTGGCTCGTGAGATCGAGCCCCACATTGGGCTCCATGCTTAGTGGAGTCGGCTTGAGATTCTCTTCCTCTGCCCTTCCCCTCTCCACCGCCTGCGCATGCTCTCTATTTCTAAAATAACTAAGTAAATCTTTAAAAATACTCCTTTGTAATAATTTCAAATGCCTCTAAGATTTCCCCGTAGTTACCGTCAATGTACTTTTTTTTTTAAATAAGGATTTTATTTATTTGAGAGCGAGTGAGAGAGTGCAAGTGGGGGGAGGGGGAGAGGGAAAGAGAAACTCAGACTCCTTGTGAGCGCAAGCCTGACACGGGGCTCGATCCCATGACCCTGAGATCATGATTGGAGCTGAAATCAACAGATGTTCAACTGACTGAGCCAACCAGGCACCCACCACCGATGTACTTTTAATTTTGAAACTTTTATTTAATCTCTTGTTCATTTTGTATTTTAAACCTTTTAAAAGTCATTTTTATCTTATTATTATTATTATTTGGAGGTGGTTGACATCTTTATGGCTTTGGAGGTGGGGGGCAGGTGCTCAGGAGCTCTTGGTGGGGCGGGTGGCTTCCTCGTCCCCGCCACGGTCTTCGGGCGTGCAGGGTGGCGCAGATTCCGCAGGCAGCAGCCACGTGCCGATCGGGCTGGTACCTGCTCTTGCAGATCACGTGCCCGATGCCTCGGAGGGCGGCCGGGGCATTCTTGATGGTGGTTCGCACGCAGGAGGTGGCGGGTTTTCACCGGCCGGGTCTGCGTGTCCCCGCCACCACTACACCTCTGCGTGCGGCCGCTGGCTCCGTGCCCACAGCCCGGAGGCGAATCGGACCCTCGAGGGGAAAGAGCTGTGAGCCCTCAGGGCTCCATGTCTGCGTGTTTCTTTTGATCGGGAAGATGGAGCGGTTCTGCACGACCACCCACTCCGGGGGTGCACACGCAGCGGCAGCCCCACTCACTACACTGCCAGGCACCATGCAGCAGACAGCTACACTGACAGGCATGAAGGAATGCCGGCAGGACAGACACCCCCGGGCCTCAGAGAAGGGTCCAAATGGAGCCAACGGAGAGGTGTCAGAGGCGGGGGGAGGTTACTCCCAGAGAGAGAGTGGAGGTGAGCTCAGAGCTCCAAACGCCAGTGCAGAAGCGGGACAGACGTGGCTGGGCTCTCCCCTCCCGCTTCTCCAGGGTCAGAGGCGCTGACCCTGTGAGCTTCCAATGAGACGGCCGGCCTGCACTGCCCCCGGGGCCTCACCCAGTCGCCTTCTCGCTCTGTCCTCTTACAGGTAGTAATCGTACAATTTGGAAAATGTCAAGAGATTTTGTGTTAAGGGCTAATGGAGCCAGGGCTCTGGGCAGGAGGCCCTATGCACACAGGCTTGCACGGCTCTCTGTGCTTCTCTAGCTCTCCCTCGGGTCCCCATATGGCACTTTTTACCCTGTGGCTATGGGGAGCCCCCGAAGACTGTGTTTTAGACGGCACAGAGGAGAGGGGCTGGTCTGAGAGCAGTACCAGGTAACGGGGGCGAGGGGGCCTTGGAAGCCTGTCGGAGCAGGTGGCTCCCATCAGGGAAGGACTATACTTGCCTCTTAGATGCCAAGCCTGATGCAGAGGCCCTGCAGGACCCCTGGATGGATGAGGGGCTGAAGAGAAGCTCGAAGAGAAGCTTGAAGAGAAGCTCACCCGGGCATGTTCTCACTCTGAAACCTCCCCAGGCCGCCCTGATCCCTCCTCCCCCAGTACCCAGCCTTGGCGCGGAGGGCTCAGCACTGCTGGGTCACCCCGCAAGCTTCGCAGAGCCTTTGTCCACTGCCCGGCTGGCTTCATACCATGATGCAGGCGTGGGCCTTGTGGTAGTAGGAGGCGTGCATACTCTGGAACCGCTCCTGGCCTGCCGTGTCCCAAAAGTCTGCAACAGGAATACAACTCTGTCTGACGCGGCTGGAGGGCAGAGAGACCCGGACACCCTGAGCATCTCTGTGCAGATCTCTGTGTGCAGGAACACAATACGTGGGGAGTACAGGGAGGAACAAAGACCACACAGCTCGCACGTGTGCGTCACCAGGACACAATGCACCTGGGAGTGCCATGGAAGGTCTGTGTACATGTGTGTGCATGGGAGTGGGTAAGAGGGAAACACATGGCCAGGCCGGGAGGAAGGAGCATGCAGACAGGAAGTCCTGAAAGGGAGAAGGCAGGTTTCCCCGTTCTCCCGCCCACAAGACGCAGAGCCCTCCAGCGTGGAACTAGGCTGACTTCCCACGTGTGCTGGCCACAGATGGTAGACACGGCCCGGCAGGATGTGTGGCCTAGCCAAGCAGGAGGGGGTAACATCACAGAAAGTCAAAACCTTTTGTGGAAGATAATACTCAGACCACAACTGTTATTTCTTTCCACTGGCTAAATGAGAATACCAGGTGAGAGAGCTGGAAGTGAGGGCTTGTGCGCCTCCTCCCCTGTTCCCTGGGCTCCGGGCTCCCAGGCTCCTCCCTACCACCCCTACTCTCTGCTGGGGCTCTCACTGTCTGACTCTCTCCCACGGACTTCTCTCCCCCCCTCTCCTCCCCCTCGAGAGTCCATGGCCCGGCCCGCTGGCTGCTCACCCACAAGGACGGTCTTGCCGTCCACCGTTGCCGTGTGCTTGTACAGGGTCAGGGCGTACGTGGACAGCTGCTGTGGCCGACTGCATTCAGGTTAAGGAACAGAGGTGAACAAAAGGCAGGGAAGGTGCTTGGTATAGGGGCACTGGTGGATGAAACTGGCCCTCGCCTTTTCTTTCTGGAGTTCTTCATATTTTAAACTGAACGAATGTTGCAGACAGAGGATCAGCTTCAAACATCACTGGCACAAACTCCGTGGGAAGGCGAGAGGCAGGAGGAGCTGGGGTGTGTCCTGGCCATCTAAGCACCAGGGACAACACGGAACGGAATTTTACAGAGAAGCCATCACTAACAGCATCATGCAGTTGGAAAATGCGACCGCGGCTGCCCCAGTCCCTTTATGGATGGGGCTGACCGGCCAGAGAGGAGACCCAGCCTTCAGCAGCACAGGACCATTCCAGGAAAAAAGCCTCCAGAAGCCAGACAGCTGACAAGCTGTTTATGAACTGCCTGCGTGTGAAGCCCCGACAAAAAGCCTGGGGAATGAGACTTCCTGAAGCTGCAAGGTGCGGGGTGGTTTAACCAGGAAGCTGGGAGGAGGCAGGCAGGCGGGTGCGAAGGAGCGCGCGCGGTATGAGGTGAAGCAAGATCTACTCAGACTCCTTGCGGGGGGAGGCGGCAGGACCCAGGGCAGGGAGTGAGGTCACTCCAGGGTTCTTTTCTGCCAGAGTTCTCCGTAGACTCACCCGGGAAGCTTTTTAAAACCACCCCGGTTGCCAGGGAGTGTCTCCCTCCAAACCTAGACAGTGTGGACAATCCACGGGAGGAGGGAGCAGGTCCTGTTTTACGAAGTTCATTCCTATCAGAGAACTGTTAAAATGTCAGTTCAAGTTTTGAGGTCAGAGAGGTGACCAGAGCTCATAAGGAGGAGGTGGAGTTTGAATCCAGGCATACGAGCAGGTGCTACAAGTCATTCTACTGTCTTTCCGATAGAAAGCCAATGCAAACATGAGTGAGCTCAAAGCACGCTGCGCCCATCACGTGCGGGGCCAGCTGGTAAGAAACAAGCATGAACGGACCCCGTGCATTCACTCACACATCCCTCCCTCCCCAGACCAGGCAGCAAAGCGGTGCACAGTGAGGCTGAGGGGGCAGGAGTGGGGAAGGGCCACAGGAACAAGGAACTCCGCAAACCTTGAAGGATACAATCCATCCATGAGAAACCTCTCCATAAGTCTGTAAGGACAGTGTGCAAGGTGGTCAGGCACACCCTCCAACCCCCCCCCCCCCGCTTGCCCCATGGCATCACCCCGCCCAGGCTGACAACCGAGGGCCACCTGTGGCTCCCCTCCCCCATTCACTCCACAGCCACAGAGCTTCCTTTTAGGACAATGCCCAGGAACTGCCCACCTACCCTCTTCCTGACTCCCCTTCAGTCCCTGGCACCCCTGAGCTGTGACGCCGATCCAGCACCCACAGCTGCTTTGCCTGAGGGCAGGGACTCCACCCCCCTCCTTTGTGGGCACCACGACAGCTGGTCACTGATGGGAGTTGAAGAAGTAGAGACCTGTCTTTGGAGCTCTGCCACGTAGCCACACTGGAGAAGTCTGTGTGAACCGTAACCTCGACGAATCTGAAAGTGACTTTCTAAAAGTGACCCACTAACCCTGTCCCTGCCCCTGAATTATCTAGGTAGTGGCATCGCGCCATTCTCCAAGCCTGGAACCCGGAGTCGGAATCACTAGCCCCTCGTAACAAAACAGCCGACGTCACTAACGTGGACGCAGCGGTCCACGTGCGGCTCCCGGACCCGCCGCTTCCGGCTCCGCACAGGGCTGACAGACACCAGCACCCCTGCTCCTTCACGCGACGCTGATGCCAGGGAGCCTGTGCCTGTCGCCCGGAAACCACTTCCCCAACCTTCTGCAGGTCCTTCAGGGCTTCGCTCAAATGTCACCTGAGCAATGAGACCCTCCCTGATGATCTCTGTGACGGGCCGCTCTGTCTCACCTTGTGGTCTATCTCTGCCCTGAGGGTAATGACAGCAGAAACAGTATTTTACTTACTGACAGTCAATTCTTCTCAACTAGAATGGGATGCCCATGAAAGAAGTTTATGAAATTGCAGTTCACTCTGCATATCCAGTGCCTAGGACAAAAAACATCTGGACTGCAGCCACCACGCAAACACCATAGGAAAAACGGTAGCCTTAGTGGGGACCTTAAACTTCTACTCTTTGGGAACATAATGAGGCGCCTCAACAACATTTCCGAGCTGCACTGGGCTCAAAGAAGGCCAAACAGGGAGCTAGAACTTTCCACCTACCAGACAGCGACGAGACCCCCGCCCCCACTGCATGGTGCCCGTGGAGACCACAGTGCTGCCTCTCCCCCTTCTTCTGCTGAAGCAAGCCACAGGAAGCCAGCCAAAACAGAAAGGTTAAATAAGATCCAGGGTCTCATAACAGAATATTCAAAATATCCAAGTGTCAACCAAAAATCATTTAGTGTATTAAGAATCAGGAAGATCTCAAAAAATGACTCAAAAAATGACAATCGATAGAAGCTTTTAAAGCAGCTGTCGTAAGTGAACAAGTACGGTGCCTGGGTGGCACAGTTGGTGAAGTGGCCAACTCTTGGTTTCGGCTCGGGTTGTGATCTCAGGGTCGTGACATCGAGCCCCGCACTGGGCTCTGCACTCAGCGCAAATCTCCTTGGAGTTCCTCTCTTCCTCTCTCTGCACCCCCCCTCCCCTACTGTGTGCACACATGCTCTCTAATAAATAAAAAATCTTTAAAAAAAATAAATAAATGAACAACTACAATGTGCTTGAAATAAATGAAAATACAGAAAGTTTCAATAATGGGCCAATTCCTAACAGCACAAATAAGCAAAACTAACCTAATAATAAACAGATCATTTGAATAGTCCTAGAACTATAAATCTCTAAGTCCAGATGGTTTCAGGGTAGAATTCTATGAAACACTATAAGAATTAATATCAATTTTATACAACCTCTACCAGAGAAGAGGAGGGAATTTGTTTTATGAAGTCAGTTTATCCGGATACCAAAACCTGTCAAAGACAGTACAGAAAAAGAAAAACAACCCTACAGACCAATATCCTTCAAGAATATAGACACACAGCATCAACAAAATATTAGCAAATAGAACTTGGGAATGTGTGACAGAAGATGTACACATGACCAAGCATGATTTCTTTCAGGGGCGCAAGGCTAGGTCAGTACTTGACAGTCAATCAGTGTGGTCGACCACACTAACTGGCTACAGAAGACAAGTCACAGGGTCATGTCAATCAATGGAGAAAATACATCTGAAAAATATAACACCCATTCACGATAAAACAAACAAACAAACAAACAAACAAACAAGCAAACAAATGAGAATAGAGGGGAACTAGTACACTGAAAAGTACAAAATACTGGTGAAGAATATTAAAGAAGATCTGAATAAATGGAGAGACATACCATGTTTACAGACTGGAAAACTCAATATAAAAATGATGTCAATTCTCCCAAAAGTGATATACAGGCTTAATGCAATGCCTACTAAAATTCCAGCAAGATGTTTTACAGGTATTGTCAAGATTATGAAAACATTTATGTACACAGGCAAAACAGCTTTAGAAAAGCTAAAACAAACTTGAAAAAGAATAAAGTGGGAAGAATCATTCTACCCAATTTTAAGACTTATTATGGCTCCCTTAGTCAAGACTGTGTGGTGCTGGCAGAGGGACAGACACATAGACGAATGGAACAAAAGAAAGAATCCAGAAATAGCCTCACAGAAGTAGAGCCAACTGATTTTTAACAAAGGTGCAAAAGCAATTCAACAGACGACAGCCTCTTCAACGAGTCATGCTGACTGAATATCTATAAGGAAAAAAATAAACCTTTACCCTAAACCCTCACACCTTAAACAAAAGACAGTTCAAAACGGATCACAGACTTAACTATAAAATGTAAAAATATAAAACTTTTAGAAGAAAACATAGGAAAAAGATCTTTTGGAGTCAGGGCTTGGCGAAGATCAAAGCCCATGACTTTGGTAACACCAAAAGCATGACCCGTAAAAGAAACAAGTGGCAAACGGGACTTCGTGAGAAGTGAAACCTTCTGCTTTATGAGAAAGCCTGTAATAAGACAGCGGGATGACAAGCCCTAGATGGGAAGAACGTGTCTGCAAATAGCACATCCAACAAAGGCCAGTTCCTGGGAAAATAAAGAATTACCGAAACTCTATAGTTAAAAACAACCCAATGAGAAAATGCGCAGAAGACATGAGGAGACGTTTAACCGAAGAGGAATGTACACATGGCCAAGAAGCCCAGGAGAAGGGTTCCATTCCGTGCTACCAAGTACCAGGGAACTGGAAACCGAGACCACGCCTGTCACAACAGCTAGGGTAAAAAATAGCAGCAACACTAAACGTTGGCAAGGGTGTGGGAAAATCACGTCTTTTATACCTTGCTGGTGGAAAACCAGACACTCTAGAAAAAAAATCCGAGTTTCTTTTTTTAAGGATTTTATTTATTTATTTGACAGAGAGAGACAGCGAGAGAGGGAACACAAGCAGGAAGAGTGGGAGAGGGAGCAGCAGGCCTTCCGCAGAGCAGGGAGCCTGATGTGGGGCTCGATCCCAGGACCCTGGGATCATGACCCATGCTGAAGGCAGACACTTAACGACTAAGCCACCCAGGTGCCCCCAAATCTGAGTTTCTTAACAAATGAAACATATACTCACTGTATGATCAACCCATGAGATGAAAACTCATGTCCATATAAAAACCCACACACATGTTCACAGCTGTTTCATGTGTAATAGCCAAGACCTGGAATCAACTAAAATGTCACTTAACAGGTGACTGGAACAGTCTAGAAGACCATACTGTGGGTCTACACCATGGAATGCTACTCAGCAACAAAAAGGAACAAAGTATTGATAGTGCAACAACCTGGATGGGTCTTAAGGGTACTACTCTGCGCAGTGGAAAAGGTCATGGGTTGTATAATTCCATTTATACAATGTTGCCAAGATGACATGATTATAGAGCTGGAGAACAGATTGGTGGTTACAGAGGTTAGTGGTGGTGGTGGGAAGTGAGGTGGGGTGAGCGTGACTAGAAATGGGTAGCATGACCAAAATTTGGTATCTTGATTCTGATGATGGTTACAGAAATCTGCAGGTATGATAAAATGACACAGAATTATACATGCACTGAACCAATGGCAATGTCCTGATTTTGATGTTGTTCTATGATTCCCTAAGACATGATCACTGGGCAGCTGGGGGGAAGGGTGCACAAGCTCTCTCTGTACTCTGTCTTTGCAACATTCTGTGAATCTGTATTATTTCAAAATGAAAAGTTAAGGAAAAAAAAGCAAACAAAACCACACAGACAGGGAGAAGATATATGCAATGCCAACAGCTGTCAAGAAGTAATATACAGAAAATACAAATGGCTGTTAAGAGAACACACAAATAACCTGTGTACTAAGAATATGAACAGATGAATGGATAATGAATATATAAAAAGATGCTCAATGTTTTAATTTAATGATTTAATAATTTTAATACAGTCTAGCAAAATTCAGAAAGTCATAGGACACAGAATGTCGGGGATTTCGTAGAGCGACAGAAATTCTTACACTGGCTGGCAGCAGTGTAAATGTGACAGAACTGTTTTGGAGAGCTATTTGAGTATCTTAAAGTTTGTGCTAACCCTAAAACTAGGCAATTTCCCCCCAGGCCTAAGTGTACCCAAGATGGTAGGCGTGAAAATATTCACTGTGGTATTGTGTTTAATATCATAAAAATGACAACATCATAAATGTTCTGTTGCGAATAGACAAACAATTTCAGTACAAACTAGTTAAAACAAATTTGCTGAGTGCTTACCACTGGCCAGACACTATGCCAGGTGCCATGACACCCAACGAACCAGACGGAGATCCCCGTCTTCATGGAGCTTACACTGCAGTGGATGAAGACAGGCAATCAGTAAGCCCTCCAAATATATTCAGCCACATGTGTGGTCACTGCATTTAGAACAAAGGCATCGCTATGATTCGGTGGGGTTGAGAACTGTTTCATCAACTAATGGTGTCCAAGCAACTGAATATCTGTATGGGAAAAAAACGAATCTTGAGGCTGTTAACGAAATGGTGGAGTAGGAAGTTCGGGGGGCTTCAACCCCCAACTGCTATATCCAGGCAACTGGAAAAATGGATCAGAACCAACCTGTTCTGAACTCTGGAGCCTGACCGGACACACAGCGAGCAGGAGAGCACTGCGTGAAAGCAGGGCGCTGAGCCCAGGTGGGAGAGCACCGCAGGCCGAGCAGCTGCTGCCACCCACTCCTCAGGCCCGCTGCACTGACCTCGCGACCTGTGCTCCAAGTGTCAGGCTAGGGGTGCCCTCAAAAGTCTGGGGGGCATGTTTTGCACAGTTAGGTCTCAGCTCTCTCAGGCTTCAGGATTCCCTTGCTGGCCTCTGCTGGAGATCTCAAGGGCCAGGAACACCTTTGCTTTGCTTTCCTTTTTTGGAGCCAGTAACATAAGGAAACCTTGTCAGGTGACTATGGTCGGACCACAGATAATAGAACAGAAACATCAGTGACCACACGCAACAAGGAACGCACACTTTGCAAAAATAGTTTGGAAAAGTTATAAATAGATAAGCCTAGCCCCAAACAAGCAGAAATCAGCAATCCCTGAGAAATGGGAGGACCTGATTTCTAAAGTTACCACATTAAAATACTCAGAATGCCTAATTCTCTTCAAAAAAATGCCAAAGCAGGGGCGCCTGGGTGGCTCAGTGGGTTAAAGCCTCTGCCTTCGGCTCGGGTCATGATCTCAGGGTCCTGGGATCGAGCCCCGCATCGGGCTCTCTGCTCAGCGGGGAGCCTGCTTCCCTCTCTCTCTCTGCCTGCCTCTCTGCCTACTTGTGATCTCTTTGTCAAATAAATAAATGAAATCTTAAAAAAAAAAAAATGCCAAAGCAAACAAAGAAATGAGAATATGTGGCCCATTCTCACATGAAAAAAAAAGAATTGGACAGAAACAATCCCAGAAGAAATACAGACCTTTGAATTATCTTAAATGCGCTCAAAGAGCTAAAGGAATTCATGGACAAAGAATTAAAGGAAATCAGGAAATGATATATGAACAAAATGAGAATATTAATAAAGAGAAATTATGAAAAGGAACCCAACAAAACTTCTGGAGCTGAAAAGCACATTAATTAAAATGAAGAAACCAACGAAACCAAATCCTCACTAGAGGCTTTCAACAACATACTTGAGCAGGCAGAAGAAAGGACCAGCAAACTTGAAATAAGGCAATTGAAATTACCCAGTTGGAGAAGCAGGAGAAAAAAAAAAGAATGAAAACGAACAGGGCCTAAGGAACGTGTGGGACAACATAAACCATACTGACATATGCATCCTAAAGAAAAGAGAGATTTGAAAAAATAATGCCTAAAAATTTCCCAAACTTGGGGCATCTGGATGGCTCAGTCAAGTGAGCATCCAGCTCTTGATTTCAGCTCAGGTCATGATCTCGGGGTTATGAGATTGAGCACCGCGTCAGGCTCTGTGCTCAGCGCGGAGTCGGCCCTCCCCCTCTTTCCCCCCTGCCCCTTTCCCCGCCCACACGCACGCACATGTGCACACAGGCTCTCTCTCTCAAATAAATAAGTCTTTAAAAAAAAAAAACCAACTTCCCAAACTTGATGTGTACACATATCATGACATGAGTACACACCCCTAGCGAACTTAATAAACTCCAAGCAGGATAAACCCAGAGATCCACACTGAGACACAACACAGGCAAAACGTTGAAACCTAAAGATAAAATCTTCAATAAGACAAACTGCCACTTTCTTATGAGACGCCACTAAAGTCAGAAGGCAGGAGGTTGACATATTTAAAAAGCTGTCAACCAGGATTTCTACATCCAGCAAACGACCCTTCAAGAATGAAGTTAAGACATTCCCAGATAAACATAGTTGACAAGGCTCATTACCGGTGGACTTGTCCTCTAAGAAATGCTAAAGTGAGTCTCTTTTAGGTTAAAATGAAAGGATATTAGATGGTAATTTGAAGCTGTAAGAAAAAATACAGATCTTCAGTAAAGGTAGCTAGCTACACAGGTAAAAATAAAAGCCAGTATTCTTGTACTTTTGGTTTGTAACTGCCCCTTTTTCCTGCATGATTTAAAAGGCAAATACAGGGGCGCCTGGGTGGCTCAGTGGGTTAAAGCCTCTGCCTTCGGCTCAGGTCATGATCTCAGGGTCCTGGGATCGAGCCCTGCATCAGGCTCTCTGCTCAGCAGGGAGCCTGCTTCCCTCTCTCTCTGCCTGCCTCTGCCTACTTGTGATCTCTCTCTCTGTCAAATAAATAAATAAATGAAATCTTTAAAAAAAAAGAGGCAAATACATAAAGCAATAATTATAAATCCATGTTAATGAGCACTTAACGTATGAAGATGCAGTCTGTAGTCTGTGCCGAGGCAAGACAAAGGTGTGGGGTGCAGATATCTAGAAGCAGAGTGTTTGCGTGCTGTTACAACAATCTGGTATTATGCAAATAGGCTATAAGTTTAAGATGTTAAGTGTAATCTCTAAGGTAACTAGAAAGAAACAATTAAAGAATTATACAAAAAAGGAAGAAGAGAATGAAAATAGCAAACTTTAACAAATCAAAAAACAAACACGCAGTAGTGAAGTAATGAAAAAAAGACACAGAAAAACAGCTAACTGGCAGAAATAAGTCCTTCTTTACTGATAATTACTTTAATTATCGTTGTTTCAAATGTCAGTGGATAAAACTCTCCCATTAGAAGTGACAGACTGGCAAAATACATTAAAATACTTGATCCATGCATGAGCTGTATATGAGAGACTCACTTTAGATACAGAGTCACAAAAAGACTGAAAATAAAAGAGGAAGATAATCCATGCAAACAGTGTCCAAAAAGGAGCTGGAGCAACTCTACCTAGTCAGACAAAACAAACTGTCGGTCACGAGTTATGAGAGAAAGAAGGATATTACACAGTGATAAAAGTTTCAATCTAGCAAGAATATATAAAAGTTATAAACATATATGCGCCTGAAACAGAGTCCCAAAAGAAAGGAAGCAAACACTGACACTGCAGAGATTTCCAACCCCACCGTCAGTAATGGGCAGAATGAATGAGACAGATCAACAAGGAAACCGAGGGCCTGCACACATTACAACCAGTCCGACCTCACAGAAGTGCAGACAGCACCGCACCCCACGGCAGCAAGGTACACATTCTTCTCAAGTGAACATAGGGGAGCGCATAAAGCCACTCTTAATAAAATTAAAAAGACTGAGATCATACAAAGTATCTTTTCCAATAAAATGGAATGATACCAGAAATGCATAACAGAAGGAAAACCAGAAAATTCACAACTGTGTGGATATTAAACAACACAGTATTAAACAATCAATGGGTCAAAGAAGAAATCACAAGGACAATTAGAAGATGCCTTGAGGGGCGCCTGGGTGGCTCAGCGGGTTAAGCCTCTGCCTTCGGCTCAGGTCATGATCTCAGGGTCCTGGGATCGAGCCCCGCATCGGGCTGTCTGCTCAGCAGGGAGCCTGCTTCCTCCTCTTTCTCTGGCAAATAAATAAATAAAATCTTCAAAAAAAAAAAAAAAAGAAGAAGATGCCTTGAGATGAATGAAAATGAAAATACAGCAAACCAAAACTTAAGGATGAAATCAAAGATGTGCCAGGAGCAAATATTATAGCTATAAGCACATACCTTAAAAATGAAGAAAGATCTCAAATCAACAACTGATATGTACATCTTAAGGTACTAGACACAAAAGAGCAAACTAAACATGAGCTTGTGAGAGGGAGGTCGTAATGAAGACTTTAGTGGAGATAAACAAAATGACAGAAAGACAAGGAAGAACACCAATGAAACAAAAAATTAGCTCTCTGAAAAGATCAACAAATCAACAAACCTTTAGGAAGGCCAAGGGAAGAGAGAGAACACACAAATGATCAGAATCAGAACTGAAATTGTGGACACTAACATCAATTCTGCAGAAACAAAGGGCATTATAAGAGAATACCATGAACGACTGTGTGCCAACAAACTGGAAGATCTAGATGAAAGTCACACACTTCCATAAATATACAAACTACCAAACAGATTGAAGAAGTAGAAGAAAATATGAACAGACCAATACCAAGTAAGGAGTAATTAAAAACCTCCCATAAAGAAAAGCCCAGGACTGGGTCGCTTCACTGGAGAGTTCTACGCAGCATTTAATGAACTAACGCCAATACTTCTCAAACTTGTCCAAAAAATTGAAGAGGAGGGAACATTTCCTAATTCTTTCTACGAAGCCAACATTATCCCAATTCCAAAGGCAGACAATGCCCTACAAGAAAACTGTATCTCCAAATATAGATGTCAAAATCTTCAACACACACACACTTGGGGCACCTGGGTGGCTCAGTGGGTTGGAGCCTCTGCCTTCGGCTCAGGTCGTGATCTCAGGGTCCTGGGATCGAGCCCCGCATCGGGCTCTCTGCTCAGCAGGGAGCCTGCTTCCCCCTCTCTCTCTGCCTGCCTCTCTCCCTGCTTGTGATCTCTCTCTCTGTCAAATAAATAAATAAAGTGTTAAAAAAAGAAAATCTTCAACATAACAGCAAACCAGATTCATATTAAAAGGCCTATACACCATGACCAAGGGAGATTTCTCTTGCAATTTAAGGGTGGTTCAATTTAAGAAAACTAATCAAAAGTATTATACTAATAGACTGAAAGGAAAACCCCACATATTTATCTCAGTAAATGCACAAGTGACAAAAACACTCAATGAACTAGCAATAGAAGGTAATTTCCTCAAAAGGATAAAGGCCATATATGAGAAAACACAATCAACCTCATAGTCAGTTGTGAAAGAATGAAAGCCTGCCCTTCAGGTGTCTGACAAGCAGACAGTCCCACTCACACCGAGTCTGGACATTCCGATAAGAACCTGAGCCTAGGATGCCTGCCCCAAGCTCCCACTTTGGTTTTCCCTGGCACACTTTAAAATAACCACTTAGAGGGTGTGCTTGGCTGGCTCACTCAGTAGAGCATGTGACTCTTAATCTCAGGGTCATGAGTTCAAGCCCCACGCTGGGCATGGAGCCTACTTAAAGAAATAAGGAAATTAAAAAAATAAAATAACCACTTAGATTTGAGCGTGCAAACAGTGTGACCCAGAATGGAGGACGGCTCTTCCCCTGGCTCATTTCACTCCCACTTCTGGGATTTGTAAGTGATAAATCTTGGGACTTTACTTCCTTTGTGTGGCTATATTGAGAGTGCCCTTCAGTCACAACAACCCCAGGGTTTTCACGTCCCCAAAGTGGGTGCTCAGATGCTGAGGGAACTACCTGCTGACCCT
Organism: Potos flavus; assembly: GCA_028534135.1. Classification (NCBI taxonomy): domain Eukaryota; kingdom Metazoa; phylum Chordata; class Mammalia; order Carnivora; family Procyonidae; genus Potos; species Potos flavus. The sequence continues at coordinate 59,279 of CM052897.1, forward strand.
GTGTGGGGGGCTATGTCCCTCAACCATCAGGGACCTGTATACTCTTTTTATTTATTTACTTGAGAGAGAGAGAGAGTGAGAGAGAGAGCATGAGAGGGGAGAGGGTCAGAAAGAGAAGCAGACTCCCTGCTGAGCAGGGAGCCCGATGTGGAACTCGATCCCGGGACTCCAGGATCATGACCTGGGCCAAAGGCAGTTGCTTAACCAACTGAGCCACCCAGGCGCCCTGACTTGTATATTCTTAATTCAATACATCAGCTACAAGAAGCCCTCAACATAAGCACCTAGGCAAGAAAAGCAAACAAAAGGCATTCAAATTGGAAAGATGGAAGTAAAATTATTTCTCTTCAAAGACAACATAATTTTATACATAGAAAACTCTATAAAGAATACACAAAAAAAGTAACAGAGCTAATAAATTCAGCGAAGTTGTAAGATATAAAATCCACACACAAAAATAAATTGTATTTCTATACACTGGCAATGAACAATATGAAAAGGAAATCTAACCAAGAAGACGTAACACTTGTACACTAAAACTATAAAACACTGCTGAAAGAAACTAAACAAGACTTAAATAAATGGAAAGACATTAGTGTTCATGGATTTGAAGGCTTACTCTTGTGAGGTAGATAACTTTACCCAAAGCCATCCACAGATTCAATGCAATCCCTATCGAAATCCCAAGGACATTTTTGCGGAAATAAAAGAACACATCCCAAAATTCATATGGTATTTCAAGGGATCCCAAGTACCCAAAACAATTTTGTGAAAGAATAACAAACTTGAGGAACTCACATTTCCTTGAAATCAAGACTTCATTCGAAGCTACAATAATCAAAACAGTATGGTAGCGGCATAAATATGGACATACAGACCAACAAATACACAGCTCAGAAAGAAACCCTCACATATATGATCAATTAATCTCTGAGAAGGGTCCCAAAGACCATTCAATTGGAAGAAATGATGCTGGGAAAACTAGATATTCCCATGCCAAAGAATGAAGGTGGGCCCCTTCCCTCATACCATATACAAAAGTTAACTCAAAATGGATCAAAGACCTAAACTTAAGAGCTGAAACTATAAAAGTTTTAGAAGAAAATATAGGATCAAATCTTCATGATTCTCCCATAAGAACAGATACGTAGACCAATGGAACAGAATAGAGAGCCCAGAAAAAAGCCCACACGTATATGGTCAAATATTTGACCATGGAGCCAAGAACACACAATGGAAAAAGGATGGTCTCTTCAATAAATGGTGCTAAGAAGACTAGAAATCCGCATACAAAAGAATGAAACTGGATCTCTATCTTATACCATTCACCAAAAATTAACTCAAAATGAGTTGAAGACTTTTTTTTCTTTTCTTTTTTTTAAGATTTTATTTATTTATTTGACAAAGAGAGACACAGTAAGAGAGGGAACACAAGCAGGGGGAGTGGGAGAGGGAGAAGCAGGCTTCCCGCCAAGCAGGGAGCCCAATGTGGGGCTCGATCTCAGGACCCTGGGAGCATGACCCGAGCTAAAGGCAGATGCTTAACGACTGAGCCACCCAGGAGCCCCAAGACTTTTTTCAAACTGCGAAATGATCACCAAGATAAGCCTAGTTAACATCCATCAGCACACATAGCTATAGAATTTTTTTTCTTGTGATGAGAACTTCCAGATTACTCTCTTAAACAGCTTTCGAATATGCAGTAGAGTGTTAACAACTATAGTCACCAGGTCGTACATTACTTCCCTATGACTTATTTATTTTAAACTGGAAGTTTGTACCTTGTGACCCCCTTCGCCCCCACCCCTACCCACCAGCTCTGGCAGCCACCAATCTGTTGTATCTATGAGGCTGCATCATTTTTTTTTTTTTTTGGTAAGACTCCACATATATGTAAGATCATACAGTATTTGTCTTTCTCTGACTTATTTCACTTAGAATAATGCCCTCAAGACCCATCCATGTTGTCGCAAGGTTTCCTTCTTTTTAAATGGCCCAGTAATATTCCATGGCACAGAGAAATGGGAGGTGCTGGTCAAAGGGTACACTTGCAGTTATAAGATGGGTAAGTTCTGACGATCTCGTGCCCAGCATGCTGACTACGATGAACAATACTGCAGCATATACTTGAAAGCTGCTAAGACAGTAAATATTCAGGGCTTTTATCACACACCAAAACAAGATAACTATGTGAAGTGAGGGATGTGTTAGCAAACCTTACTGTGGCGATCACTTTGCAATACACACGTATGTTAAATCTTCATGTCGTACACCATCACAATCTTAAGTATTACATCTCATTTTCTTTAACTAATTTTTTAACAATTTAATTTATTAAAATTAAGTGTTTCTGTTCATCAAAATACACCAGTAAGAGTGAAAAGCCACAGACTGGAAGAAGGTTCAGAATGTCTGAAGATATTCCTACAAGTCAATAATAAAAAGACAGACAATCCAATAAAAATGGGCAACTGGCTTAAACAGACATTTCACAAAGGAGCATCTCCAACGACCAATAAGCACCAACAAGCACCAGTAAGTGAAAAGGTGCTCCTCATAATTAGTCATCATTCTAGAAAGTCTTAAATATACTCTCTCTGTGAATAATCAACCTTGATAAATGTGTCGTCAAAATGTTTCCTTACGACTTTTTTTCCCTGCTTGATCTATTGATGATTGAGAGGAACACCTATTCTGAACTTGGTCAGTCATCCAGTTAAAAAATTATTCTGACTTGGTCACTCCTCTGCTCAAACTATCCCATATTTTTCCATTTCTTTCAGTTCGAAGCCTCCTCAGATCCCAAGCCCCACCCTGACTCCTCCGTTTGCTCTCTTCTCTCCCATTGCCTTCCCGCTGCTCCCTCTGTTCCAGCCACTAGCCAGTCCCTCTAGCTGAAACGCTCCTCCCCACGCATGGCTTGTTCCCTTGCCTTCTTCAAACCTTGGCTCAAATGTCACCTTCACAAACTACTCTCCTGAGAGCACGACTGCACTCTCCCCCACATATTAAGGGCTACTCTGTATCTGTCTATAAATTGAATACATTATAGCCATGATTTTATATTTCTAAGATTTAAAACTGTAGCTTCGCTTGTAGAAGGATGGTAGATTCTGTTTACAACTGAAAAGAAACAGCATCCATTTTATAAAGAAAATACACCAGGGTCTTACACGAAGTAGGAAACTCTTCCAGTGAAATCATGGCCGCCAGAGGTGCAGACGGCCGAGACAGAGTCGTGTTCCGACCTGCTTTGAGACAGCACGTGCTCCTGTCGTGGAGGACAGCAGAGCTTGAGAGACCCAGAGAAGAGGGTATGCGTCTGCCCTGTGGGCCTGCTTGTCTTCCAGACGCTGTGGCTGTAGAGGCCAATCCTGCGCACTCCTGGACTCTTACTGTTTGTTGTTGTCCTAGCGAGGCTTGTGAGAAACCAGCATTGAACTTGGTGTTGGGCAGTGCTGAGGAAGCAGGCAGGCCACCCTGGGCCTCACACCGAGCTATGCGCTCCGAAGCCCCCACCTGCTCTCCATCTTCCTGCCATCTCTGCTCCCTGTTTGCTGGGAAACACTACACGTGGCTGGGAAATAGGGCGTGTTCCTTACTTGCGATCTCCCCGAACTGCGCACTCACCCTCATTTTCACTGTACAGACATGTTGCTGAGGGTGGTCAAAGCAACTGTAAAACACTAAACTAGATCTGCAGTGCGTGCACAGGGGGCGGGGCGGAGGGAATGTGAATTCATGAAGATGGTCTAAAAAGCGGCAAAGCCCCTGGAATCGACAGTGAAGCCTGGAGACAAGGCAGATCTGGAGCGCCAGGAGACAGGACTCACGGATATGTCTGGTCTACCCTCCCACTGCGAAGGCAGAGAGGGACATGTGGGATCTGCCAGCACCACAGAGCCCCCTTCAACCCCCCAGGTGGGGAGTCCCAAACCGTGCACATGGGCAGTGGGGTGAGTTAAGAGTCAGCCAGTCTCCAGGCTGACCACAGTCAGTCCTCATTTCCTTCCACTCTGCTTCATCTTGGGGAGCTCCTCCAAGAAGGCATCTGCACCACTTCCAATCAATCTGTCATCGGTCTCCATTCCCACTCGCAGACTCTCCGCCCACACAGAACATGCAGGGTCCCTCAGCTCTCACCGCCTCACCCTGGACTGCCACAGTAGTCTCCAGGGTGACCCGTCCCATGTCTGCTGCCAAGACTCCTGGAGAAAGCTCTATTTACTCAGTCCTTATGACTTGCTCCCCCTTCCCCAACACACACAGCTGCTATCCCCCTTGTTCCCCCCGACACACCTGGGCTCCAGCCAAGACTACTCCCTTATCACCCCCGTAGAAGTCATGCTCCTCTGTGCCAGCCTGACCCGCTCTGGGCCTGGTCTTTCTTCCCTCATCCCCTGACATACTTGGACTTGCCCACAGGACTGTCCCCTAGGCCACCCCGACCTGCTCTGGGGCTGGTCTTTCTTCCCTCATCCCCTGACATACTTGGACTTGCCCACAGCGCTGTCCCCTAGGCAGATGATCTTCACGTTTTCATCAGCATCGTATTTGTCTTGGTTGAGCTCACAGGGTTTGGCTCTGTCGCTGGCCATTGGCTCCTGGCTGTTCAGCCCCGGGGAGGTGTGTGGGTGCGGGCACTTGTTGCTGTCTGGGAAGATCAAGAAGAGGCTATTATTAAAGAGATGAGAAGTTTCCTCAACCAACTCTACATTTTCTTCTTCCTGGACAGGAGAGAGAAGCTGATGAGATAAAGGTCCAGGGACGCATGTCCATCCTTCTCTACTCACTAACCTGTCCGCCACTTGCTGAACCGTGGAGTTGTACTCTTGTGCCCACCCAAATCCTCTTTGGGTAGTTTACTCTGTGTCATCTTAGTGCAGCTCTGTTCAGGGCCACACCTCCCACTCCCACCTGGAAAGACTATTTTACAAGTTGCACATGGGCAAGCTTTCTCACCAGTAAAACAGGACAAAAGAACAATGTGAGACAAAGTCCTCTGCAGGTCTAAGCTCTTATCACTGAATGACAGACCACACGGCCAAAGATATCTAATGTGCATTCCTGATCACCTACCTCGAGCCTCCGCCTCCCCTTCGTTTTTCACCCTGCTGCAATCAGTAGCTGCCTCTTTCTCTCTCATGTGGGCATTCTCCAGACCCTTTTTTCTAGGCTTATTTCAATCTCTACTAGTTTCAAGTATCTCCTAAATCCTGATGACGCCAAACCTGTACCTCCAGCAGGACTGCTTCCCTTGGCAGCAGACTCGGGCAATCGCCTACCAGACTTGGACTAGTAGATTCTGCCACACAGGGACGAATAACATGTAAAAAACCAAATACTTAATTCTTGCCCACCCCAAACATCCTCCTTACATTCCTCATCTGTACAAGACATCACTGGCCACCCAATGCCAACACCTAGGTGTGACATCATCTCTAGCTGTTCTTCTCTCCTCACTGCCAAAGACAACTTTTCAAACTGTACTAAGAGTGTGCAATAGCACAGATTCTGAGCCAGTCAGGCACACAGAAATGATGCCTTCAGGCTCCTACTGAGCAGTCACCATTTGCAGACCTTGTGCTGGGTTGAGACGAAAGGAGACACAATGTTGGCAGAGTCTACTGTGGCAAGAGCTAGGACTGGGTGTGCACACCGTCGGGGTGGTAAATGCCAACAGATCCCCGACTGTAGCACCGCTCAGGTAGAGACTGAGCCTTGTTTACCCAGGTACCCTCAGCCTCACGGCCAGTGCCTGGGAAGTGACAGATGCTCGGTGAGCATAGCGTGGGCCTACCCCTTCTACCTCCCCTCGGAGCAGAGTGACCTGTTCCAAAGCCAAACCCAGACCTATAACTCCAGGCTCGAAGAGCTTCAACGGCTGTCGCTGTTCTCGCCAACCACTTCGCAAGCTCTTTCATTCAACCAATATTTTGGGGGCACTCAACACATCTGGGAACCAACCTTCCCTGTCAGGCTGGACTGCCCTCACCCCCACGCCGCTGCGTGAACCCAGTGGCCCGTCCTTCTCCCGCCCAGGGCCCAGGGACGGTGGATCTCAAGGCTGGGCCCGCCACCTGCGGGAAACGAGGTACGATCCCGGACTCCGCAGGTGGACCCGCCTATGGCCAGCCATTCCCCAGCCAGCGCTCGTCCACCGCCCCCGCCCCGGTCCCCGCTCTGCCCCGGCCCCCGCCCCGCCCCGCTCCGCCCCGCTCCGGCGCCGTTCCGGCCCCGCTCCGCCTGGATCCCGCCTCGGACCTCTCCTCGGACCTCACCAGACAGCCGGGGATCCCTCCGCGCCGCACTCCGCTTCCGGCTCGGTCCGCGTCCTCGCAGCTGCTACGCAACCGCGCGAGGACCCGGAGCAGGGCTGCCCGGCCGGAGGCCTGAAGGACCCCTCCGCGGCGCGGGCTGGCTAGCGCGGTGCCGGGACGGAGTGCGGCAGGTGCGCGCGCCTGAGCGGAGCTGGGTCGGGCTAACTGGCCGCCGGGCCGGCGCGCGGCGGGAGTGTGCGGGGCGCGCTTCCAGCGATGCTGCGGTGCGGGGACACGAGCCGATGCAGCTGGGTCGTGCTTTCCTTTTTGGTGTAGGAGTTTGTGGCAAACAAAGTTGTCTGTGGCCTTTTCGTTTCTTCTTTACCAAAATATTTAAAAATCCCGTACTTGAAAGATGCCTCGATTATCAGTGGCTTCATGAAGCAAAGACTAAAAGTAAACATGAAAAGTGTAAAAACAAACTTGCGTTTGGTTTGTTTGAATCACTTGCTGCTGATTATGTCCTCATCAAGGACGCGCAAGTCCTGGGCTGTCTTATTTTGTTGTCACGTTCGGTTTTGTTAAATAGTCGAGGGCTT